>JAGFNQ010001662.1:0-237592 GCA_024364735.1 Boesenbergia rotunda
GTCTTTCTTGGAGCAGGTTTGTCTGTTTTCCATCCCAGGTGCTCGGGCGCTTGCGCTGGCTGGAGCTGCTGTCTGGGGCTGGTCTGAAGGGAAGCTCAGGAGGTCCAGAAGGCTCAGTGGTGGCTGGTGGTTGCAGGAGAGCAGCTGGAGGCTACTGTGGGATGGTGACCTGGAGCTGTGTGGAGAAGACTTAAGCGTCCGGTTGCGAGAAGTCTTCAACAACTCTGCTAATCAGTATTGCTGTGAAGTTCTTGGGGCTTGCTGCGTGCTTGTGTTCTTGCTGTTCCATCATTCCTGAGCAAGCCGTTGAGATATGAGAAGCAACCACCCCTTGCTTGAGCACTTGGAGGAAAGGAACAAGAGGCTTGAAGTCCAACAGCAAGAAGACACGGAGAAAGGGATTCTTGCGTGAGATCGTCGCTGGGTGGAGCTTGGAGAAGCTTGCTGTGTTCTTGTCTTTGCTAAGTGCTAAGTAAGATCTTCCTTGTGTTTCATTGTGCTTAAAACCATATCCTTGATTGAAACGCGCTGTGGAGAGGTTTCTCCACCGAGAAGGAGGTTGTTTTCTATCCGGTGCTAACCGGGGCTTGATCTGCCGATGATCAAGGGATCGCCCACCTTAAGGGCACACCAAGGAGTAGAGGCAAGTTATCCCCGAACCTTGTAAACCCTCCTTGTTAACGATCTTGCTAGTGGTGTTAGTTTGTTTTGTTTCCTTTTTTTTTGCATACTCTATTTTCATACTTCCGCTGTGCTACTAACAAAGTGAAGTGCAGAAATTCGATAAGTGTTTAAAGTCCAAGTGATTGGCTATATTCACCCCCCCCCTCTCTAGCCATCCGGATTCCAACAAGTGGTATCAGAGCTTGGGGCTCTGTTTTTGCGGATTAACAACCGAGAGCTATCATCCATGGCTTTGAGAGAAGGTTTTTCCATCACCCGACCTCCCTTCTTCGATGGTGCTGACTTTCAATATTGGAGATCGAAGATGGAATATTACTTGAAGATGGACATCAATACTTGGTTCGCGGTGAAGGAGGGGTTTACCCCTCCAAAGGATGATGAAGGCAAAGAACTTGAATCTTCGCGGTGGACAGCTGAACAAACTCGGAAGAGTAAAGCCGACGTAAAGGCGGTTGTCACTCTACAATGCGGCATGAACAAAGACCAACTCATCAAGGTTGGTCCTTTCACAAGTGCAAAGGACTTGTAGAACAAGCTCATCGAACTCCACGAGGGTACTCGAGATTCAAGAATCGCCAAGAGGGACTTGTTCCTCAATCAACTTCAAAACCTCTCCATGAAGGAGAATGAAACGGTAAGTCAGCTCCATAGCCGGTTCAAGGAAGTCCTCAATGGGCTTCATTCGATTGACGAAAAGGTCGAGAATTGTGACCTTGTGAGGTATGTGCTAAAAGCATTTCCAAGGAATGCTTTGTGGTCATCCATGGTGGATGCCTACAAAGTATCCAAGGATTTATCCATTGTTAAGTTAGATGATTTGTTTTGTGAAATGGAATTGCATGAAATGGCTAACAAAGGCCCCAAGGAGAAGGGGATTGCCTTAGTTGCAGGGGACCGATCCAATAAGAAGAAGAAGGAGAAGAAGAAGGAGAAGGAAGTCTCTTCATCTTCATCCTCTTCCGAATCCGAGTCCGATTCCGAGGAAGATGGCAGCGGCTCCTCATCCTCCGAGATGGCGAATTTTGTGAGAAGGATGATGAGAAGAGGTCGACGCTTCAAGGGTAAAGGTAATCCTAGTGAAGCTAAACTTGATAAGACTAATGCTTCTTGCTATGAGTGTGGTAGGAAAGGGCATTTCAAGAATGAATGTCCAAAGCTAAAGAAGAAGAGGAGAAATCCAAAAAGAAAGAAGAAAAATCAAAGAAGAAGAAGAAGGCCTTGAAGGCCACTTGGGATGAATCCTCTTCAAGCTCATCCGATGAAGAGAAGGAGGAGAAGAGCACAAGGCATGTGTCACTCATGGCTCTTGGAGATCAAGAGAGCAGTGATGAATCTTCCAACACCTCAAACGCGGCTTCATCATCTTCGGATGATGAAGAGGTAACCTCTCCGAACTTAGAAAATGTTATAGAGCTATTGCATGTTTAACCAATATGTTAAAGAAGTCAAAAAGTAAGGTTAAATCATTGCAATTAGAAATTGAACAATTGAAAGCATCTAGGGATGATAACATAGATGACTTGCATGTTGAAATGTTAGAGGATGAATAAATCTTGAAACTTGAGGTTGAACACTTGAAATCCTCTAAGGTTGAGGATGTAGATGATTTGCTTGATGATTTGCTAGAAGAAGAAAACAAATCATTGAAGAGTGAAGTTGAGAAGCTCAAGAATATTCTTGAAAAGTTCTCAACTAGCTCTAAGACCCTAGACATGATCTTGAATGCCCAAAGGGCAGTTTACAATAGGGCCAGTATTGATTACCGACCCAAAGAACCTTCATTTGTGTCTCTTATGTCTAGGACTGATATGAGACAATCTAGGACACCCAAGGTTCAAAAGAAAGTTGTCAAGGCATGGGTGCCTAAGTCTTGTTTAGTTGATGCTTTAGGTCCCAAGGTTTGGGTACCTAAATCTTCCATTTTTCGAATTGTGTAGGTTATGATTGAGGGGGAGCATCTATCAACTTGGTTCGTTGATAGTGGGTGCTCCAAACACATGACCGGGGATAGATCATTGTTTACCACACTTCACAAGAAAAGTAGAGGTAATGTTTCATTTGGTAACAATGGTAGTCTTAAGGTCATAGGAATAGGAGACATTCAAATATCCGAATGTCTTAGAATTTCAAATGTCCTTCTAGTCAAGGGGATGACTTTTAATCTCCTAAGTGTCAGTCAATTGTGTGACACGGGTTACACGATTGATTTTCAACCAAGTCAATGTCTAGTTAGACAACATGACACCTTGGACACGGTACTAGTAGGAACAAGAGTAGACAATATTTATCAAGTTTCATTTAAAAGTGCTACTAATGTTTCTGCTAAGTGTTTCATGTCAAAAGAAGAAGAGTCCACCCTTTGGCACCGGAGACTTGCACATGTGAACATGAAGAACATCCGGAGTTAGCCAACAAGGGATTAGTTCGTGGCTTACCAAGCATCAAGTATGAAAAGGACAAACTTTGTGATGCATGTCAAATGGGTAAGCAAACAAAATCTGCTCATAAAGGTAAAAACGCTGTAAGTACATCTACCGCTTTAGATTTACTTCACATGGATCTATTTGATTGTAGTACTATCATATCATTGAATGGAAGTAGGTATTGCTTTGTTATCATTGATGATTTTACTAGATATACATGGACTTATTTTCTGAAATATAAGGACCAAACCTTAGATGTTTTCATTTCTTTTTGTAGAAGAGTTGAAAATGAAAAATCATCAACCATTAAGACAATTAGAAGTGATCATGGAGGTGAATTTCAAAACCAACGATTTTTAGAATTTTGTCAAGATAGAGGGTATAGGCATGAGTTCTCCACTCCTAGAACACCACAACAAAATGGTGTTGTAGAGAGGAAGAACCGTGTTCTACAAGAGGCTGCACGAAGCATGCTTAATGAGTACTCACTACCGAGTTACTTATGGGCTGAAGCTGTAAATACAGCTTGCTATGTGCAAAACCGAGTCCTCATCCATAGGTTTTTAGGAAAGACTCCCCATGAGCTTTGGTTTGGAAAACCACCTACGGTTAAACACCTTAGGGTGTTTGGTTGTAAGGTGTTCATCCTAAACACCAAGGACCACCTTGGAAAGTTCACGGCAAAGGCTGATGAAGGGATACTAGTCGGGTACTCCCTCGTTAGCAAAGCCTACCGAGTCTACAACAAGAAGTCTAGATTAGTTGAAGAATCTCTGATGTTGTCTTTGAAGAAATTCCAAAAGTCAATGGACAACCAGAAGATGAGGTTCAACTCGAACTTAGGAGACTAAGATTGAATGAGAGTCCAAATGTAGTTGATGGTGATGAATCTGATGACGGTGAACCTAAGCAATCCATAGATCAGCCAGACCCTGAGGCTGAGCCGATGTCTAGTGAACCCATTCAAGAAGCACCACCAACACCAAGGCAAACTAGATTAGCCTCTAGTCATCCCCAAGACCAAATTGTTGGAGACATCCATCATGGGGTTAGAACTAGATCATTCTTCCGGAATGAGGCTAATGAAGTTGCTCTAATTTCCGAAATTGAGCCTAGAAAAATTGATGAAGCATTAAGTGATCCCGATTGGATCATTGCAATGCAAGATGAACTAGGTCAATTCGAGAGGAGTCAAGTTTGGGACTTAGTCCCAAGACCCAAGAAGACCACCATCATTGGAACCAAATGGGTCTTCAAGAACAAATTGAACCATAAGGGAGAAATCATTAGAAACAAGGCACGCTTAGTAGCCAAGGGCTATAGTCAAGTTGAAGGCCTTGATTATGATGAGACCTATGCTCCCGTGGCACGATTAGAATCCATCCGATTGATGCTTGCATTTGCAGCACATCGTGGCTTCAAGTTATACCAAATGGATGTCAAATCGCCTTTCTAAATGGTCTAATAAGAGAAGAGGTCTATGTCGAACAACCTCCGGGGTTTGAGAGTTCCGAATTTCCAAACCACGTGTTCAAGCTCAAAAAGGCACTTTATGGCCTTAAACAAGCACCCCGAGCTTGGTACGAGCGGTTGTCGACATTCTTAATTGACAAGGGCTTCGTTAGAGGCCAAATAGACCCTACACTATTTCTACGGAGAGATGGTGACAATATTTTTGTAGCCCAAGTATATGTCGATGACATAATTTGTGGCTCAAATAATAAGGGCTATTTAAATGAGTTCATTGGACACATGGAAAGTGAATTTGAAATGAGTCTAGTGGGAGAGTTGACTTTCTTTCTTGGACTTGAAATCAAACAAACCCGAGATGGGATCCATGTGCACCAATCGAAATACACACAAGAAATGCTTCGAAAATTCAATATGAGTGATTCAAAAGAGGTAACCACTCCCATGGCCACAAACACAAGATTAGACAATGATGAGAGTGGTAAACCCGTTGATTTGACTCAATATCGAAGCATGATAGGTAGTCTACAATACCTCACAGCTAGTCGACCTGATATTCTTTTCGCTGTGGGTATGTGCGCTAGGTATCAAGTCTGTGCCAAGGAATCTCATTTAATCGCTGTTAAGCGAATTTTGAGATATCTTAAAGGCACAATAGGAGTCGGTCTTTGGTACCCCCGTACCGAATCATTTGATTTAATTAGCTATACCGATTCCGACTACGCTGGATGTATGTTGGATCAGAAAAGCACGAGTGGGGGTTGCCAATTTCTAGGATCGTCTTTAGTTAGTTGGTCAAGTTGGAAGCAGCATTGTATTGCTCTCTCTGCGACCGAGACAGAATATATTGCTATGGGAGAGAGTGTATCACAATTGTTGTGGATGATTCACACTTTGGAGGACTATGGATTGAGTTACAAGAGTGTGCAAGTGTTGTGTGACATCATTAGCACAATTAACCTCACCAAGAATCCAGTCCATCATTCTAGGACCAAACATATTGAAGTGCGTCACCACTTCATTAGGGATCATGTTGCTAGGGGAGATATTGTACTCTCACATGTAGAGTCCAAGTCAAACCTCGCTGACATTTTCACTAAACCACTCCCCGAAAATGAGTTTAGCTTCTTAAGAAGGGAGTTGGGAATGTGTCGTGCTTCATAAATTTCAAAATGCATCCAAAACCCTTCATGATAAGTTCTAATTGTTGGGATACAATGGGTAACTTTGGGGACATCTCACACAAACTATAAGGTTTACCAAAACGTTTTTGTTTGCTAGAAATGGGGTGAGATGTTAGGATCAACTTAATTTCTCAAAATGTCATTGCATCCCTTGAGAAATTAAGTTGACGAGATAAAAATCACTTTGGTGACCAAGTATGGGGAAATCCAATGCATAACATATGTGTATTTGGCTCCATGATCATACTTGGACATTCCAATCAAGGAAACTTGATTGGAAACATGAATTTGGTACAAAACTTGATTGAATTTGCTTGGATGATTGTTGATTGAGTTTGACTCCACTTGGGTGGAGCAAAGTGATTGTTGAACCTATAAGGACTTTTGATCCTTGTTTAGGGATCAATTTTAGTCATGAGATCATGTCCAAGTTCGATAAACTTCATCAGATCTCGTTGGAAAGATTCTGAAAATCTGAAACTGAATGTTTCAGATCGTATCAGGGAGTATCAGGAACCCTGATCGGTCACCGGACCGATCAGGCTAGGGCTGATCGGTCCCGGACCGATCTGGCTCCTTTCGGTAGTGATCGGTCCACAGATCGATCAGAGGGGTCACAGAAACTTCGCGAGATTTCTTCCACATTCTGGCCTAGCCTGGATCGGTCCCCAGACCGATCTGGCACACTATTGTGATCGGTCCATAGACCGATCAGGGGGCTTCAAGGATTTCATCCGACCCTACTGTTCGCTTCCTGATCGATCATCCGATCGATCAGGAGCCTACCTGATCGGTCTCCCGACCGATCAGGACTAGGCCAGTCCGATCAGGCCAGATCCTGATCGGTCTGGGCGCTATCAGATCGAACGGTGATCCGTTCAGACGCATTAAAGTCTGGTTGGTGGACCGATCCACCAACCGTTTTAATCACGATTCTTTTCTACTCCTAAGCCCTAGCCGACCAAAACCCCTCAGCGCCGAAACCCTCTTCCTCCTCACTTGCGCGTGCGATCTCTTCCTTCCTTGCTGTGCGATCTTCTCTGCGAGTGCGGTCATCTCCTTCTACGCAAGAGCTCTTGTCCTTGCTGTTGGTGGTGTTAGCAACTGCTAGCTTGCGATCCTCCCTTGCGCAAGGTTCAGAAAGGAGTTTACTCTCAACCTTCAAGAACTTCTTCCATGGCACCTAAGTAAGTTCTCTTTGGTTAGTTCTCTTTTCGAATCAGTTCATAGATTATGTATTTGAGCCTAACCATGTTTTGATGTTGTGCCGTGACCTCTTGCTTTGGCCGTGACCCATTGTTGTCATGTCTTACCTTTGTTCAAACGTCTTACCCTATGATTATCACTCTATGATCAAATCTTGGTTGATTTTTGGTTAAATTCTTTTCTTGACTATGTCATGATTATGTTCACTGATTGGGTCTTACCTTGTCTTGATCAATTTGATCGAATCTTATTCTTGTGATTGGTGTCATGATGTGGTTTACCTATCTTGATCAAATCTGTTTATTCAATCTTTAGAAAATCATCTAAGGGTAAAGAAGCTGCAGAGGGCAGCTCGAAGGGGAAAGCCCCTTCTTCATCTGCGCCCTCCAGAAGGCCTCAGCCTTCTTCGAGCTCTCGCTTTCCAAATGCGGCCTGTGAGCAGGCTTTCCAATCAAGGACTTTTAAAGTGTTACCCTGCCGATCGATAGATGTCCCTTTCCTGACTGAGTATTGTCCCTCGATCATGGAGATCGTCACTTTTTACAACCTTGGTTTCCTCCTCTCTCTGGAGAGACCTATCAATTACGACCTAGTCTCCGAATTTTACAACAATCTTCAGCAGGGACCTCAGGGGGGCTTCGAGTTCACCACTCGAGTCGCCAAGAGGAACCTTGATTTCTCTTACGAGATTTTAGCAGAGTATCTGGGTGGTCGACGATCACCAAACCTGTATTCGATCTACCCCGAGCTTCCTGATCCTTTATTGGCACCTTTTGCGGATGTTACTCCCGATGGTATCCATCAGTATTTCTTCGGTCATCCTCGCCCAGCTGGTCTCGATGAGCTGGGCCCAGATTTTCCTACCTTTGCAGCACTTCGTCTCTTTCCCACTAGTTACATCTTGTTCAAGATTATCACCAATTGTATCCTACCAATCACTTCCAAGCCCCTAACTGAGATCCGACCCTATCACTGCCTGATGCTCTACGGCATGCACCGCCGTTTGGACTTCGATATCATGGAGAGCATCTTCCAGTCCATCTTATCCTATCGCGAGCCGAGTCACCGCACGGTCTACATGTCATTTGGTCATGTCATCACCGATTGGCTTATGTCAGTAGGTGTTGATGTCACCAAGGGCAGGACCATGCCCATGGTGAAACAAGACTGCAGACTTGGCCGACGGGCATTTGCCAAGTCCGGCATCATTGTTCGGGAGCACGATCGGGCGTTGGTTTGGAAGGATGGTAGGGTTCTTGGTGAGCTACCGAGGGGAGGTCCACAGGTTCAGGCGCCAGCAGATGCTGCTGCTGATTACGACGATGAGCCCGAGCCAGATCTGCGCTGGCAGCTCTCAGAGCTGGATCAGACCATCCAGCATGATTTTCATTTGCGGGAGGTCTATCGCGAGGAGGTCCGATCACAGTTCCGATCCATCGATAGCAGACTGACCTCGATCGAGACCGACGTTTCTGGAGCTCGCACTTTACAGCAGACCTGGTACGGTGAGTGGCGCCGACATACATTTCCTGGTGATGCGCCTTCCGGTAGTGCTGCACCTGGGTCCGTGGATGCTGATGATACGCTGGATGATCCGATGCAGGCTGACCCCCCCGCTGATGACTGATACATTCTGTGGCTGTTTGTGATTTGTTTGTCTGATCACCTGGATTGTCTGACTTTCGAGCTGTCTGCTCTGATTTGACTTTTATGGTCGTGTGCCACACGTGCTCTGACTTCGATGCACTAGTATGCATCTGTTTCGTTGTTTGGTTTTGATGACTTGACTATGACTTGATTTTGCTGGATGATGTATCATTTGATATTTTGCATTTGCCTCATCATGCTTAGGATGTTGGCTTTTGAGTGCTTCCATGTTTACTATCTGTCTATATGCCTCATTCTTTATTGCTTTATTCATGCTTATGATGTCATGCTCATATGTGTTCATATACTTATCAAAAATCAATCAAATCTTTGTTGTTTTGGGATACCCCTAGGGTTGAGGGGGAGTATGGTTAATCTTAACGGCCCCTCTAGACCCTTTTCGGTGTTCGACAAAGGGGGAGAGTGTGGTTGGTTAAGTTTAGGATGATTATGTTGTAGGGGGAGGATCTTGATTCCCCTATGATTCTGAGTTTGAGGAAATTGATTGAAAAACCTCTAAACTTAAAATCGGGTTGTCAAACAACAAAAAGGGGGAGATTGTTGATGCAGTCTGACCCTGATTGTTGTTTTGGTGTTGACACCGATTTTAGTTTAGGTGGATGATTATGATTATGGTTAAGTCCTGATCGGGGATTAGGCATGGTTTGGAAAATCCTAGCTTGGAGGGCTAGGTGTTGAGAAAATCCTAGCTTGGAGGGCTAGGTGTTGGAAAAGTCCTAATTCGGAAGAGGTGGGTGAAAAGTCCTAGCTTGGAGGGCTAGGTGAAAAGTCCTAACTTGGAGGGTTAGGTGAAAATTCCCATCTTGGAGAGTTAGGTGAAAAAGTCCTGGCTTGGAGGGTCAGGTCCTAGCTTGGAGGGCTAGGTCTGGAAAAGTCCTAATTCGGAAGGGTTGGGTGAAAAGTCCTAGCTTGGAGGGCTAGGTGAAAAGTCCTAACTTGGAGGGTTAGGTGAAAATTCCCAACTTGGAGAGTTAGGTGAAAAATCCTTAGCTTGGAGGGCTAAGGTGGATGAAACCCTAGCTTGGAGGGCTAGGCTTGAGTCCCTGGATCGGTCTGGTGACCGATCAGGGATATTGGCACGCTGTTCCTTCGTGGATCGGTCTGGTGACCGATCCAGCGATGTCTGATCGGTCTGGTGACCGATCAGGGAGCAGGTTGTTGCCTTGTTGCTTGGCTCCTGATCGGTCCGGTGACCGATCAGGGAGCAGGCAGCTTCCTCACTGCCTTGCTCCTGATCGGTCTGGTGACCGATCAGGGAGTGAACAGTGAGTTGAGTTCCCCCGCGGATCAGCTCCTGAACGGTCCAGTGACCGATCAAAAACTTAGGATCTGATTTCCGGGATTACTGTTCATCAGACCTGATCGGTTTGAGTGACCGATCAGGCTTCACTCTGATCGGTCCGGTGACCGATCAGGCTTGTGTTGCCGCGAGAGCTGGGAGTCCCAGCGAAGCGGTGGATCGGTCTGGTGACCGACCCACGAGCCCTGGATAGGTCCCGTGACCGATCACTTTAATTCAAATTACATTGTTAGACGCTCTGATCGCGTCTGAGCATATCTGATACACTGCGCTAGATCTCTGATCTTTGATTTCTTGCTTGATATTCTGCTCTAACCCACTGATTAAGCTGCAAGTGACAGGGAAGGATTCAAACACTCAAGGAGAGTCAATGGTAGTCTTTCCTTGGAGCAGGTTTGTCTGTTTTCCATCCCAGGTTGCAACGGGCGCTGGCGCTTGCTGGAGCTGCTGTCTGGGGCTGGTCTGAGGGAAGCTCAGGAGGTCCAGAATGGCTCAGTGGTGCCTGGTGGTTGTAGGAGAGCAGCTGGAGGCTGCTGTGGGATGGTGACCTGGAGCTGTGTGGAGAAGACTTAAGCGCCGGTTGCGAGAAGTCTTCAACAACTCTGCTAATCAGTATTGCTGTGAAGTTCTTGGGGCTTGCTGCGTGCTTGTGTTCTTGCTGTTCCATCATTCCTGAGCAAGCCGTTGAGATCTGAGAAGCAACCACCCCTTGCTTGAGCACTTGGAAGAAGGAACAAGAGGCTTGAAGTCCAACAGCGAGAAGACACAGAGAAATGGATTCTTGCGTGAGATCGTCGCTGGGTGGAGCTTGGAGAAGCCTGCTGTGTTCTTGTCTTTGCTAAGTGCTAAGTAAGATCTTCCTTGTGTTTCATTGTGCTTAAAATCATATCCTTGATTGAAACGCGCTGTGGAGAGGTTTCTCCATCGAGAAGGAGGTTGCTTTTTATCCGGTGCTAACCGGGGCTTGATCTGCCGATGATCAAGGGATCGCCCACCTTAAGGGCACGCCAAGGAGTAGGGGCATGTTATCCCCGAACCTTGTAAACCCTCCTTGTTAGCGATCTTACTAGTGGTGTTAGTTTGTTTTGTTTCCTGTTTTTTTTTTTTTGCAGACTCTGTTTTCATACTTCCACTGTGCTACTAACAAAGTGAAGTGCAGAAATTCGATAAGTGTCTAAAGTCCAAGTGATTGGCTATATTCACCCCCCCCCTCTCTAGCCATCCGGGTTCCAATAACCCGAGCCTCTTTAAATAAAGCTCAAGGCTGGAAAATACCCTACCAGTCGTCTGCTCCCAGAGCAGTCGACTGATCCCACTGAAATTCGACCATTGTAGCTCAACGTTCGAATTTCAACCGACTCAACCAGCCGTTACCAGTCGACTGCTCCCAGGGCAGTCGATTGGTCTAGGGTCAGAAACCTTCTGTGAGTTTTTGTGCTTGTGGCAGTCGACTGTTATATCCCCAGTCGACTGCCCAGCTTACAAACACACTTCTCCTCACTCTAATGACCCTCCTCCATGCGTGCCTTCAGGTACACTCCCTTGACTTGCCCCTTGAAATCTTCTTCCACCGGCTATCGTCCCTCGGATGCGCACACAAGCCTTCCCTTGGCTTGCCTCCATGCCACCCTTCACATGTGACCTTTGAAGTCCACTTCCCTGCTTGCCCTTGGAGTCCTCCTTCCTCAGCTCTCGTCCCTTCGTGACTTTAGCTGACTCTTTACCAACAGCCTTGACTGTTGCCTTCGCGCCCTCTTCGTCTTCGGCTCCCGTCCCTCGGATGCACACAAGCCTCCATCTTGCCTCCATGCTATCCTTTATACATGCCTCGAAGTCTGTGCCCCTCGACTCATCATCCCTGCTATCCATGGTCCCTCGGGTGCATACAAGCCTCCAGCTTGTCTCCATGCCACCCTTCACCGTATCGAAGCCGTCTAGCTAAGTCAATATGTGTAACTTGTATATTCTACACACTCACATACACATATTAGAATACAAGGGTAAACCTAACTTAAACCCTTTGCCCAAACATCAAAACACATGGTCACTCCGGACCATAGATTGCTTCAATAATCTCCCCCTTTTTGATGTTTGGCAATACGTTTAAGTTAGGGAAAACAAATAGCAATAAATAGCAATAACAATGCTAAATAATCATTTGGACTTACGTTGCCAAGACTTCATCTTGGTCTTATACCGCCAATGCATATGCAATGCAAACATATATGGATCCTATCCAAAGGCATCCTCACACCTAACCTCCCAAGTTAGGAATTTTTCCAAAACGGACTTTTTAAAATCTATCTCCAGGCTCCCCCTACATTGGACTTACAAAGGCTTTTTAAGAACCTCTTCAAGGTTCCCCTTACGCCAAGAATGGAGCAGCCATGCTCCCCCTAGACCTAGGATTTCCTTGCAAAGGTGTGTTTGGTTTCCCAAATTAAATCCAACACTTCTCCCCTTTGCCTAACATCAAAAAGACTCCAATAATATCCTAATTATTAGATTTTTTAATCCCTAATAATCATAAACATAGTGTACTAGCCCCCCATACACTCGTTTTACACTCTTTGGACACAAATCAGATGCTGGATACCCAATCCAGCCCTGACCAGTCGACTGCCACCCAGGGCAGTCGACTGATACTCTGAAAATCAGCTTTTCTGGCCAAATTTAGAAATGCGTCAGAAATTTCACAAATCTCCAAAAATTCTCAAATTTTGTGGAGAGATTTGTGGTACCCATACCTACTTGGGAGAAATACATTCAACAATGTATCTATCACCATTCCCAAGTTTGACACAAAACTCAAACCTACCTATGAAAATTAAAATATAGCAACCAAGGGGCAACCTCCCCCTTAACTTATGCTCTCTCCCAGTTTTCAATTTTCACAACCAATCATCAGGTTAAGTTCTACCCAACTTAACACCATAAATGCAAGTTAAGTTCTATCGCAACTTAACACCATACATTCTTTTGTCAAGTTAATCCTAACACAACATCCAAGTTCTTCCCCCTTTGACACCATCAAAGGATTGCCTCAAGCAACCCTACCCCTAGTGCCAAAAAGAACTCACCATATTTCTGAAAAACCCCTCAGAAATAAGCTTTCAGACTTACCAGTCGACTGCCCCTGGGCAGTCAACTGATACAGTCAACTTCTGAAATTCCAGCCTAATTTCAGAAACTTCTAGACAATTATAGAATACCCGAAAAAATCTAAAAATTTGCAAGCACATTTGTTAGGATATACCTTATCCTAGAAAAATATGGTTCCATGAGAAATATCAAATGTGCTTGACTTTTGGTACATACTCTAATTTCCTCAAAAATGGTCATTTTGTATCAACTCTGAAATATATCTATAACTCCATGTGTTTGCCAAGGCTAACTATTATAATTTGACACATGGAGTTGTCCTCAACTCTCCCCTTTTTATCTCTTAATCCTAGATACATATGTGAAACTTACATATCCTGTCATCCAATAGTAATTTATGAACTCCAAACCATATAAGCAATATCAAGTCATAAAATCTCATAAAGTAACATGACCTTTCCTTATGCTTCTGATTTTGCAAGTTCTTATTATCCAATATGCCTTTTTCCATTTAAGCTTACGGATCAGTCGATTGTCCCAAGAGCAGTCAATTGGCAAAACAAACAGAAGGTTCCCAGTGTCGATTCTACCTTGATCAGTCGACTGCCTCTAAGCCAGTCGACTGATCGCTGAATTTCAGGTTTTCAGCCTAATTTCAAAAATGCCTAAATAATTTCATAAATCTCTAAAAAATCTGAAATTACGTGGAGAGATTTGTGGAGCCTATGTCTACTTGGGAAAAAATGTCTTCAAACAAATCTACTTCAGTTCCCAAGATTGGCACGAAACTCAACCCTTCCTAAATTGTATCGTTTAGACTTCTCCAAAAGTCCTAATTTTGACTCCTCCTTGATGTATCTCCTCATATTTGACCACAATACATCTCTAATACTGAGTTATATGACATTTACACATTAAACCATAATTTCTATCAGTTATGATCCTATTTTCATCTTTTTCTCCATAACTCTCCTTTTGATGTGCCAATTTCCTAGGATTAAGACTCACTTTAGTCTTCTAAACCCTTTGGCACATTTCTTAGTCCACCTAGACTTCCTAGAAAAACCATCTCTTGAGATCCATTTACATGGATCCCAAAGGCTCCTAGAGCTCCCCCTTGAGCTCTTATCCCTAGCCTCCTCCCTAGGTGACGAATGAGCCTCATCAGTGTCACGAATGAGCCTCAAATTTAAATTTATAAATTGAAAACCCTTAGCTCACAAATTTAAGTGTAGTATAGGGGGCTCAAGACGTATTTGTCCAAAAACTAGTTAAGGATGCTTAGTTCAAGCTTGAATTCGTCATTTTTTTTTGGGGTTTCAATTGAAATGGGGTTTGTTTTGCTATAAGAAATGAAATTATAGACGGAAACAGAATGAATGAAACTAACTATCCCTATTTGAAAACTGAAACAAGGATACTACACTTATCCCTATTTGATAACTGAGCAATTACATTCAAAACTATGAGATTTCAATTCAAAAACTAATATCAATTGCAGGAAAACATGAAATCTGTAGCTAAATTGCAGAAATGAAATTGAATTCATGAACTGAAAATTGAATGCAAGAAACAGGATTGAAATGTAGCTGAGACACTTCCTGATCGGTCAACAGACCGATCAGATGCTTGCCTGATCGGTCAACAGACCGATCAGATACTGAAATGTGAACTGATACAATCTAAAATAGAAATAAGGAAATGAGAATTCAGAAACTAAGATTACAGAAACTAAATATCTGATCAGTAACTTCACCAAGGTCTCCTTCTTGCCGTCACACAGGAGTCGAGCTAGAAACCCTCTAGCTCGAAAAATCAGCAGAGGATTAACTTCCGTGAGTAGTTTAGCTGCAGCTTGGTACGCGATCTAAATTCCTCCTCCGATCTCTTCCTCCTTGCTAAGTTGGATGGCGATTGTGGCTCAGGAACCCTCAGAACCCTTCAGAGAACCCCTCTGAATGCTCCGATTGATGAAGATCGGCGATCAAGCAGGGATCGATCGGATGAAGAAAGCTCTCGGCGAAACCCTCACCAGAGCTTCCAGAGATGAGATTGAATTGCAAACTTCTCGGGAAATTGATCTCGAAGATTTGAAACCTTGAAACAAGTTTTGATCGGATGTGGCCGCACACGATTGGAGAAGAAAACAGAGAAAAAAATGAAGAACAAAGAAGAAACTGGCGACAACCCTGAGCTGGGCAGAGAAATTTCTGATTTAACTTATCCCATTTGAATTTGAACGGTTGTGATCATCCTCGCTTCATCCAACGGTCAGATCATCTCGGATTGGAATCAATCTTTCCGGATCTCCATAAATGGTTAGGATCTGCTCCTCCTTAGCTTGGATCGATTAGATCTGCAACGGATGGCTCAGATTACCCTTCCTTTTGAATGGATGGTTTAGACTCCTCTTAAGCTTGATCCAACGGTCAGATGACTTCTGATTTGGACCAAAACTTCAGATCTTGATCTGTGGTCTTGATTAACTATATCTTGAGCTCGGATTGATCAGAAGTTGAAAGATGACTCAGATCTTCCCATGTCTTGATTGGACGGTCCACATTTATCCAGTGCTTGATCATCTTGATTAAAGCCCAAGCTGACTCAAATTCGATCCAATCTGATCTAGGTCCATGATCATTCGAACCCTACAAAATTAGATTCAAATTTTAGTGCCAAAACATCTTAAATATAGAAAGAATTGCATCCAAAGCTTAAATAGCAATACATCATGGAACCTAGTGTAAATGCAAGATTTAGCATGTAAAAAGGGATCAAAACTTGGATTTGAGAGCCTAATTGATTAACAAAATAGTAATTATGAACTCCCCCACACTTGCTCTTGGGCGTCTCGCACAAACTAACTAGTGAACTAATAATGTACCCCCCTAGATTATTCTTAATCATAGTTAGAAACAATTGAAATAAAATTACCTAGGGTTGTCAATTCTCAAAAATCTAAACTCAATGGACTAGAATCTTGTCCTTAGTCAACAACATAGTATACTTCATCCTTCATGACTAATTGAGATGAATTAAACACACAAATCCTCTCACGGAAATTTTTGATGGCTCTTTTCCTAAGTTCTACATTTTGATGAAAATGGAGCTCACTCAAACACAATCATGATTCTTGCACTACCATAAGCTTGCTTATGCTCTACTCTCCACCATCATTCTTGAGTTGGATCCACACCTAAAAAGTCTTATTTGAACAAGTTTAGAAAATGTGGAATGATAAGGATGAAATAAAAGTTTAGTAAATGGAAAAGTAAAGAAAGTGGAAGACTTGGATACTAAAGAATGTAACCTAATGAACTTTGCCCTTTGATGGTAGCATCTAGTGAAATCAGAGCTTAAAATTGAGCAGGGAACAGACAGTGACTCTAAAATCACTGAATTTAGTGTGACAACCTCTGCTGATCGGTCAAGAGACCGATCAGTCTCTTCCTGATCGTTCTGGCTTGCGTCTGATCGGTCTGGCTTTCTTCTGATCGGTCATGGTGACTGATCAGACACCTCCCTGATCGGTCTGAGACCGATCAGGTTCTGATCAGTATCTGAATTGAGGAGAATTCTGAATTGTTTCTGCCGAGATTTCAATCTTTCAATCAATAACTCACTCTTGAATTCAACTAACTCCTTGTTCACATCTTCCAATTCAGAAGTCTTGTCCAGCACTTGACTTCCACTTCATGCTCTTTTCTTCTTTTTTTTCCTTTCTTTTTTTTTTCTTCTTTTTCTTTCTTTCAGCTGCTGTTCTGTTTTTGTTTGCAGCTAAGTTTCTTCTTCTTTTTTTCTTTCTAGCTTATGCATTGAGATGCTCCATGATTTCCTTTTCTTCAATCATTCTGCAGCGAACGAATCCCACTTCACAAATTTTATAGTTTGGTTGGAGTTTGATTGGACAATTTCCTAAAATGAGAGAGCATCCCTGGTACAAAGCTTCCTTTCATTCTTTTCTAGCATCCAAACTCAAAACTCCTTCACTGAATTCTCGGCAGCCATAACTTTTGAATTCTTCACTAACCAACTCTTGCAACTCACTCTTGATACAAAACTCCTTCAAGTTGGCACAGTTCTTCATTACATTTGCATACTAATTGGATGCATTCGACAACCTTCACAGCTTCAATTGTCCCATTCCATTTTTTTCTGTGAACTTTACAGCTCTCTTTTTTTTCTCTGCATTACATAGTATTGGAGAACTCAAGGCTTCATTTGGAATTAGACTTGGCACAATTTACTTGTAGGTTGCCAAATTCTTCACATTGTCCTCAATATTTGATAGAATACTTGCCTCCTCCCCCACACTTAGCTTTTTGACCGTCTCGGGCAAAGTAACATTAAGAAACAATCAAAGCACCCAAGTCCATGGAAAATATTATGATGAATATGAAGATTAGGGAAGAAAAATGAAATATAGAGTAGATCAACAAACAATATTACAAAAATGATATGAGAAAGAAAACAAAATGATTCACCTCTATAAATGTGGTCCAATCATAGAAATATAGTTTTGAAAGAACCTAAGCAAGTTCTAGAGTACAATCACATGTGTGTATCTCAAAAATAAGGTCAAGTCCTCACTAGGTAAAAAGAATTCATCTCAAATCATCAATCTAGAGTACATAACTAAGTAGTAACTCAAGTATCCAAGAATTTTCATCCATTGGCTCAAATCCTAAGTTTTAACAACCAAATTTAATTCACTTTCAAAGGACTCTAAATGATATAAAGAAAATCTAGAGAGATACATTTATTCCAAATTATGCAAGAAATAAGATGTCAAAAAGGATAAAATGTTATCTATAATGAATCTTTATTCACTCTACACTACCTAAGCATTTATTTGCAAGAACTTATTGTAAAAGAAAAAATTCCTACTAGAAAACATAAAAATGGTATATACAATGAAATAAAAGTGTAAGAAAGATCAAACTCCCCTTTATGTTGGGTAGATAGCATCATTGTGCACTGCTCCCTCCCTCATCAGCTTCGCATAAGTATGTCCCGGTGGTCGGAGACGATTAAGGTGCAAAATCCACTCTCGGGGTGAATTGCTACGAGTCAAAGTAAGCTCAACTCCTCTCACTATATACTCTTTGGAAGTCCTTCCAGGAGGCTGGAGGCTATTTAGTTGGAGCGCCCACTCAAGAAGCCTATGACACCCTGCAAAATCATGAGAAGGAAATACCTCCCGCACGCATGCAGGGTAAGAAAAAGATGAAATACAATCAGTCTCTGTATATAATGTATCAAGAAATGCATCACATCCAATAAAATCAATCTTAGGTACCTCTATGAGTTTTCCTAAAAAATTAGAAGAAATACTTACCTTGTCGTGCTGAAAAATACCTGAAGCTTCTACAAGAGTGGATGTAACTATGGCCTCCTCCTGGTCAGGTAAAGGCTCTACCTCAGGCTCAAGTTTTGGTGGGCATACAACTAAAAGAGGTGATTCTTGAGCCCTTACTCCCAGCATGCAAGTCCCTATACTTTCATACCTATCCTCTGAATCTTCTGACATGTCAATCAATATAGGTGATCCCTGGGGCTCAGTGCAATCCCCTATACCTATAGAATCATCTCCAACTGTGAGTGAATCAGATACAGTTTTCAAATCTTCAACCTCTATAGCTAATGCATCCTCAGCTTCCTCTGAGCTAAAATATCATCTGTGAATACCAAATGAAACTCTATCAGCAAATAAATCTGCATCAACAACCTTATCTAAATTATCCATGCTCATAATAGAATGATCCTCTCTGGGGTGCTGTGGAAAGGGTAAAGGGACCCTTGGTTCCTCCACTTGAGCCGAAACTTTTGGAAATGAGTCTTAAATAGGAACTTCAATAGGTTTAGCTGCTGTAGGTGCCTTGTTTTCATTGATTTCTTCTTGTTCTTCCACTAAAATTGCAGGATCAATAGAAGAAGGACTTAGGCTTGAACTAGGGTTACTTTCAACCAGTGTAAAATCCATTTTGGGGCTGTTCTGAGATGGAGAAAAAGTTGCTGAAAATTTTTCAGAAAAATCAGCCCTTGGAGCATTTAGACTTGAAGCTACTTTCACACTCCTCAAAGTTATTTCACTAACATTTCCCTTAGGATTAGGAGTAGCTTGAGAAGGTAATTGACTCGATCCTTGAGCTTACATTTGATTCATCCCACTTGCAAGTTGACCAATATGTCTTTCAATATTTTAAAGAGTGGAATCATTCTTTTGTTGCCCTTATTATTGTAGTAAAATTTGTTATTGTTGTATGATTTGTAGCATTATCTCCTCAAGCCTTTGTTGTTATTGATTGAACCCACTAGAACTCCCAAAGCCTCCTTGATTAGCATGAAACTTTTGTTGGCCTTGAAATGAAACATTAGATTGTTGAAAACCTTGAGTAGACTGTGAACTTTGAAAATGAGGTTGTTGGGGTTGATTAAATGGTTGAAGGGGCTGTTGAAATTGCTAAAAATTATGTTGATAACTAGGTGGATGTTGCTGGAAATTATTGCTCTGAAAATTCTGAAGTTGAGGCTGAAATTGTTTGTGTGAAAGCTGAAATTGTTGGGGCTAAAAATTCTAATTTTGAAACTGAAAATTTTGCTGGTATGGTTGAAAAGATTGCTGTGAAGGTTGAAAAGATTGTTGGAAAGTCTGAATTAGTTGAAAACCTTACTGATTTTGTTGGAATTGAGGCTGAAATTGTTGATTTATTTGCTGAAAATGTTGATAAGGCTGCTGGAATGGTTGAAAAGGCTGATTACCTTGCTGAAATTGTGAATAGGGTTGCTGAAAATTCTGAAAATGCTGCTGAAAATGCTGATGTTCTGCCATGGGACTGCTTGAATGAGTAGAAAAATTTTCAATAGCTTCTGAAACTCTTCCTTGATTTTTTTTTCTGGCTCTGAATGTTCTCTCAATCTCAGGATTAAACTACACAAGATCACCATCTGTAATCCTGGTCATAAACCAAACAAAAATGACAGCAAATGTATATAGAAAGATAAAGCAAATGAAATAGACTCAGGAAATATGAAATTAAGCACAAGCTCAACTTAAACAAACTCAACTAGTGTGTTTCCCCGGCAACGGCGCCAGGTCTATATTTCGATTTTTTTTAAATTGCATTGTCAAAAATTTATTACTGTTATTTTATATATTGTTTAATCCTAACTTAACTCAAGTTAATGCACGTTAAAAAGGGAGATATTATAAGTGTCCCAAGGTGAGTTTTGATGTAGTCAACCGAGTTAAGTTAGGTCTTATTAGTATTTGATCGATGTGTCTAAATGTCCAGGAACTTAAGAGCACAAGAAATCGAGCCGAAGATGCAGCGGACGAGAATGATAGAATAGGAATAGAGCTGATAGGCTCGGTGCATCCGAGGGACGTGAAAGTCTATAGAAGAGTGCGCCGATGGAACAAGAATGACGCCCGCAACGTTCAAAAGACAAGAAGTCGGAAGGAAGCATGCTCGAGGAGAAGGTCAAAGAAGAGTTCGGGTAAACCCAACTCTGAAAGGTTAGAGATCACCTAGAAGTCCAACGCCAGAAGATTAGTCAATTGGTTGTTGACCAGTCAACTCAAGCGCTCAAGTCAAATTCAAGTGCTCGTGAATGGGGGCGCCCTCATTGATTCTGGCGCTTGTTCCCGAGCGCCCGAAATGACTTGGGCGCCCCTGTAACCATAATTCATCCAAAAAATAGTTGTTCCGCGACTGGTGCAACATGGGTAAGGATTGACCACGTATCAGGCGCCCGTATGCACTTGAGCATCCGAAAAATGTCACGTCAATACTTCAATAAAATTTCACAAGGGCTATAAATTTACATATGAACTCAGTTTTTTTCAACAATTCAAATTATCACTACAAAAATAATGGCTAATAGCGACGGACTTTTTTAATAGTCCGTCACTATTGGCAACGGATATATAGTATCCGTCGCTAGAGTTGCGCGCCAAGTCAAACCCCTGAATATAGCGACGGACATGGTCAAAGTCCGTCGCTAAAATTAAGCGGCGGGTCAAACCCCTAAATATAGTGACAGACTTGGTCAAACCCATCGCTAATCTGCGATGAACAAGTTAATCCGTCGCAATAAAAGTTAAAAAAAGCGACGACCCCCTTCCCCCGCGGCCACGCGATCCGGTGAACCCTAGCTCTCCCCTCTCTGATGCGCTCTCGGCGATTCTCCTCCGGCGAACCCTCCTCCGATCCCAGGTACGCGAGCTAAGCCACATTTCCCGTATTTTGGTCGTTGGTTTGTGCTTCCGCGGCGGCGGCGTCTTCTCCGGGCAGCCACGGCTTGGCACGGCCGCGCGCGGGCTCCCGCAGCCAGCCGCCGCCTCGCGCGGGCAAGCACGGTCGGTCACGGCCCAACACGGCCGCTCGTGGCCTGCCGCGGCCGTGTGCCACCTGCTGCGGCCGCGCGCCGCCTGCTGCGGCCGGCCGACGCCTGCTGCGGCCGGCCGACGCCTGCTGCGGTCGGCGACCCCTGCTATGGCCGGTGGAAGGAATTATTCATTTAATTAACTGATTAATTAATTGAATAATTAATCACTTAATTAATTAATTTATCATTTAATTAATTAATTTATCATTTAATTAATTTTGTTAATAATTTTCTTTGTTAAATCATTAATTGTGTAATTAATTGATCAATTGTTTGATTATTTTTAGATTAATTGTTTGAGTAATTAGATTATGAAGATGATTAATTGTTTGATTAATTAGATTAATTGATTCATTAATTAGATCTTGTTTGATTAATTTTAGATTAATTGTTTGAATAATTAGATTATTAAGATGATTAATTGTTTGATTAATTTGATTAATTGATTCATTAATTAGATCTTGTTTGATTAATTTTAGATTAATTGTTTGAATAATTAGATTATTAAGATGATTAATTGTTTGATTAATTAGATTAATTGATTCATTAATTAGATCTTGTTTGATTAATTTTAGATTAATTGTTTGATTAATTAGATTAATTTTTTAGTATAGCATCAATATCAAATTTTAATATGGATTATAATATGTGTGGTTTGATTAAATTGTCTTATCTGAATTCAAATACAATGTATCCGAACAAGGCATGGATGTATAATAGGTTAGATAATGAATTTATCCGTGATGAATTTTTTGCTGGAGTGGAAGAATTTGTTAACTTTGCAAAGTGTCATCCTGAGTGTTTGAATGACACAGAGTTGAAGTGTCCATGTAATCAACGCAAATGTAGAAATACAGCTTTCCGTGATGAAGATAGAATGAAAACTCATATCGCCAGGTATGGGTTTGTTCCAGATTATTACAACTAGTACTGTCATGGAGAGCCATATGTATATGAATTTGGTGGACCTTCTGTTGCATCATCATCAAACTCAATTGGACCAGAGACATCATATAACCCTGCTGATGTAATGCAATCAATGGTTTACAATGCAATGAATGCTTTTGATCAATCAAATGTAAAACAAGTACCTACTTCTGATGTTCAGAAAATGTATGACATGTTAAAGGCTAGTGAAAGAGAATTATGGGAAGGTATTCCTTCAGGTCATTCTCAATTATCTGCTACTGCAAGATTATTGAATATGAAGGTAGAACATCATTTCTCATAACGATGTTATGATGACATATGTCAACTTATGTCAGAGTTGCTTCCAACTGATAACTGCATGACTGATCTTTCTACAACACTAAAAAATTAATCAGAGACTTGGGTTTGCCAGTTGAGAAGATACATTGTTGTGTCAATAATTGCATGATCTATTGGAACGAAGATAGTGAGTTGATGGAATGCAAAATTTGTAATCATCCTCGTTACAAGCATGGTGCTCGCATGGTAAATCAGAAGAAGAAGAAAAATATTCCCTATAATGTTATGCATTACTTTCCTTTGACTGCTAGACTCCAACGTTTGTATGCATCAGCAGCAACAGCAAGTTATATGATCTGGCATCAAAACCATGGACATGATGGAGACATTATGTGTCATCCTTGTGATTCTCTTGCATGGAAACATTTAGATTCAACATTTTCTTTCTTTTCTATAGAACCACGTAATGTCAGACTTGGACTTTCTGCAGATGGATTTCAGCCATTTGGAAGATATGGACAACAATATTCATCGTGTCTTGTTATCTTAACACCATACAACTTACCACCATGGATGTGCATGAAAGATGAATTCATGTTTCTTACTATTTTAATTCCAGGTCCTCATAATCCAAAAGGGCAAATAGATGATTTTTTGCAACCTTTGATAGCTGAGCTGAATTATTTATGGAATATAGGTTCAGAGACGTATGACATTGCTACAAAGTCAAACTTTTTAATGCATGCAGCATTGTTATGGACTATTAGTGATTTTCCTGCTTACTCAATGTTATCAGGATGGAGCACAGCTGGAAAGTTAGTATGTCCACATTGTATGAGTCAGTCATATGCATTTTCTTTGCCCTGCAGTGGCAAGATTTCTTGGTTTGATAATTATCGGAAATTTTTACCTCTTGATCATCCATTCAGAAGAAATAAGAAACATTTCAAAAGGAATAAAGTAGTTAGGAAGCTACCTCCAGTTGGGATGTCAGGCGAAGAAGTGTTAAATGAAATTGATAGTTATAGATTTCTACCAGTATATCAGGATGGTTCAAATGATATCAACAAGTATATTGTTAGAGTCAACAAATGTGGTTGGCGGAAAAGAAGTATTTTTTGCGAGCTTCCATATTGAAAATATTTACTCATTCGACATAATTTGGATGTTATGCTTATTGAGAAAAATTTCTTTGATAACATCATTAATACTGTGTTGAATGTGCATGGGAAAACAAAAGATACAGCAAAATCTCGTGAAGAATTGAAACAATTAGTTAGCAGGCCTGAGTTGCATCAGAATGAAACAACTGGTAAATATCCGAAGGCTTGTTATACATTGGACAAAGAAAGTAAGCAAGCATTGTGTTCTTGGTTGAAAAACATAAAATTTCCAGATGGATATGCCTCTAATATGTCTCATTGTGTGGATACGAATAGATTTAAAATGGTTGGAATGAAGAGTCATGATTGTCATGTGTTCATGCAAAGATTAATTCCAATAGCTTTTCAAGAATTACTTCCTAATAATGTTTGGCAAGCACTTACAGAATTAAGCCTTTTTTTCAAAAATCTGACTTCCAGAGTTATTACAGTAGCAGATATGTTATGCCTTCAGACAGAGATTCCGTTAATACTATGTAAGCTTGAGCGAATATTTCCACCAAGCATTTTTGATTCAATGGAGCACCTGCCTATTCATTTACCTAGCGAGGCACAGATTGGTGGTCCTGTACAATACAGATGGATGTATCCTTTTGAAAGGTTTCTTAGAAAATTAAAAAATAATGTCTGTAACAAAGCAAGAGTTGAGGGATCAATATGTAATGCATATCTGGTTGAAGAAGCAAGTTCATTTTGCTCCTATTACTTTGCTGAAAATGTGAAAACCAGACATCGAAAGTGTCCACGCAATCAAGATGACATTCCATCAGTTGACCCAGAAATTCTTTCTATTTTCAAGTATCCTGGAAGAGCAATGGGTTCAACTTTCTCTAGACAGTTAAATGACCAAGAATATCATGCCGCCAGGACATATATCCTCTTAAACTGTGAAGATGTCAAACCATACCTAAGGTATTATCTCTTGTTGTAATGAAATTAATATTCCATAATATAATCAAATTTCTGGTATGATATCAAATGAACTTATATGTCAGGTTATACCAACAACAGTTGTACATTCAAAAACCATCGATAAGTGCAAATGAGATAGATCAAAAGATAAAAGATGAATTTGCATTTTGGTTTCAAATATATGTAAGTGAGTTAATATGCATTTTTTTTTAACAATTCTTGATTACTTATTAATCTAATTTGATCAACCACCACTATTATAAGTTAATGATGATAGAATTTCAAATGTAGAAGACGAAAGAATTAAAAATCTCGCATTTGGACCTCTTCATACTGTGACAGTCTACTCGGGTTATTACGTGAATGACTACAGATTTCATGTGGACCAACGTGATTCAGGGATGCTAACGTATAATTCTGGCATCAATGTCAAAGGATCAACAAACAACAATGATATTGAATTTGACTATTATGACAAGCTAGAGGAAATTATCGAAGTTGAATACCCAGCGTTACCTTTTAAAAGATGTATATTATTTAGGTGTTCTTGGTATGATCCAACTCCAAGGACGGACACTAGGAAACATCGGTTATACAATTTAGTTGAGGTTAATTCAAGCAAAAGATTCAACAAGTTCGAACCTTTCATTTTTGCGGTGCAAGCTGGTCAAGTATTTTATCTGGAGTACCCAACTAAGAGAAGACGACCAAGTGAATGGCTTGCTGTTTGTCAAATGAAGCCTAGGTCAACCATTGAAATGCCAAATACGATAACTGTCCAAAACTCCGATGCTTATCAAAATGAAGAAGTTATAATCAACTCCGTTGATTCAGAAATACAATCAGCATCTCAATTACTTATAGATGAGAATGTCTCTTACGAGGAAATTGATGATGGTGAAATATCTTGCAGTGAGGAGGTCGATGTATCAACGGATTCAAGCGATGAAAACTTGCATGATAATTTAGTTCCATCAGATTAGGATGAGTTAGATGTATTGAACATTAACTATGATGTTTGTATTAAGATGAGTTGATAATTTAGTTCGTTCTGCTTGTATTGAACATTAACTACGATGCTTGATTTCCCTTTGCTTGCTTTATTTACATTGTCTTAATTTGCATGTTTCCATTTGCATGCTGGATTACTGAATTTTGTTTTACCTATTATTCTTATCTGCCTAAACTTTGTGTATCATCAGGTACCATGTCTGCATCCCATGATCATCGAATTACACTTACGGTCGTCGGAGACAGGTAAGTATATATATGTAATTCTTATATATTTTAGATCAAAATTTGCTAATATATTTTATTTTTTCCTACAGTTTTATACCCGATGGGCATCAAGTGTCATCTTATATTTCTAAAAAATTTAAAGAAAGATTGTCAACTTCGACCACATGGGGTCATATTGAAAATGATTTGAAAACATTCTATTACGGGGAGTTTTTAATAAGTAGTTTAGATGTATATTTAATTTGATGTTATAACTTTTTTTCATACTAACCATATTATTTTTTTTTTACAGAAAAGGTATACCTAGGAGGAGGGTGCAGAGGAGCAATTCAAGAGAACGTGGAATGCCTACTGCTCCAAATTGTACTGGGACATGGTGTACAAGTGGAGAAAGAAGGCTGATAGGCCTTTAGAGGTCCCTGAGACAATTTGGGCAGCATGGCGCGCTGTCTGGGATGCCCAGCACTGGCAAGACAATGCTGCAATTGCTCGAGCCAATCGCAATTCAGAGCTTGTTGGCCCTAGCACGGGATCCACGAAGCACACGGTTGGATCCCGTTCCATTGTCCAGCATGCCAGTGATTTGGTAAGTAGTTTTTATTTAGGTTATTAAAGGCATTTAGTATATTTTTTTGGATATGTTTAATCATTATATTTTGTGTTTACAGGCTGCTGAGCTATAGAGACCTCCCACTAGTTGGGAGTTATTCAGCAAGACCCACAAGAAAAAAGATGGGTCTTTTGTCGATCGTCGCTCCCTAGCAATCAATGTAAGTATATTAATTATATTTTATTTGTTTTGACATTTAATATAGACTAATTAAATTTTTATTTTACAGGAAGCAATGACCACTAGAGTTGCTGAGGCACAGGCGTCTCAGCCTGCTACAGAGGGGGAGGATGCACAGTCTCTTTCCACCGACGATGTGAATCAGATTTATTTTGATGTCGTCGGTGGGAAGAGGAAGACCGTCCTATACGGCCTGGGCTCTCAGGCAAAGATTACATATGATCAGATGGAGCTCCAGGGGTTAGGGGACGTCCAGCATTCTCCTCCTCTACCTCTAGCGAGGTTCGTCAATTGCGGGAGGAAAATAATGTCCTGCGGACTCGAATCACGTCGATGGAGTCGACGTGGGCTAAGAGGGACGCAGAGTGGGCTCAGAGGGACGCAACGAGGGATGCTAAGTTGAGAGATTTGCGCGCTCGCCAGGCACACACTGAGGAGGTAATAAGACACATGCAAGCTTTTGCATCGACCTTATCGCCGATGACACAGATGTCAACCCCTCCCGCCCCTCGTTTTGAGTCTCAGGAGACAGAGGATCCTGAGGATACCACACAGGAGTAGAGATATTTTAGTGGTATGTTCTATTTTTCACTATATCTTTGCAGTAACAATGGATTGAGTTATAATATTCATAATAATTGTTTTCTTATTACTTCATTTCTGTTTACAGATTTCATATCATCAGAGTTGAATTCAGATTTCTTCCCCTGCTTGAAAGGTATGCATATTCGATATTATTCCTTAAGGCTGCGTTTGGTAGGGTGTAATCCACCCTGTAATGTAATCCAGATTACATTACAAGTTGGATTCCTTTGTTTGGAATAGCTTTAAAATTGTAATGTAATGTAATCTCGATTACAAAAGAGGTTGATGATTTGTAATCTGGATTACAAAACAAAACCTCCGTAATCTGGATTACATTACAGCTTGTAAAGTCGTCGGCCGGGTGGCGACGGTCGTCGGTCGTCGGTCGTCAAAGGTTCGCCGGTCGCCGGCCGGCGACCGCGACCGCCGCCGGCCGGGGACCGCAGCCGCCGCCGCCGGCCGGGGACCGCCACCGCCGCCGCCGGCCGGCGACCGCCGCCGCCGGCCGGCGACCGCCGCCGCCGGCCGGCGACCGCCGCCCGCCGCCGCTGCCGTCGGTCGTCGGCGGTTCGCTGGTCGTCGGCCGACGCCGCCGGCGGTCGCCATCCGGTCGATGGTCACCGGCCGGCCGACGGCGGTCATCGGTCGTCAATCTTGATTACATTACAGGATGGATTACCCCTCACCAAACAAACGAATCCAACTTGTAATGGTCATCAAAGATTACATACAACTCATTACCAAACATAACAATGTAATCAAGATTACATTACATTATACAAACTTGATTACATTACAGACCTATTACATTACCCCCTACCAAACGTAGCCTAATTGTTTCTTATTTGTTAATTTTCATTTACAAATTTAATATTATTAGAGTTATATTTAGATATTAATTCTATTTAACTTTTTTTTATCTTCTATTTTGCAGGAATATTTTTCCTTTCCATCCTTTATTCACTCTGATATTCATGTATGTAATGTTTCTCTACTGCCTCTAACTTTTGGTGTATATACTTCTTTTCGTATAGTTTGAATTATGTCTAGCTTCTTTCGATGTATACATTTGGATATTTTCTCTTGTTTGGATTGGATTAACCATTGGAAAGTTTAGATGTTTACTCTTGTTTCAAGTGTTTGGATTGTATAAGTTTGGAAATTAAAGTTTGGATTGGATAGTAGATTCGAAATGAAAGTTTGGATGTATACATTTCGAAATGAATATTTGGATTGGATTGGATAGTGGATTCGAAATGAAAGTTTGTATTGTTGTGAATGTTTGGATGTATACATTTGAAAATGAATGTTTGGATTGAATTGGATTGGATTCGAAATGAAAGTTTGGATTGTTGTAAATGTTTGGATGTTGATATATCTATTATTGTTTCATATTTATTTGGATCTTTTGTATATTATTGATGTATATATGGGAAGTGGAAGAAACAGATTTTGGCTGCCAAATTTTCCAGGTTTAGCGACGGATATTTTTAAAAATCCGTCGCAACTAGCGACGGATTATTGACTTTTCCGTCGCTATAACGATCGATTAGCGACGGAGTTTGACCGAGTCCGTCGCTATTACGATATAGTAGCGATGGACTTTGACCATATCCGTTGCTATCACGAATGATTTGCGACAGATATTTGATCGTCCGTCGCTACTAAATCCCTCTGCCACGTCACCCCATTTTCTCGGAGTTTGCGACGGGTTTATATATCCGTCGCTAATATAGCGACGGAGTTTTTTCTCTTCGTCGCTACCTTTGCTCTGCGACGGGTTTTCGGCCGACGACGCCAACTCCGTCGCTAATCCGTCACTATTAGTGTTTTGCGACGGAATGACGATGGATTTCGTCCGTCGCAATTCCCTATTATTTTTGTAGTGTATAAATGGAATTCTTATTTATTTTCCTCTATTCTCCGAGTTCTAATTCTATAAAAAATCTTCTCAGCTCACAAGGAGATGATTTGGTGATTGCATTATTTCATTATTTTAGATTGACAACCACTTTAGTCGCAATTAAATAATTCTATTATGCTTCTCTCTTTTTAGTTATTTCATTTCATATTATTATTTTTGCTTACAAATTAATTTCAAAGATTTTGAATTTATTTTTAATGACAATTCGTTCCTCACTCGCCGACCTATATTTTATACCTATTAAAAATTAACTTCATGATCCATTAAAATAACCACTTTGATAGAGGTGGCGCTAAAGAAAAACCATTAAAGCACGAGATAACAGTGAATTATAAACTCTAAGTAATAGCTACATCAACCAGAACATTCAGCCTCACGGTAGAAAAACTAGTTCTTAAGTCGTGTTATTTTTGTTTTTGATAATTCAAATATTTAGTTTTATTAATTTCAAAACTATCAACTATCAAAATATATCAAAAAGATATACACAAAGGTCCATCAAAATGAGAATTGTATCAGCCGGCTCCCAAGATTAGTCAAATTGATTATCATATTGTTAGTTTCTTACTTATATTTCCTCGGTATTTGACTTAGTCGATTTACGACCGTCGAATCTTTCGAAAGGTTGCTTTTGGAGGAAGTAAACTGATTGGTTTACGTCGAGGCTAGTGTTCGACACTCTCTGTAAAACGATATTACTCCGCTACTGGTACTTACGGATAACAGCAATTCGTTTCCAAGATACAACGACGTCGTCTCAGAATAATAGCACTTCAAATTCCGAGACCGGTGAACCTTTCCATAGGCTTTTTGGACTCTCGATGCAGAAAATGGATAAGTGCGAATGCTTTTAGATTGTAATGCTTGAATTAATTAAATGATCAAGTGGAGAGATCTATTTATATTGAGTGAAGAGGTAAGTACCCTTTGGTTCGGACAGATCTGGACTGTTCATAATGAAAGGGTATAACCCTTTAAAGGTCTTTTAATCTCGTCCCTTGATCTGAAGAGTTATAACTCTTCAGATCTCATCTTGATCTCAGCCGTCAGATTAGAATATTTAATCCGACGCCTCAAATCCATCCTCCCTCTTCACAGTCAGATTCGAATCCGACGCTCCAGATCGTACCTGCCTGTGATCTGTCCAGATCTTTGATCCGACGCTCCAGATCGCACCTTCCTGCGATATGTCCAGATCTTTGATCCGACGGCCACCATATGTTCTCCCAATCCAGTCATCGTTCTCTACACAGTCACGTGCCACATCGGCACTGCCTCGTCACCGACATGCCACGTGGCGCCACCTGACCATGACACATCACACCGACATGCCACGTGGCGTCACCTGATCACGACACGTAATCGCCATGTGGAGCATAAATTAAAGCTCATCAATGCTCCTCACGACGATGCGTACATGCGAAGTACAAAGTGCGCCAACAAAATGACCATTGCGCGCGTGCGCGCATAGCGGGTGGCGGACTCGCAGGTGCGAGCACCTGCTCGCCCAAGGGTAGAGACCTCCTGTGCTTTTGTATTAACAACATTAGCACAGGAACACATATAAGGAAACACTAGCTATCGTCGGTTAGCAATGTGGAACTAAAGCCCCATCATTTTCCTTAATGTTCATTTGAGCGTATCTTAAACAATTAATTTCTCATTCACCCTTAATCGGTTTTGAGCAAATAAATAGTCGAGATTTATCTACGCGAGACGTAGATTTCGATTTTAAAGTCAAACTTGACTTTCAAAGATCGATGGTCATCAAAATTTTACTTTGTAAAATCGTATCCAACAATCCCCCACATGAATGAAAATTAATGCATGTATTACATGTATGCATGCTGACACTTTACAAGAGTCCAATCGATAAGTCAATGTATCGGGAAAGGTAGCTTGTGACCTAAGACACTATCGAGCATACTAGGCTGTGCAGTGAACGTGATGTCTTGAACTGATCAGCTGTTGGTGTATACTAAGACAATAACACCCACACAAAGACTTATCTCACCCACTTTTAGTTCTCATGGTTGGTTCCGTTTCGGCCATGGACACCATCTTGGATTCATGAGTGTTTCATTGAAGCGGTCTGTCTTCACACTCACATAGGTGACACTTCTATCAAGAGTATCCTACCATACTCCACCTTAAAGGTATAGAAGTCATTAAAAGCATAAGCTTATCCTCACTACATGCGGTAGGACAGCACCAAATTATCCTAGGATTGGGATAGTAGAGATAATTATTTCTCTTATGCTGTTACACAACTTCTGTAACTTCGTTGTCCCATTGAACCAAGATCTTGGAATCTCCAGTCAACAAGGTTGGGTTACCGCTACAGTCATTTTTAGTTGTAGATTTTCAATCTTATTCCTCTTGATGAGCAGTATACTTGATCTCGATTTAGCCCCTTCGTTAGGGGATCTGCCAAATTATCCTTAGATTAGACATAATCGATTGTAATCACTCCGTTCGAGATCAATTGCCTAATGATATTATGTCGATGACGTATATGTCGTGATTTACCATTATACATACTACTCTATGCCCTTCCAATTGCCGATTGACTATCACAGTGGATAAGTACGGCGGGCATAGGTTTTGTCCAGTTTAGAATATCTTCCAAGAAATTCCACAACCATTCAGCTTCTTCAGCTGCATTGTCAAATGCTATAAACTCGGATTCCATTGTTGACCGAGCTATATATGTGTGCTTATGGATTTCCAAGATACTGTTCCCCCACCGATCGTGAATACATATCCACTAGTGGATTTGGAGTCTTTTGTATCGGAGATCCAATTAGCATCACAATATCCCTCCAAGACTGCGGGATATCATCCGTAGTTCATAGTATATTTTAAATATCTGTAACACCCAATAATTTTCTGGTATTATTAGGGATTTTTCAGAATTTTTCTAGCATTTTTTGGAATTAAAATAAAAAGAAAAAAAATTAAAGGGTCAGGTGGGGATTGATCTCGCGACCACGCGAGAAGGCAATCCCTAAGAAAGTCCAAGTAACCAACTGGGCAAGGGTATCAAGCACAAAAAAGGATGAAGCGAAATAATATTATAGTTGATTTAGCCCGTTTCATGAAGAGGTATTTAAACTTCCACTTAAGTTGAGTTAAGACCCCATTAGGGCTTGGAGGAGGCCGCGCAAGCAGGGTGGGAGGCTGCGAAAAACAGGGAAGAAAAGGGGAGTTTTCTCCTCCTTCTTCTTCCTCTTGAAGTAGAAAACCTAGGGCTTCTTCTCTAGGGCCAAGGGTGAAGTTTTCTTGCAAAGGAAGAGGAAAAGAACCTTACGCTAGGAGTTTCGAGATACTTAGTGAGTTTTCTTCAAGAAAAGGGTAAGTAAATCACTCACCTGCAATAGGAGTAGCTTCGTATGTAGTTTTCTTGTTATAGAACCTTGATTTTGTAATCTAAGTGCATGCTTGGAGAATATTGTTTATGGTGTGATTTAAGTTTCTTAAGAATACATGTTTTTAATCATAGAACTTGAATTGGAGTAGATTTTATATGTGTGATCTAAGCATGAAAGGCCAAGTTCTTGAAAAGTCCCAAAGATGAGTTTTGGGTTAAGGGCACGCAAGGTGCTCGATGAAAGTTCCAAGTGAGAAAAGTAAAGTTTTGTAGTGCAAAGACTTATGTAAAAAGAAAGATAGCATGATAAGTATAAGCATTATGAATAAGAAAGTATTTTACTTTTGTAAAGTGACATGTACCGGGCAAAAGAGAGGCCCACAAAAAGTTAGAAAGAAGCTCTAATAGGGTGCGGTGGCTAGCTACCCCGAAACCTATTAGGGATGCGCGCATTGGTACACTGATATCAGGTACATTGTCAAGGCCTGAGAAAGTTGATTATTATTTTGAAGTATATGAGTATATGTAAGTGTTTTCAGTTTAAGCATATGTTTTGCTAAGTATGTTAACATTGTTATGTTACAAGCATGTTAAAGAGCAAGAGCAAGGAAGTTAGTGGTTTAAAGTATGGAAATGCATAAGTAGCAAGTCTCAAAAGAAATTATGAGCATGTTAGATTTGCCAATATTTTAATGCTAGTAAATGTTTTCAAGCATGATTGAGCATGATAAGTATGTGAAAGTTTCCATGTGTAAGTATTTCAAAGTGCATGTGTTTTGAAGTAAACATTATTTGAAAAGAGCATGTTTATCCCTTATCGTTTGGATTTGTGAGTTAGGATTTACTTACTAAGCAATTTGCTTATTAGTTGCATTTTTCTTCTTTTGCAGATAAAGGTAAAGAAAAAGCATAAGTTAAGGAGGCGAAGGGACTTGCTTTGATGTTCAGTGGCGGCGGAACCGTGGAAGAGATCTTTGGGCTAAGTCTTGTAGAACATGTGTTTTGGTGTTTTGAAGTGGTAGAATAAATGACTTTGTTTAAACTACGCATAGAGGTTAAGTTTGGTACAAACTCTAGAGTGTTTTGCTTACGTTTTGATAGTTTTGTTAAATCTCGCAAGGATTCTAATTTCAAGTTATTGGATTCATTTTGAGTTGCTAAAATGTTCATAAAACTAGTATAGAGTATAGAAACGGAGTTATGTCTTTGTATGTCTTGGAAGTATATGTTTTGTGGATCGTTGGAGATGGTTTTCAGGTCTGAAATGCAGGTTTTCAGGCGTGCCAGTTGACTGGTTCAGAACCAGTCGACTGCGATATAGAACAGAACCTACTGTTCGATGCACCAGTCGACTGCCATGAGGCCAGTCGACTGGTGCCGGGCATGGAAAGTTTCTGTGGCCGATACCAGTCGACTGGCTATATAGCAGTCGACTGGTACCATTGAAAAGAAGTGGTATAGAGCAGCTGGTTAGTGCTTTAGTGTTACAACTAAGATGTTTAGGGGTCAAATCCTGGCCAAGCTAATAAAATTAAAGTTTTTGCTTTATTTTGGCTGATTAGTACTTTAAACATGATTATGAATTTTTAGTTCAGCAAATAGCGAAATAAGAAATTTTAAATTCTCCCAATTGGTTTAGCATTATAAGAAATCACTAATTAGTTAGTTAGTAGCGATTCGCCTTAAAGCTTAGTACCAGAAGGTGGGTCGTCACAGAGTGGTATCAGAGCAAAAGGTTCCACTCTTCCGCCACACTGACATCAAGCATCAATCCTGCCGCCTACCAAGTAAGAAGTTCATATTTTGCAGTTTTATATGTTTTTCATTATTGATTGTTAGTATCAGTAATGCATGATGATAAGAAAGTATGTTAGTATTATTGCATGCTAATATGTGCAGGGAGATAATGAAGTAAGTTAGTAAGAGATAATGAGCTTTTATTTTTGTGTGCTATAGAGTAAGAGGATGCCAAGAGGACGTCCTAGAATTGTCCGAAACGAGGAGCAAGCTCTTAGAGAACAGGAGTCAACAGAGTCAGTACCACCACCAGACCTTCAAGGAGTGGTGGCCCAGCTTCAGAGGCAACTTGCTGAACAACAGCAAGTCATTGCCACCTTGATGGCTAACCAGCAGGCCACTAATCAACAGGCCACTTCTGCTACCCCTCCAGTGGCGCCAGTGACGCAAGTAGCAGTACCAGTAGCGACAGAGGTTCCCCCAGTACCTCCGACAAGAGAAGTAAGGCAAGAGGCATATCTGATCCAGTGGCAGAGACTGAAGCCTGAGAATTTTTCTGGCACAAGTGAACCATGGGATGCTCAGGCATGGTTCAAAACAGTGGAGAGTATAATGGAGTTACTGGACTGGCCCGAGGTGGAGAAGATAAAGTGCACATCTTTCTGCCTTACTGGAGATGTTAGGATGTGGTGGGAAAGAGTGAAAGCTAAGAGGAATGTGAATCAGATGACCTGGGCCGACCTTGAAGCAGAATTTCTGGAAGAGTACTTTCACATGAAAGTGACAAACAAGCACTATGATGAATTTACTGAGTTCCACCAAGGAGATCTAACTGTGGATGAAGCAGTGAAGAAGTTCAATCGATTAGCTCGCTTGTGCCCGGAGTTAGTCAGTACTGAAAAGGAAAGGGTCAGGTTAATGCTCAAGATGCTGAGGCTTCAGATAGCTCTGAATGTGGCTGGCGGTGGTAATAGACCGCAAACTTCAGAAGAACTAGTAAGTAGTGCTCTGATCACTGAACACTACTTAAACAGTATAAAGGCCACACGTGTGCAACAACAACAGGCATCAGCCCAGAAGTCCCAAGGAAATCCTCAAAACCAACAAAATTGGAAAGGAAATTCAGGTAAGAGGAAGCAGTGGGATCAGAAGTCTTTTGAGGGCAACAAAGGGGGCACGTCAAGCAAGCAGCTCAAGTATCCCCCTTGCCCAAAGTGTGGGAAGGCACATCCTGGAGTATGTCGTCAGGGCATGAGCGGATGTCATATTTGCGGAGCAGAAGAGCATATGATGAAGCCTTGCCCTAACCGGTCGAGGGTTGGCGGGTGTTATATCTGTGGAGTAGTAGGGCACCTGGCCAAGGCGTGCCCTAAAGCAAAGCCGCCTCCACCACAGCTTCTTCAGTACGGGGGTGGACCTGCTCAGCTGCACCAGATGCAGCCAATTATGGAGGGATCTTATTACAGTCAGGCGAGGATGGAAGCCCCACCAGCCGCGACCAACGCCAGGGTTTTCGCCATCACCAGGGAAGAGGTGGCAAATGCTCCTAACATGGTCACAGGTCGAATACTCATCTCATCTCAATATGCTATTGTGTTATTCGATACTGGGGCAACCCATTCTTTTGTATCCATGCTGTTCACTAAAAGGCTAGGGATCCCACCAGAAAGTTTAGGTCAGAAATTTTTAACAACCTTACCGTCAGGGGAAGTAATGGCCTCTACTCAGAGGCTAAGGGCAGTACCAATCTGGATTTCCAACCGAGAGCTCTATAGTGACTTAGTAGTCCTTGAGATGAAGGATTACGATGTCATTTTAGGGATGGACTTCTTGAGCAAGTATAGTGCTTCTATAGACTGCCGCAAGAGAAAAGTCAAGTTCACACCAGAAGCAGAACCTTCATTTGAGTTTATCGGAGACCCAAGGAGAAAGACAAAGAGGTTCCTATCTACCTTACAAGCTCAGAGAATGTTAGAGAAGGGGTGCTCTGGTTTTCTAGCTCATATAGTGGATGCAAGTCAAGGAGAAGGATTGAAGAGAGAAGAAGTGAGGGTAGTCTGTGACTATCCCGAGGTGTTTCCTGAAGAGTTACCAGGACTCCCTCCCAATCGGGAAATTGAGTTGGCCCCAGGAACCAACCCAATTTCGAAGGCACCTTATCGCATGGCGCCAGCAGAACTGAAAGAATTGCAAGAACAGTTGCAAGAGCTGCTTGACAAGGGTTTTATCCGCCCTAGTCATTCACCTTGGGGAGCTCCTGTATTGTTCGTCAAGAAGAAAGATGGATCTATGCGAATGTGCATAGATTATCGAACTTTGAATAAAGTAACCATCAAGAACAGATATCCTTTGCCAAGGATAGATGATTTATTTGATCAGCTGAAGGGAGCCACAGTGTTCTCCAAGATGGATATGCGATCAGGTTACCATCAGCTAAGAGTGAAGGAGAGTGATGTACCAAGGACTGCTTTCAGTACAAGATATGGGCACTATGAGTTTGTGGTCATGCCCTTTGGAGTGACAAACGCCCCTGCAACGTTTATGGATCTAATGAATAGAATGTTCAAGGATTTTCTGGACAAGTTCGTCATTGTCTTTATTGATGATATGGAAGAACATGCCGAACACCTGAAGATGGTATTGCAAACCTTACATCAGAAAGAGTTGTACGCCAAATTCTCAAAGTGTGAGTTTTGGCTTGATCATGTGACCTTCCTAGGCCACATCATTTCCAAGGAAGGTATTATGGTAGACCCAGCCAAGATTGAAGCAGTTAGTAACTGGAGTCGACCAAAGAATGTCAGTGAGATCAGAAGTTTTCTGGGTTTGGCAGGGTACTACAGAAGGTTTGTAGAGGACTTTTCAAAGATAGCCTCTCCACTTACAGCCCTTACCAGAAAGAATAAGAGGTATGAGTGGACTGAGGACTGTGAGCAGAGCTTCCTTGAGTTGAAGAAGAGACTGACCAGCGCTCCTATCCTTACAGTACCCGAAGGTGATAAGAGCTTTGATATATACAGTGATGCATCAAAGCTAGGACTTGGAGCAGTCCTGATGCAAGAAGGCAAAGTCATAGCTTATGCTTCCAGGCAACTCAAGGACTATGAAAAAAATTACCCCACTCATGATCTGGAGTTGGCAGCTGTAGTCTTTGCTCTAAAGATATAGAGGCATTACTTGTATGGAGTGCAGTGTAAGATTTATACAGATCACCAGAGTCTGAAATATTTCTTCACTCAGAAAGACCTCAATATGAGACAGCGAAGGTGACTCGAGTTAGTGAAGGACTATGACTGTGAGATCCTTTACCACCCTGGTAAGGCAAATAAAGTAGCAGATGCACTAAGTAGAAAGACTTGTGCCACCTTGATGTCCTGGTCAGCATTATCACCACCATTACAGAAGGAAATAGTAGATTATGGAGTTGAGATCATTTATGGGTAGTTAGCTCTATTGACACTAGAGTCAACCTTGCTTGAAGATATACAGAAAGAGCAAGCTGAGGATTCTGATATCCAAAGGATCAAGCAAGAGATACAAGAAGGAGAAAGTAAAGAGTTTAGAGTATCTGACAGTGGGATACTCTATTATGGTGACCATTTATGTGTCCCTAATAGTGAAGAGCTGAGAAAGAAGATTCTTGAAGAAGCTCATAGAACTCCCTACTCAATGCATCCTGGTTCCACTAAGATGTACCAGGATTTGAAAAGAAGATTTTGGTGGTCAGGGATGAAAAGAGACATAGCTAAGTATGTCAGCACCTGCCTGACATGTCAGAGAGTTAAAGTAGAACCCCAGAGACCAGGAGGTGTCCTACAGCCCATTCAGATTCCAGAGTAGAAATGGGAAGACAGCCATGGATTTCATAGTTGGTTTACCAAAGACAACTAATGGCTATGATGCTATTTGGGTGATAGTAGACAGATTGACCAAGTCTGCCCACTTTTTGGCAATCAGAGTATCTTACTCAATTGAAAAGTTAGCCCAATTATATGTGCAGGAAGTGATCCAACTACACGGAGTCCCGAAAACCATTATCTCTGATAGGGATGGTCGTTTCACTTCACACTTTTGGGAGTGCGTACAGACAGCGCTAGGTACCAAACTGAAGTTTAGCACAGCTTTCCATCCCCATACTGATGGACAGACAGCGAGAGTAAATCAAATTCTAGAAGATATGCTCAGAGCTTGTGCATTAGATTTCAAAGGCAGTTGATGCAAATATTTATGTTTAGCTGAGTTTGCCTACAACAACAGTTACCAAGCCACTATTGGTATGACACCCTATGAAGCTCTTTATGGTAGGAAGTGTAGATCTCCTCTCTGTTGGTATGAAGGTAGTGAGAAGAAAGAAATGGGGTCACAGACTGATCTTATAGATGATACCACAAAAGCTATAAAGAGCATCCGCCAGAAGATAGAGACTGCTTAGAGTAGGCAGAAGAGTTACGCCGATGTACGCCGTAGGCCGTTAGAGTTTGAAGTTAGGGATACAGTTTTCCTCAAAGTAGCTCCTATGAAGGGTGTAATGAGGTTTGGCAAGAAAGGCAAGCTAAGTCCTCGATACATAGGACCCTACCTAGTGACGAAAAGAGTTGGCAAAGTAGCTTATGAGTTGGAGCTACCCTCAGAGATGTCAGCAATACACAATATGTTCCATGTCTCAATGTTAAAGAAGCACATCCCAGATGCCAACCAAGTGATTAAGCCACAGATGGTACAAGTTCAAGAAGATCTCAGTTATGAAAGTCGACCTATTCAGATAATAAATCGAGCAGATAAGAAGCTGAGGAACAAAGTGGTACCATTAGTGAAAGTCTTATGGCTGAATCAGAAGTATGAAGAGGCAACTTGGGAATCAGAAGATAGCATGAGGCAAAGGTATCCAGAGTTGTTCTAAGTTCGAGGACGAACTTTTTATAAGGTAGGGAGGATTGTAACACCCAATAATTTTCTGGTATTATTAGGGATTTTTCGGAATTTTTTTAGCATTTTTCGGAATTAAAATAAAAAGAAAAAAAAATTAAAGGGTCAGGTGGGGACTGATCTCGCGACCACGCGAGAAGCCAATCCCTAAGCAAGTCCAAGTAACCAGCAGGGCAAGGGTATCAAGCACAAAAAAGGATGAAGCGAAATAATATTATAGTTGATTTAGCCCGTTTCATGAAGAGATATTTAAACTTCCACTTAAGTTGAGTTAAGACCCCATTAGGGCTTGGAGGAGGCCGCGCGAGCAAGGTGGGAGGCTGCGAAAAACAGGAAAGAAAAGGGGAGTTTTCTCCTCCTCCTTCTTCCTCTTGAAGTAGAAAACCTAGGGCTTCTTCCCTAGGGCCAAGGGTGAAGTTTTCTTGCAAAGGAAGAGGAAAAGAATCCTACGCTAGGAGTTTCGAGATACTTAGTGAGTTTTCTTCAAGAAAAGGATAAGTAAATCACTCACCTGCAATAGGAGTAGTTTCGCATGTAGTTTTCTTGTTGTAGAACCTTGATTTTGTAATCTAAGTGCATGCTTGGAGAATATTGTTTATGGTGTGATTTAAGTTTCTCAAGAATACATGTTTTTAATCATAGAACTTGAATTGGAGTAGATTTTATATGTGTGATCTAAGCATGAAAGGCCAAGTTCTTGAAAAGTCCCAAAGATGAGTTTTGGGTTAAGGGCACGCAAGGTGCTCGATGAAAGTTCCAAGTGAGAAAGGTAATGTTTTGTAGTGCAAAGACTTATGTAAAAAGAAAGATAGCTTGATAAGTATAAGCATTATGAATAAGAAAGTATTTTACTTTTGTAANTACCCTATCGAACAGGACCTACTTGTTCGATGCACCAGGCGACTGCCAAGAGGCCAGTCGACTGTGTCCGCGAGAACCTTACTGTGGCTGACACCAGGCGACTGCCAAGAGGCCAGTCGACTGGTGCCCATGCCCAGAACCTCACTGTGCTGGACACCAGGCGACTGGTCTCCTGACAGTCGACTGGTGCCACTGGAAAAAAAAAATCCAAGAAAAGGGAAGGGACTCAAGTAGTTGTAACCTAAGGCTAAGAACAAGGTAAAGTTAAGGTTAAGTAAAAGTGACGTCCGACCTCTTAAGGTAAGGAAAAAGGGAAGAAGAAGTCGGGTCGTCACAGAGTGGTATCAGAGCAAAAGGTTCCACCCTTCCGCCACACTGACATCAAGCATCAATCCTGCCGCCTGCCAAGTAAGAAGTTCATATGTTGTAGTATTATATGCTTTCTTTATTGACTGCTAGTATCAGTAAGTGCATGATGATAAGAAAGTATGTTAGTATTATTGCATGCTAATATGTGCATGGAGATAATGAAGTAAGTTAGTAAGAGATAATGAGCTTTTATTTTGTGTGCTATAGAGTAAGAGGATGCCAAGAGGACGTCCTAGAATTGTCCGAAATGAGGAGCAAGCTCCTAGAGAACAGGAGTCAACAGAGTCAGTACCACCACCAGACCTTCAAGGAGTGGTGGCCCAGCTTCAGAGGCAACTTGCTGAACAGCAGCAAGTCATTGCCACCTTGATGGCTAACCAGCAGGCCACTAATCAGCAGGCCACTTCTGCTACCCCTCCAGTGGCGCCAGTGGCGCAAGTAGCGGCACCAGTAGCGACAGAGGTTCCCCCAGTACCTCCGACAAGAGAAGTAAGACAAGAGGCATATCTGATCCAGTGGCAGAGACTGAAGCCTGAGAATTTTTCTGGCACAAGTGAACCATGGGATGCTCAGGCATGGTTCAAAACAGTGGAGAGTATAATGGAGTTACTGGACTGGCCCGAGGTGGAGAAGATAAAGTGCACATCTTTCTGCCTTACTGGAGATGCTAGGATGTGGTGGGAAAGAGTGAAAGCTAAGAGGAATGTGAATCAGATGACCTGGGCCGACCTTGAAGCAGAATTTCTGGAAGAGTACTTTCACATGAAAGTGACAAACAAGCACTATGATGAATTCACTGAGTTCCGTCAAGGAGATCTAACTGTGGATGAAGCAGTGAAGAAGTTCAATCGATTAGCTCGCTTGTGCCCGGAGTTAGTCAGTACTGAAAAGGAAAGGGTCAGGTTAATGCTCAAGATGCTGAGGCCTCAGATAGCTCTGAATGTGGCTGGCGGTGGTAATAGACCGCAAACTTCAGAAGAACTAGTAAGTAGTGCTTTGATCACTGAACACTACTTAAATAGTATAAAGGCCACACGTGTGCAACAACAACAGGCATCAGCCCAGAAGTCCCAAGGAAATCCTCAAAACCAACAAAATTGGAAAGGAAATTCAGGCAAGAGGAAGCAGTGGGATCAGAAGTCTTCTGAGGGCAACAAAGGGGGCACGTCAAGCAAGCAGCTCAAGTATCCCCCTTGCCCAAAGTGTGGGAAGACACATCCTGGAGTATGCCGTCAGGGCATGAGCAGATGCCATATTTGCGGAGCAGAAGGTCATATGATGAAGGCTTGCCTTAACCGGTCGAGGGTTGACGGGTGTTATATCTGTGGAGTAGTAGGGCACCTGGCCAAGGCGTGCCCTAAAGCAAAGCCGCCTCCACCACAACTTCTTCAGTACGGGGGTGGACCTACTCAGCTGCACCAGATGCAGCCAGTGATGGAGGGATCTTATTACAGTCAGGCGAGGATGGAAGCCCCACCAGCCATGACCAACGCTAGGGTTTTCGCCATCACCAAGGAAGAGGTGGCAAATGCTCCTAACATGGTCACAGGTCGAATACTCACCTCATCTCGATATGCTATTGTGTTATTCGATACTGGGGCAACCCATTCTTTTGTATCCATGCTTTTCTCTAAAAAGCTAGGGATCCCACCAGAAAGTTTGGGTCAGAAATTTTTGACAACCTTATCGTCAGGGGAAGTAATGGCCTCTACTCAGAGGCTAAGGGCAGTACCAATCTGGATTTCCAACCGAGAGCTCTACAGTGACTTGGTAGTCCTTGAGATGAAGGATTACGATGTCATTTTAGGGATGGACTTCTTGAGCAAGTACAATGCTTCTATAGACTGCCGCAAGAGAAAAGTCAAGTTCACACCAGAAGCAGAACCTTCATTTGAGTTTATTGGAGACCCAAGGAGAAAGACAAAGAGGTTCCTATCTACCTTGCAAGCTCAGAGAATGTTAGAGAAGGGGTGCTCTGGTTTTCTAGCTCATATAGTGGATGCAAGTCAAGGAGAAGGATTGAAGAGAGAAGAAGTGAGGGTAGTCTGTGACTATCCTGAGGTGTTTCCTGAAGAGTTACCAGGACTCCCTCCCAATCGGGAAATTGAGTTTGAAATTGAGTTGGCCCCAGGAACCAACCCAATTTCGAAGGCACCTTATCGCATGGCGCCAGCAGAACTGAAAGAATTGCAAGAACAATTGCAAGAGCTGCTCGACAAGGGTTTCATCCGCCCTAGTCATTCACCTTGGGGAGCTCCTGTATTGTTCGTCAAGAAGAAAGATGGATCTATGCGAATGTGCATAGATTATCGAGCTTTGAATAAGGTAACCATCAAGAACAGATATCCTTTGCCAAGGATAGATGATTTATTTGATCAGCTGAAGGGAGCCACAGTGTTCTCCAAATAGATCTGCGATCAGGTTACCATCAACTCAAGTGAAGGAGAGTGATGTGCCAAGGACTGCTTTCAGTACAAGATATGGGCACTATGAGTTTGTGGTCATGCCCTTTGGAGTGACAAACGCCCCTGCGACTTTATGGATCTAATGAATAGAGTGTTCAAGGACTTTCTGACAAGTTCGTCATTGTCTTCATTGATGATATCCTAGTGTATTCAAAGACTCAGGAAGAACATGAAGAACACCTGAAGATAGTGTTGCAGACCTTACACCAGAGGAGTGTATCGCCAAATTCTCAAAGTGTGAGTTTTGGCTTGACCAGGTGGCATTCCTAGGCCACATCATTTCCAAGGAAGGTATTATGGTAGACCCAGCCAAGATTGAAGCAGTTAGTAACTGGAGTCAACCAAAGAATGCTAGTGAGATCAGAAGTTTTCTGGGTTTGGCAGGGTACTACAGAAGGTTTGTAGAGGACTTTTCAAAGATAGCTTCTCCACTTACAGCCCTTACCAGAAAGAATAAGAAGTATGAGTGGACTGAGGACTGTGAGCAGAGTTTCCTTGAGTTGAAGAAGAGACTGACCAGCGCTCCTATCCTTACAGTACCCGAAGGTGATAAGAGCTTTGATATATACAGTGATGCATCAAAGCTAGGACTTGGAGCAGTCCTTATGCAAGAAGGCAAAGTCATAGCTTATGCTTCCAGACAACTCAAGGACTATGAAAAGAATTACCCCACTCATGATCTGGAGTTGGCAGCTGTAGTCTTTGCTCTAAAGATATGGAGGCATTACTTGTATGGAGTGCAGTGTAAGATTTATACAGATCACCAGAGTCTGAAATATTTCTTCACTCAGAAAGACCTCAATATGAGACAGCGAAGGTGGCTCGAGTTAGTGAAGGACTATGACTGTGAGATTCTTTACCACCCTGGTAAGGCAAATAGAGTAGCAGATGCACTGAGTAGAAAGACTTGTGCCACTTTGATGTCCTTATCATCATTGGCACCACCATTACAGAAGGAAATAGTAGATTATGGAGTTGAGATCATTTATGGGCAGTTAGCCCTATTGACACTAGAGTCAACTTTGCTTGAAGAGATACAGAAAGAGCAAGCTGAGGATTCTGATATCTAAAGGATCAAGCAAGAGGTGCAAGAAGAAGAGAGTAAAGAGTTTAGAGTATCTGACAGTGGGATACTCTATTATGGTGACCGTTTGTGTGTTCCCAAGAATGAAGAGCTGAGAAAGAAGATTCTTGAAGAAGCCCATGGAACTCCCTACTCCATGCATCCTGGTTCTACCAAGATGTACCAGGACTTGAAAAGAAGATTTTGGTGGTCCGGAATGAAAAGAGACATAGCTAGGTATGTCAGCACCTGCCTGACATGTCAGAGAGTTAAAGCAGAACACCAGAGACCAGGAGGTGTCCTACAGCCCATTCAGATTCCAGAGTGGAAATGGGAAGACATAGCCATGGATTTCATAGTTGGTTTACCAAAGACAACTAATGGCTATGATGCTATTTGGGTGATAGTAGACAGATTGACCAAGTCTGCCCACTTTTTGGCAATCAGAGTGTCTTACTCAATTGAAAAGTTAGCCCAATTATATGTGCAGGAAGTGATCCGACTACACGGAGTCCCGAAGACCATTATCTCTGATAGGGATGGTCGTTTCACTTCACACTTTTGGGAGTGCGTACAGACAGCGCTAGGCACCAAACTGAAGTTTAGCACAGCTTTCCATCCCCAGACTGATGGACAGACAGAGAGAGTGAATCAAATTTTAGAAGATATGCTCAGAGCTTGTGCATTAGACTTCAAGGGCAGTTGGTGCAAGTATTTGTGTTTAGCTGAGTTTGCCTACAACAACAGTTACCAAGCCACTATTGGTATGGCACCCTATGAAGCTCTTTATGGTAGGAAGTGTAGATCTCCCCTCTGTTGGTATGAAGGTAGTGAGAAGAAGGAAATGGGGTCACAGACTGATCTTATAGATGATACCACAGAAGCTATAAAGAGCATCCGCCAGAGGATAGAGACTGCTCAGAGTAGGCAGAAGAGCTACGCCGATGTACGCCGTAGGCCGTTAGAGTTTGAAGTTGGGGATACAGTTTTCCTCAAAGTAGCTCCTATGAAGGGTGTGATGAGATTTGGCAAGAAAGGCAAGCTAAGTCCTCGATACGTAGGGCCCTACCCAGTGACGAAAAGAGTTGGCAAAGTAGCTTATGAGTTGGAGCTACCCTCAGAGATGTCAGCAATACACAATGTGTTCCATGTCTCAATGCTAAAGAAGCATATCCCAGATGCCAACCAAGTGATTGAGCCACAGATGGTACAAGTGCAAGAAGATCTCAGTTATGAAAGTCGACCTATTCAGATAATAGATCGAGCAGATAAGAAGCTGAGGAACAAAGTGGTACCATTAGTGAAAGTCTTATGGCTGAATCAGAAGTATGAAGAGGCAACTTGGGAATCAGAAGATAGCATGAGGCAAAGGTATCCAGAGCTGTTCTAAGTTCGAGGACGAACTTTTTATAAGGTAGGGAGGATTGTAACACCCAATAATTTTCTGGTATTATTAGGGATTTTTCGGAATTTTCTAGCATTTTTCGAAATTAAAATAAAAAGAAAAAAATTTAAAGGGTCATGTGGGGATTGATCTCGCGACCACGCGAGAAGCAAATCTTTAAGCAAGCTTGGCTAACCAGCAGGGCAAGGGTATCAAGCACAGAAAAGGTTGAAGCGAAATAATATTATAGTTGTGTTAGCCCGTTTCATGAAGAGGTATTTAAACTTCCACTTAAGTTGAGTTAAGACCCCATTAGGGCTTGGAGGAGGCCGCGCGAGCAAGGTGGGAGGCTGCGAAAAACAGGGAAGAAAAGGAGAGTTTCCTCCTCCTTCTTCTTCCTCTTGAAGTAGAAAACCTAGGGCTTCTTCCCTAGGGCCAAGGGTGAAGTTTTCTTGCAAAGGAAGAGGAAAAGAACCCTACGCTAGGAATTTCGAGATACTTAGTGAGTTTTCTTCAAGAAAAGGGTAAGTAAATCACTCACCTGCAATAGGAGTAGCTTCGCATGTAGTTTTCTCGTTGTAGAACCTTGATTTTGTGATCTAAGTGCATGCTTGGAGAATATTGTTTATTGTGTGATTTAAGTTTCTCAAGAATACATGTTTTTAATCATAGAACTTGAATTGGAGTAGATTTTTATATGTGTGATCTAAGTATGGAAGACCAAGTTCTTGAAAAGTCCCAAAATTGAGTTTTGGGTTAAGGGCACGCAAGGTGCTCGATGAAAGTTCCAAGTGAGAAAGGTAAAGTTTTGTAGTGCAAAGATTTATGTAAAAAGAAAGATAGCTTGATAAGTATAAACATTATGAATAAGAAAGTATTTTACTTTTGTAAAGTGACATGTACCGGGCAAAAGAGAGGCCCACAGAAAGTTAGAAAGAAGCTCTAATAGGGTGCGGTGGCTAGCTACCCCGAAACCTATTAGGGATGCGCGCATTGGTACATTGATACCATGGTACAGTGTCAAGGCCTGAGAAAGTTGATTATTATTTTGAAGTATATGAGTTTATGTAAGTGTTTCAATTTCCTTAAGTGCATGTTTGGTTATGTATGTTGACATGGTTATGTTATAAACATGTTAAAGAGAAAGAGCAAGGAAGTTAGTATTTTAAAGTATGGAATTGTATCATTAATAAGGTTCAAAAGAAATCATGAGCATGTTAAGTTTGCAAGTGTTTTGATGCTAGTAAATGTTTTCAATCATGATTGAGCATGATAAGTGTAGGAAAGTTCTCATGTGCAAATATTTCCAAGTGCATGTATTTTGAAGCAAGCATTCTTTGAAATGAGCATGTTTATTATCGATAACATGGATTTGTGAGTTAGGATTTACTTACTAAGCAATTCGCTTATTAGTTGCATTTCCTTCTATTGCAGATAAAGGTAAAGAAAAAGCATAAGTTAAGGAGGCGAAGGGACTTGCTTTGATGTTCAGTGGCGGAGGAACCGTGGAAGAGATCTTTGGGCTAAGTCTTGTAGAACATGTGTTTTGGTGTTTTGAAGTGGTAGAATGAATGACTTTGTTTAAACCTTGCATAGAGACAAAGTTGGGTACAAACTCTAGTCTAAAGTTCACACATATTTTGATAGCTTATTTACTTCCGCAAAAGTCCTAATTTCAAGTTTATGAGTTTGTTTTGGGTTGCTAAAATGTTTAGAAAACTAGTATAGAGTATAGAAATGGAGTTATGTCTTTGTATGTCTTGAAGGTATATGTTTTGTGGATCGATGGAGATGGTTTACAGGTCTGAAATGCAGGTTTTCAGGCGTGCCAGTCGACTGGTTCAGAACCAGTCGACTGCCCTATCGAACAGGACCTACTGTTCGATGCACCAGGCGACTGCCAAGAGGCCAGTCGACTGGTGCCGCGCCCAGAACCTTACTGTGGCTGACACCAGGCGACTGCCAAGAGGCCAGTCGACTGGTGCCGCGCCCAGAACCTCACTGTGGCTGACACCAGGCGACTGGTCTCCTGACAGTCGACTGGTGCCGCTGGAAAAAAAAATTTCCAAGCAAAAGGGAAGGGACTCAAGTAGTTGTAACCTAAGGCTAAGAACAAGGTAAAGTTAAGGTTAAGTAAAAGTGACGTCCGGCCTCTTAAGGTAAGGAAAAAGGGAAGAAGAAGTCGGGCCATCACAGGACGCTCCTCATGTTTCGGGCACCAGGTTGACTAATGTTGACCAGGAAAAAATCAAGCACAATGATAAGCACACAATAAAAATTCATTAAGTTTGAAATTTTATTAATAAAATTAAGTTTTTATTAACTTAAAATTGAATTAAGTTTGAAAATTTATTAATTAAGTTATGTTTTTATTAAGTTTAAAAAAATTATTAAGTTAAAATTGAATTATGTTTGAAAATTTATTAATTAAATTAAGTTTTTATTTAGGTAAAAAAATTGTTAAGTTAATTTTGAATTAAGTTTGAAAATTTATTAATTAAATTAAGTTTTTATTAAGTTAAAAAATTGTTACATTAATTTTAAGAATTAAGTTTGAAAATTTATTAATTAAGGTATGTTTTTATCAAATAAAAAAAATTGTTAAATTAAAATTGAATTAAGTTTGAAAATTTATTAATTAAGTTTGAATTGATTATGTTAAGTTTGAATTTTTAAACATAAAATTAAGTTTAAATTTTAAAAATAAAATTAAGTTTAAATTTTGAAAAGTAAAATTAAGTTATAAATTTGAGTTTTGAAAAATTAATTTAATTTAAGAATTTTAAGTTAGAATTTTAATAAGGCAAAATTTTGAATTAAATTTATTAAATTAAAAGTGAAATTAGATAGATTTGTGAAGTTGGTTGAGTTAGACTAATCCTTTTTGGTTCTACCCATCTCACCCATTTCTAAGTGACAAAACAGGAAAACCTTATTTGTTTTATGAGATGTATAGAAGTTTTATCTTTGAATTTAAATTGAAAAGTAAGATTTGTTTGAACATTGAGTTAGATTCAAGTTTAACAAGTAGTAAATTGAAAATAAATTTCTATAATTGGCTTCCAAGTCTTGGCGAGGCACAGAGGCCTTCTTGGGTATCGAAGCAATGACCCTTTCATAGACAAAGCCTTTTTAAAAAATTATATTTTCAAGTTACTCTTTGAGAAACTTTTGTCTAACTAGTTGAGGATGTGGCGAGGTAGCTTTGGTGAGTTCCACCAGGCTAGAAAGACCAAATAGGATACTCCTTACCCTACCTGACTCTTTAGATAGGCTTTCCTACCGTACTATTAGTTCACCCCTCCCTAATACTAGGTTGTTCAAGTTTCAATCAAGTCAGGTCCTTATATAACCATTTTATTCTTAAGCATGGCAATTAGCAGAAGAAAAATAAATAGATAAGTATTCTAGAAAATTTTTACAAGCATGCAAAGAATTTATCTAATAATATAAATGGGTTTTCTATTAGCTCCCCTTGAACTAAAACCTCAATATGGACTACCTAGCAAATGAATTTTGTCCTTGGGGATCCAATAGTGGTTTGGTCTTGCTTGATTTGTCAAGCTAAGTTTGGGGACTCATGCTTGGACTCGGGTGCTATTTCAGTTCACAATTGAGGTGTAAGACCTATATCGTAAGTTGGTTCTATACCCAAGTTCAGATCGGTTAAGAATGATCTTTTATTTTTCAAGAATCATGTCAAGATTCTTGGATCACAAAGTGAACTTTTCTAGAATAAATCTATGTTTCTTGACTTGAGTTTTCAAGGAGGAATTCTCTTCCTCAAGTTGTTGGACTTGAGTAGAGGTTCCTTCCTGAACAGTCTCTGTCAAGGGACTTGAGTTAGCCTCCTCCTTAATGGCATTTATCTCCTTTAGGAGGGATTTAACCCGGACATTGGATTTAGCCAACTTACGCGATAGATAAGAAATCAGGTCATATAGTTCAAGTTCATAATAACCGCTTATAGTGAGTCGGCCTTTTTCTGATAGGGAGATTGTTCTGATTTTGTGGCTTTGCTCCAGCTCTACTTCTCATTCAGACTCAAAGTCGATTTTATCCAATGTTGTCAGTGCAAGAAGGTTCGAGCGGGGTAGTTCTTCTTCGTCCGCTGAGGATGATTCATCCCACATAGCTTGGAGCGCCTTCTTTGTTTGCTGCTTTTTTTCACCTCTTTGAAGTTGGGGCACTCTGATTTGAAGTGACCCTTTTAATTCACCCATAATAGGTGATCTCTATCTTATTCTTCTGGTTCATGCTAGGTTCAGTCGGATCATCCTTTGACTGAACCGATTTCTTCTTCTTCTGACCCTTGCTCTTCTTGTACATCCTTCATACTATATTGACTAGCTCGGAGTAGTCAATGTTATCTTCGTCAGAGTCCAAGTTGGAGTCAAAATCAGGTTCCGGTTATGACTTTTTCTTCTTAATTTTTCCTGCAACAAAAGTAATACCTCTCTCAACCTATGTAGTATTAGTTTGTTCATGTAATTCAAGTTCAGAAAATAATTTATCTAAATTAATTTTGGAAAGGTCCCTTGAAATTTTGTAAGCATCCATCATAGATGCTGACAACGTATTTCTTGGGAAAGAGTTTAGTGCATACCATATTAGATCGCATTTTCTACCTTGTCACCGATTGCATGAAGACCGTTCATCAACTCCTGGATACGAGTGTGTAGTTGTGCAGCAGTTTCATCTTCTTGTATCTTTATGTTGTATAATTTGTTCAGAAGTAGGTCGCGCTTGGTTATCTATGGGGACCGGTGCCATCGATAAAGGGGAGGGGGTGAATATCGACTTAAATAAACTTTGCCGAAACTCGTCTTTCATAGACTTTTGAGGTTCATTCTAGATACAGAGTTAGTAGCATTAGAAAATAGAAAGAACGAACAAATAACAAAACTCAGAGTGCACACGGATTTTACTTGGTTCCCAACCCCCCAAGGTCAGTACATCCAAGGCTTAAGCACGGGAAACGCCCGTCCTCTAATAGTCTCCTTTCCGGACTTTACAGAGGCGAAGAACCCCATCTTACAGTGCATGTTTTACAATAAAAAAGATATGGAAACTAAGTGCAGAAAACTAAAAACAAACCAAAATAGAAAAGTTGAACACCCGGTCGATCTGGAACACCGAAGTGTCGCGCACTTCCTCCTGGAGCCTCCTTGGTCACAAAGCTTCATCTATAGCGCTTTTTCTTCGCACACAACGCTAAGAATGATCTCGAAATTCATGTTCTGAGTTGATGGGTCGAACCCCTTTATATAGGCTTGTCTAGTGTGCCTATGTTGAAGGGGGTGCTTGATAAGCCTTGGTCAAACCTCATCCTCGCGCCGAACTCGCAGCAGCTGATAAGCACTTGATCGAGGGCACCTAGACCCTCCAAGGCGCCTGAATGATTCAGGCGCCTGGCATCCAGGGCGCCTGGGTGCTCTTGGGTGCCTGAATCCGTTCAGGCACCCCGGAGCAGCTTTCCAACTGTTTCCTGTGTGTGTTTGCCTGTTTTGCCTCCAATTCTAAGTACCTGCAAGATACAAATACAAGACAAACACATGTATATCCTTAGCCTTAAAGATTTGGTTCCGACTTTGGATTTCCCGCGAAACCCTAGGTCGAACCGACACCTGTGTTCCCTTCCCGGGGAACGTATCTTTCACCTACTCCTCTCAGGAGAAGGTTCCCACCCAGCCCATCCGGTTGGACTTTTGCCCAGCTTCACTCACCAGGGCTTCGTGCCTAGTCCATGACCAGCACTTATTGTCCAACTTCACTTACGAGGACTTTTGCCTAGCTTCACTCACCAGGACTTCATGCCCAGTCCACAACCAGGACTTATTGCCCAACCCTATGTCGGGACTTCGATGCCCAGCCCTCGACCAGGACTTATTGCCCAATTCCTCAAATCAGGACTTCGTGTCCAACCCTCGGTCAGACCTTCAGTGCCCAGCCCTCGGCTAGGACTTAGTGCCCAATCCATGATCAGGACTTAGTGCCCAATTCTTCGAACCAAGACTTAGTGCCTAGGTTAACTAGGACTTTCCTTCACTTTGGTACTATTTTCTTGAATACCCTTCTCTTGTTCAATGTATCACTAACTTAAGCATATTATTAAACATTGAAACACTCGAGGAGGACATCACTGATGCATCTTGCACCAACATTATCTTCATGTCGGAGATCCCCTCATGAAGTTTGATCAAATTGTTCCAAAGTTCTTTTACGTAATTGAAGAGGCCGACGCAGTTGAGTTCCTCTTTGGTGTGAGAGCACTGGAGAGTCTGAGTCGCCTTGGCATTAGCTTCTATCATTTTCTTCAGGGTTGCGTCCCATTCAGTGTATCCCTAAAGCTCACCTTGAGTGTTCCTTGGAATTTTGAGGTCGGCTTGGATGATGATCCACATGTCCACTTGAGTTTTTATGTGGATGAAGTGCTCTCCCGAGAAGAGAGGAGGGCGAGCGGTGTTGTAACCTTCTTGTTGCGCCATTAAGAAAGTAATAGAAAATTCTTCAAGACATTAACAAGGAAACTTATGCCAAGATTTAGTCTTGGATTAACAATGCAGGAAGAAATATAAGTAAAAGAAATTGTGAGTGGTGTTGCACCAACATCGAGAAATGAAAAACATGCGAACGAAAAAGAATATCAGAAATAGACAAGAATAACGTTTCTGATTAATTCAAAAAAAAATTGGCTAAAATGGTGGTTTCATCGAATCTGAGCAAACCTACTCTGATACCACTTGTGGGATCATTGAGAGAGATAGGGGTGAATATCATGCTTCAAAAATTCTCAAATTTTAGTATGAGTATACGCAGCAGAAAGAAAAAAAAATACAAGTCAAACAAGTGCTAACACGTTTGTTTATACTTGGTTTGGAGTATGTTACGGCTTCTACTTAAAGGGTCACGGTCCTTGACCATTTACACTGGACAATTCTATAAATCATAAATATGTTACAAATAATGGGCTGTAATGTACATGAAATAATAAAGTATACCAATAACTTTTGACTTAAATGAAAAAGAGAGCACTTCGTTGTCAGAGCAGTGTTTCGTTGATTTTGGACTATTTCAGCATAACACACTTGAGCACAAATGGTGTTGAAAGTTGATGTCTGAAGCTGTTGTTAAAACACCTTATATATAGGCATATGGGTGCCCGAGTGCCTATAGGGGTGCCCCCAACTCAGCAAACCACCTGCGTTCGAATCCTCTGACTGGGCCAAAATTGATCCTTCTCTAGCGTCGAAGAGGCTCTAAGGCGCCTGTGTTACTAATGTAGCGACTCTAATTAGCATCTGTCAACTCAGGCTCACCTAGGCTGAGTCACATGCATAGGGGGCCCAAGACTGTTGGGTTCCGTGACGGTTCCGGGTCATGCATGGGAAACCTCTCCATGTCCACGGATTAAAATTTTTAATCTGAATGGTGAAAAAGCTCCCAAACGACCGTCTCATTATCGTGGCAACTGATTCGAGCGAAAGTTTGAATAGACGTGTTGTTATAGCGATCATCTCATCCAACCAATTAGCAGCGAAATAAACGATGAGTGGATTGTCGGTTTTTGTGTTTATCATCGGGGTCCAAGATTATTATCAACATAAAATAATGAACAGTAATCAATCAAGCAAGGCAAGATTAAAAGAAAGGAGCCAAAACAAAAGGTTATACCTCTCGTTTACCTCGTGATCTTCTCTTGTATGCCCTATCCCCTCCTTGGACTTCATGTGGGCGACGATCCTCCATGAAATGAAGCCACCAAACAAAAGCCAAGCACCTCCTTCTTCCTTCTTCTTGCGCCGACAAACAAAGGAGTAAACCCTTGTTGCCGCCGACCACAAAAGGATGAATTCCTTTCCTTCTCCTTGCTTGGGATCGCACCACAACCTTCTCCTCCTTCCAACAGCTGCTGCCAACCAAGGAAAAGAGAGAAAGAGGTTGTATTCTCCTCAATTTGCCGCCAACCACCTTCTTTGAAGGTTTGCGGCGTTGCAACCCTAAGGTGATGAAGGTTGCCGCCGCCGGCCTCTTCCTCACCCACTCAAGCTCGCATTCAACCAAGAAGAAGAATAGGAACCCTTCTTCCTTCCTTGTGACGTGCCTCAAGTGGAGGGAAAAGGGTAGAAGAGAAGAAAGCAAACTTGTCTTCTTCCTTCCAAGCCGCCGGCCAACCCTAACCCTGGGGGGGTAGAGAGAGAGAGAAAGAGAGAGAGGGAGAGGAATAAGAGGCATAGGTTGTGTTTCATAATGGCTTTATTGGATAAATATAGGCTACAATAGGGACCATGAGGAGGATTTGGGTCTTCGCCACCCAATGGATCAAGGCCCGATCCATTAATGAAGAACCATTCAACTAAAGGATCCCATTGATCTACCAAGCCCCATATTTAAATATGGGCTCCACCTATTATGAGTATAAGAACTCCCCGTGTTTAAGATATCGAATATCCATTAATTAATTAAATTACTGACAATTTAATTAATTAACATCTAACTCCTTGAGTAGTACCACTCAACCATATTATCATGTCGGACCAAGTCCACCTGCAGGATTTAACATGATGAACTTTATGAACTCCTCAAGGGGACATCATCAACCCGACTCACTAGGATATAGTTTCCTTCTATAATCAACAACACACCATGTAAATAATATTATTTTTCAACTTACCGGGCTTATCGATTTAACGAATAAATCTCGTTGATTGGTAAATCAAAGAAATAAATATTAAGTACATGTGCCCGTTATTGTATCGGGATTAAGAGCATACACTCCATAATAACTGAGGTCTAATTCAATTATAAAGTCAATATAAATTGAATCACCTCTATGTCGACCCTGCTCAATACACACAAAGTGCACTAGTGTAATTCTATGGTCAAGATAAACCAATATCGAATTACACTACAACCATCCCGATGATTTGTCCAAATCCATCTCAGTTGTGAGCCTCTACTTATACTTTACAAGGGACTGATAACATGATCTTCTGTGTGACACCACACACCATGTTATCTACAATGTAATGTAGCGACCCGCCTTCTTACTACCTTAGACGGATCGTTACTTATCTCTACTTCTTGACTTTTATACATAACTAAAGAAAATTACGGAAATCTTTTTTTTTCTTTTAAACTTTTAAATTCTGCTAACGATTATATTCTAACTTCATCAATCATGTATAATAATACCATGTCATACTCTCTTCTCAAATCCCATAGCTAATACCTGTCGAAAACAGCCTTACCCTTCTTAAACTGCCTGTACCAGTCGACTGGTGACGTGGCAGTCGACTGATACGGCTGTAATCTGTTTTACAGGTTTCGGCCCTTGCTGTCCAAGTCCACCATTCCTTCAATTTCGAGCCATATCAAACTACGACACCATTCCTATTCTCTATGTCAGGTTCCTAAACAATTTAACCAATCAAACGAATCCATAAACTTAAATTTAGGACTTTTATGGGAGAAAATAACTAAACAAGTTTATATAAACCTTAACAATAGAGTTTGTACCAATCTTGGCTTCTATGAATTTATAATACCAAATGCATGTTCTACAACCTTGCTAAAGCATTATGAAATGTGATTGCAACTTTTCTAGACATTTTTAAGCAATAAAACTCGATTCAAAAGGAAAATTGATACTATCTTGGCACAAACACCTTTTTCTCTAACAAAGTATCAATATTTCTAACTACTCACACTTTTACTCATCCAATGCAATCTTAAGGATATATATGCTAAATGAAATGACATGGAATCTTTACTCTAAGAAATTTAGCATATAAAACTATCCAAAACTCAAATACTCAATAATCTCCATAAAGCAAGAACTTGAAATTTGAATAAACTTAAACATTGCAATTCAAATAACTAAAATGTCTCGTCTCAAGGATCTCTCCATAATCAGCCACCACACACACTCTACTCAGCACCGCCTTGTCGTCTCCCTTCAGAATTGCTTGCCTTTACCTTTATCTGCAATAAGAGGAAATGCATCTATAAGCAAAAAGCTTAGTAAGTACTATCTAGCTCACAAAATCTCGAAATGTGCAAACATGCTTCTAGATCAATATGAAATCACATGAGATACTAAGATGCTTGAAAGAAAACTAAGAACATGTATAGCTCAAAACATGCATACTCAAGCAATAAATAATCTCAATTCACTTTTCTTGGCTCAACTTGAAACTTTAGCTATTCTTTAACTTTTGAAATCTTTCTTAAAACTTTAGAAAACTTTGCTAAAGCATATACTTGAAAATAATAATCACTTGGATCCACTGAAGACGTAAGTACCATCTCATGCGCGTTCCCTAAAAGGTTGGGGTAGCGAGCCACCAATCCTAATAGAGCAGACCTTGGTCTACCAGGGCCAAGACCTTGGAATTGGACACCTGGATTTCTTTAACGACGCCCTTGGACGCCGGGTACTGGCCTTATAAAATAAAATAGCTTTTCTTTCTTTTCTTTCTTATCTGTAAATGCCTTGGCATTTTCTGGAGCACCTTGCGTGCTAAAATCCCTAAGTCTTGACTTTTGGGGATTTTCTTAAGGCCTTGGCCTTTTCTTTTCTTATCTTTATCTTCTTTTCTTTTCTCATAACTTTCTTGGCCCTAAACTCACATAGGGTGCTTATCAAACATATACAAGCATATAAGAAACTAAGATCACATGCAAAAGCTAAAGCAAAAAGGAAAAATTCTCTTTTAAAAACTTTTAAAAGAAATTCTCGCGGTAAAACCGCCTCTTACTGCAGGTGAGCAGTACTTACATTGATATCTTGGACTTACAACCAAGATTGACGTCTAGAACTCGGAAGAAACTTGAGATCTCGGAGAATTCTTCACGTCTACGCGTTCCTTTCGTCGCGGGGATCCCGAATATAGGATTATCTCTTGGAGAAGGGTCTCGGACGGCTCTCTTGGCTTGGTGTTGGTGTCGCCCAAGAGAGGAGAGGGAGAGAGAGAGTCGGCGCAACTTGGGAGAGGGAGAGGGTTTGAGAGAAAATAAAACTTCTCTCTTTAATTAGCTATTTATACTTAAGGGGCGGATTAACTTAACCACAGCTTAAATATTTGTCTTTCTTTCCTTTTTTGTGCTTGATACCTAGCCCAGCTGGCCGCGCACTCCCTTGGTCTCGTGGTGGTCGCAGGTTCGATCTCCGGCTGCCCTTAATTAGTTTTTTTTCCATTTTTGGCTTTTTTTCCTTTTTTTTCTTTTTCTTTTTCCAAAAATACCAAACGGACTCGGAAAATTCCATAAAAATACTCTAAAAATTTCTAAAAATATCTAGAATATTTCTAAACCATTTCCAAATAATTCTAAGGACTTTAAGAAATAAAAATGGAAATTTTGGGGCGTTACATGTAATGTATTAGACAATATGCACATAACTAATATAAATATGCAAACAGTGATCATGTGGTTCTCCTTTCAAAATGTTGATGTCTATATAAAACAACAAGGCTTTTAGTATACATCCTAACAGAGACCTCTTAGGCGCCTGTGTTCCTGAGCGCCCGAGACCTCTTGTGTAACGCCCGCCCTACGATGTAGGCGGAAGGTGGCGCTACGCGAACATACATACATGCATATGGAGATCTTAATGCAACGGAATAATTTAAAACTTCCTACATATGCGTTTTTACCATGCAACTCATATTGACATATCTTAGCTATCATTCCTAAACAGGGTTACTTGGTAAACTTAGCATTGTCATAACATAAAAGAAATAAGACATAGCATGTCAGACATAACATTCTTGAACATGTTTGCATTAAACATAACTTATCAACATATAGGAAAAACCATCATAGTGTATAGCATGAAACTAGAGTATAGAACAATGCAAAACATAAGAAGTTGTTCTTTAGGAAAACCATCATAAAGTATAGCATGAAACTAGAGATGACAATGTAAAACATAAAACATGTGATAATTATGAGCAATAGTATCTTTTTTTCTTTTTCGTTTGCCGAGTGATAAGTACCATTTTATTGATTATTTTAATTGCTAAAATCCATGTTTGACCCATGTTTTACTTGCTTAATTGTGAAATTGCCCTAGGTTTTAGGATTTCCTCTTATTTTGGACTTAATTGCAAATTTACACATTTTTAGATTATTTGACCACTAATTTTCTGATATATTTTTGTAGGCATTAAAGGATCCTGGACCTAGAGTGTATTGGGTCAAACTTGAGTCGGAAGTGAACCAGATCGAATTATCAAGCTTATGATCAATCCGAGCCGTCCGATTCAAGAGCGGCTAGATCTGAGCCATCCGGGATAATCTGAAGCAATCTGAGCTAGGGTTAGGGTTGATCAAGAACTCTGATCAAGATGTGAAGGTTTTATCCCGATCAGAGCTAAATCAACCGTTGGATCAAGCTTGGAGGGCTCTAGATCGTCCTTTAAAAGACTAAGTTGATCTGGACCATCCGTTGCACATCTGGAGGATCCGAGCTACCGCAAGGCAGATCCTGACCCCAGATCATCATCATAAAAGTTTGGCTCCAATCAGAGCAAGATCAGCCGTTGGATTCCCTCAAATCAATCACAGCCATCCATGCTTAAGTATTTAATCAAATTTCCCAGCTGCTTCAGCCTTCGTCGCGTCTCCGCTGATACAGTAGGTTGCTTCGTTTGTCCATCGTTTTCCAGCTGATTTCTTCAATCCAAGGGGCGCGGCCACCTCATCTCTTCTTCCAGATCAAGTCGAGGTCATTGGGGAGAGTAGTCGGTGGAGTTTCAGCTCAGAATTGGGCAAGAGCAGGGCTGTTTGAGTGTTTCGGCAGCTCTGCATTTGAAGGCTTCAATTTCGGTTTTGTCAAATTCTACATCAGTCCAAGCTATCTGGAGGGGTTCTCGGACAAGCTTGGATCATTCCCGCACCTTCGTTTCAATCAGACAAGGCTGAGTTGAAGAATTCGAATGGGTTTTCCTTCTTGAACAGATTTGAGCAAGATTCGACCGCAGATTCAGTTTCCCAGTGAATTGCTGAGCTTACGGGTTCGAGGCCAGCCCTTGCGTGACGAACAAGGAGACCTTGAGCTAATGGAGTGATTGGGGTTTAGATTTTTTAGTTAATTTCGTTTATTAGCTGTAATTTCCATTACTGCTGTAATTTCGTTTCTCTTGGTTTCAGATTGGTTAAATTCGTTTATTGCATTGTTACAGATTAAATTAGGTTTTAAATCTTCAAGTCAATTAGTTAGTCAGCTTATTTAGTGATCTATTAGTTTAAACTTCAGTTTATTCTCTTCTGTTGCCTGTGTATCAGATTTATGCTTGCGTGCCAACTGCATTTCTGCATTTCCACTTTATTTCTGCACTCTTCAATTGTGTTACTTCAGTTTCGATTTTAGCACATCAAAAGGTTATTGTTTGGTGAACCTTTGCATTAGATCTCCACTTGATCAATTTGTTTATGCAATTTCATGCTCTCGTATCAGTTTCTATCCCCATTTCTGTGTATCAGTGTCTATTTCAGCAATTTTCAGTTTCAATTTCTGTGAGTTCGTGTTGGTTACAACTTCTGAAGTTTGTGTCAAGTAGAGTTAGTTTCTTTCTAAATCTTTCGGAACACTAGATTGTCCACTGGCATTTAGTGAGCTTTGATGTTCCTGCATTCAATTCATGCGACATTTCTGAATTTAAGTCAGCATCAGGTTAATATTCTGAATTCTTCCCTGTAACTGCTGTAATTCTGCTTTTATTTCTGACTTATTTCATTTATCCATGCCTAGCATTTTACCCATCTCTTTTCTTACAAGAAGAATTGATCAGATGCATCTCAGAATTGGTAGTTTAATTGTCCTGCATTGGAGCCATTCAGAATTCCAGCCCTGCATTATCCTGCTTTTGTGCAGTTTCTGAATTGATAAGCATTCCTTTGCTGCATATCTGTAACCTCTGGATTGCTTATCAACTGAATCCTACTCAAGCTGATTGATATCAGCTAGTGCTTTGATGATCTGTCTCTGAAATTCATGATTCCCTCCCGGCATATTAGATTTTGTTGCTTACAAGTATGTATCAAGTAAGATTTTAGTTTGGGTTGTTGTATCTTGTTTGCGCTCAGGTGGTTTTAAGTTTAATTCCTAACGTTAACCACACCTTTCAGTGTACTCTAGGTGCTTGAACTCAGATGTCTTTACATTCTGTTTGTTTCTGAACTATATTGCTTCTTTTTTGGCAAATCAGCTTGCATTTCTGCATCTTTGTATCAAGTGGAGTTTTGTCAAAGATTGTGTACCAGTTTGGCTAAAGATTGAACTGCATTCACATCGTTTGGAGTAACAATTACTGAAGACGTCCTTTGCATTAGTGCTAGTCGAAATCAGATTTGATTAGATAACATCTTTGACTTCCAAATTTGACAAGGTTGAATTAGTTGGATAAATTGTCCATTGGTTGAGTTATTGATTGCCATCACTTGTTTAGCTTATTAGCTAAGTTTCCTTTATTTTCATTGCAATTTCATTGCCGATTTCGATTCTAATTGAACCCAAACCCCGATTCTATTTGAAACCCAAAATTCACAAACGACACCTAAAACAAGCTCGAATCACACAACGTCAACTAGTCCCGAGGAAAAATACGACCTGTGGCCCCTTTACTACGCTTTTCTTCTATGATTGCAAAAAGGGTTTCCAGCATTTCATTCATATTTAAATCTGATGGTCCCACATTTTCATGACAATTTAATCTAGTAAATCGGGTCTATCAAATTTTTGGCGCAGTTGTCGGGGAAGCAATTAGTTGATTTGTTTGATTTTTGCTTGTATGCTTTTAGACATATCATTGGGTTCTATTTTATTTTGCTTTATCTTTTGTATATGGGTACTGCTATTTTTCTTTCTTGTTTTGTGACAGGGCTGCAAGATCAAAATGTGGTCACCAGAGTTCTGTAAAGAGATAGATGTAACGACCCGGCCCATTTGGCGGCCCATTTGGCGGTCTCGACCGTCGACCGTCGACCGTGCCGTTACCAATACTAGGTCTTCCCACTCCTGGGCGTGGATTTTTGCCTTCCCAGGATTCGAACTCTAGACCCAGGCTTAAATCTAGTTCTTTGGGAAGACCTAGTATTGGTAACGGCACGGTCGACGGTCGACGGTCGAGACCGCCAAATGGGCCGGGTCGTTACAATAGAAGAGGCATTGGAGGAGTTGAAATGCCAGTGTAAGGAGTTGGAATACCAACAAAAACATAAAGCTCAGTCATCTACTTACCAGAGGCAGATTCAGCAAAAATATCAGCAACCTCAACACCAATTTCAGCCACCTCAGCCCTTTTCACAATTTCAGCCTCTCCAGCAATTCCAGCAGCCAATTCAAGATTTTCAACAGCCCTATTCAAACTTTCAGCAACCAAATCAGTTTTTTCAGCCACAAGATCAACCATCATTTCAAAATTTTCAGCCAAGTCAGAATTTTCAGAATGGGCAGCCACTATTCCAAGATTTTCAGCCCCAAATTCAGCAATTTCAGCCCAACTTTCAGCCACCTTATCAACAAGATCAGTCACAATTTCAACAATATCAGCAAGGGCAACCTTTCCAAAATTTTCAGCCATGGCAGCAAGAATTTCAACCCATACAAAATTTTCAGCAACCTCTTCAATATTCACAGCCATACGATCCAAATTTTCAGCCTTGCAACCAGAATTTTCAGCCCACTCAATTTGAGTTTTCACCACCACAATGTCAACCTCAGATCCAAGATTTCCAGGGCTACAATTTTCAGAAATCTCCACCAACTTTGGACCTAAATTTTCAGCAGTTTAATCAGCCTATTCAACCATTTTATCAACCCCCACAGTCTCAATTTCAACAAATGTTTCAACAAGAGGTTCAAAATCTCGAAAGGCAAATGGAACAAGTGGCTAGTGATTTGAATCAGATAAAAGCCCAAAGATCAGGACAATTAGCTTCTCAAGCTGCTTTTAATTATGAGAGCCCCGAAGTTGGTTTTTTATCAGTTCAAGGTGACCCTAGTGCAGGGCCAAATCTTTCTTTAATGGATCTTGCAATTTTGGAAGAAGAAGAAGAAATCATCAAATATAGGTCACATACAGCATGCATCCCTCCGGAGATTCCTACTCAAAATTCATTTTCAAAATTTTCAGCTCCAGAAGAAGAAACTGAAACTCCACAGGACCATTCTAGACTTTTATTTTGTGATGATAGTGATATTGTGACCCTAATTTTTCTAATGTTGTTATTGCAGATATTACAGGAGAAGCATGCATAGGAGATGATTCCATAGGTGTAGGGGATTGCACTAAGCCCCAGGGACCACCATAATTTACTGGTACATTAGAAGATTCAGAAGATGAACCAGAAAGTGTAGGGACTTGCATGGTGGAAGCAAGCACCCAAGGATCACCTATTCCAGCTGAGTGTCCACCAGAGCTTGAGGCTGATGAGGAGCATGTACTTGATCAGGAGGAGGCCATGGATACATCTACTCTTGTAGAACCTCCAGGTATTCTCCAGCACGCTCAGGTAAGTATTTCTCCTCTTTGTTCAGAAAAATGCAGCGAGGTACCTAGTTTTGACTTTATTGATTCTGATGAATTTATTGATATACCTTGTGTAGAGATTGTTTGTGAAAATCCAATAGAGGTACCAAAAATTGATTTCATTGGTCATCATGCATTACTTGATACATCTCTTGTACATTTGGATTGCGAAATAATTTTAGAGGCACCTATAATTGATGTTGTTTGTTATGATGAATATCTTGATACATCTTTTGTGGATATGGATAGTGAAAAATTTTTAGAAGTGCCTGAAATTGATGTTATTTATTTTGATGAATCTCTTTCTATATCTTATGCTGAGGTTGAATGTGAAAAACTTATGGAAGTATCTGAGATTGATTTTATTGGCTGTGACACATTGCTTGATACACCCTGGATGGAAAATAATTGTGAAATTTCTATTGATGTGCCAGAAATTGATTTCTTTATTTGTGATGAGTCTCTGGATGCAAATTTTGTAGGAAATACTTTTGAAAATTTCATTGAGGTACCAGAATTTTATTTAATTGGACATGATGCAGCTTTGGATTCATTTCATGCAGGAACTGAATTTATATCATTTCTTTCTGACCCTGAACATTTGAGAGAGGTATTACATTGTTTTGCAGGGTCCAGAAGACTTCAGGAGTGGGTGCTCCAACTAAACAGACTTCAACCACCTGGAACGACTTCTAAGAGGAATAAAGAAGGAGGAGATGATCTTATTTTAATCCACAGCCCTCCATTCCTTCAATGGATCTTGAACCTGAATCGCCTTAGGCCACCAGAGCAATTTTTTGTGAAGTTCAAGTGTGGGGGAGTTCTAGCTCTCCCAGCCACCCAGACTCCTCCACTACCACGATGGAGGCTGCTTCTGGATAGACTCCGCCCACCAGAATAAAGGGGAGATTGTTCTTTCTTGTATTTTCTTTTATTGCATGTTTCATTTTTATACTTTCTAGAAGTAGAATTTTCTTTTAACTTGAGTCCTTATCAATAAATGCATGCTAGCTCTCTTGGAAATTTGTTGCTTGCATTAGTAGAAATAAATGTATCCCTCTAGGTTATCTCCATAGCATGTTAGAATCTCTTGGAAAATAAATTAAATTTGGTTGTTAAAACTTAGGGTTTGCGCTAATGGATGAAATCTTGGATGCTTGAGTACTACTTGCTTTAGATTCTTAATTGAGGACTTGAGATGAATTATTTTTGCCTAGTGAGAATTAGCCTTATATTTGTGACACATATGTTATTGAACTCTAGAACTTGCATAGGTTCTTTCAAAACCATATTTCAATGATTGGATCACATCTATAGAGGCTAATCCATTTGTTTTCCTTTCCACATCAATTTTTAGCAATAATCATGTTTATTCTCTTTTTCTTTACTTATCTCCTATGCTTACCCATTTTTCTATGGACTTGTTTGTTTTGAATGTTTCTAATGCTATTTTGCCCGAGACGGACAAAGATTCAAGTGTGGGGGAGTGACTAGCTTTTTGGAAAGATTTGGTATCAAGGAGGCACTTCAATTCAAAAAAAAAAGAAAAAAAAATTTCATGTGCCAAGTGAGTTGAGTTTGGTGCCAAGAAATAGCTAGAGAGGTGGGAGCCATTGGAGACTTAGATTCTTTACTACATTTTGAAGATCAAAGTGGCATGCAATGAAAAGAAAAATCTGCAATGCAAGAAAAAGAAAAAGAAATGGCACAGATTAAGCAAAAGTTTGTGTCAAAATGAAGTTAACTTGAGTTGTTTAACAGGTTTCGGAATTGGCTTGGATCAAAAACTGAAAAGTTGGAATTTTGGGAAGCCAAGATCAGTAACATCTTGTAGAGACTGAACTGAGCTGGAATTAATCTTCTTCAATGTAGAAATCAGTGCCAAAACAGAGATTTTTGTGCAGCTGGACAAATCTGAGCTTAAGGAGAATCTGAGCAGAAATTTTCAGATCAGAAACAGAATTTTAAAGGCTGACAAAAGGCTGAAAGAAGCTGAATTTGGGTTTGAAAATTAGTAATGCAGTGTTAAATTGACACAGCTGATCAGAACAAGATTGAATTTCAGAATCGGAACAGAGAAAGAAAGGAAAAATCAGTGAAGCTAGAATCAGAAAACAGCTTGGGATCAAAACCGAAAATGCAGTTATGTTTATGCTAACTGCTGCAAAACGTCAGAGAATTGCAAGGACTACAAGTAATGCCGTGGAGCTATCCAAATAAACAAGACCTAGCTGCCAACACAAATAGGATTCAGCAGAAAAAAAAAAGAAAACAGTTTAGAAAAGAAAAGAGAGAAACAAAGTTGGTACACAAAGTTGAAATTTGGCTCCATGAGATCATTGAAGTTTCTCCCATCCGAATCAAAAGCTTTATTCCATTTCATTTCTGACCTTGCTAGAGGATAAAAGAAAAGAAAAAAAAATATGATGAAAAGAGGAAAAGAGAAACAAGTGGCACACAAAATTGGCAAACTTGGCACATTGAGATCAAATAGGTTTTTCTTCACCCAAATCAAAGGAATTGTTCGAATTCTCACTCCACCACTCAGATTTGATTTGAAGAGAAGCAAAGTGCATGGGAAACATTTTTGAGCAACCAAGTCTTCCACTTTATCAATTTTTCCATTTCCTTAATTTTTACTCCATTTCTTACCATTTTCCTTGCTTTTCATTTGTTTTTGTAGATGTTGATCCTATTCATGATTAATGGTGGAGAGTAGATAATAAGCAAGCCTATGGTAGTACAAGAAGCATGTGTGTTTGAGTGAGCTCCACTTTCATCATCTACTTAGAACTTAAGGAGAGAGCCACCAAAACTTCCCTTGAAAGGCTAGTGATTTAAATTCATCTCAATGACTCATGATCGATGAAAAGGCTAAGTTGTTGATTTAAGGACAAGATACTGATCCATAGAGCTTAGATTTATGAGAATTGACAATCTTAGGTAATTTCTTTTCATTTGCTTCTAATTATGTTTTAGAAAACCAAAGGGATACATACTTAGTGATTTCGCGAGACGCTCAAGGTTAAGTGTGGGGGAGTTGATAAGTACCATTTTATTGATTATTTTAATTGCTAAAATCCATGTTTGACCCATGTTTTACTTGCTTAATTGTGAAATTGCCCTAGGTTTTAGGATTTCCTCTTATTTTGGACTTAATTATAAATTTACACATTTTTGGATTATTTGGCCACTAATTTTCTGATATATTTTTGTAGGCATGAAAGGATCCTGGACCTAGAGTGTATTGGGTCAAACTTGAGTCGGAAGTGAACCGGATCGAATTATCAAGCTTATGATCAATCCGAGCCGTCCGATTCAAGAGCGGCTAGATCTGAGCCATCCGGGATAATCTGAAGCAATCTGAGCTAGGGTTAGGGTTGATCAAGAACTCTGATCAAGATGTGAAGGTTTCATCCCAATCAGAGCTAAATCAACCGTTGGATCAAGCTTGGAGGGCTCTAGATCATCCTTTAAAAGACTAAGTTGATCTGGACCATCCGTTGCACATCTGGAGGATTCGAGCTACCGCAAGGCAGATCCTGACTCCAGATCATCATCATAAAAGTTTGGCTCCAATCAGAGCAAGATCAGCCGTTGGATTCCCTCAAATCAATCACAGCCGTCCATGCTTAAGTATTTAATCAAATTTCCCAGCTGCTTCAGCCTTCGTCGCGTCTCCGCCGCTACAGTAGGTTGCTTCGTTTATTCTTCGTTTTTCAGCTGATTTCTTCAATCCAAGGGGCGCGACCACCTCATCTCTTCTTCTAGATCAAGTCGAGGTCATTGGGGAGAGTAGTCGGTGGAGTTTCAGCTCAGAATTGGGCAAGAGCAGGGATGTTTGATGGTTTCGGCAATGCTACATTTGAAGGCTTCAATTTCGGTTTTGTCAAATTCTACATCAGTCCAAGCTATCTGGAGGGGTTCTCGGACAAGCTTGGATCATTCCCGCACCTTCGTTTCAATCAGACAAGGCTGAGTTGAAGAATTCGAATGGGTTTTCCTTCTTGAACAGATTTGAGCTTGATTCGACCGCAGATTCAGTTTCCCAGTGAGTTGCTGAGCTTATGGGTTCGAGTCCAGCCCTTGCATGACGAACAAGGAGACCTTGAGCTAATGGAGCGATTGGGGTTTAGATTTTTTAGTTAATTTCGTTTATTAGCTGTAATTTCCATTACTGTTGTAATTTCGTTTCTCTTGGTTTCAGATTGGTTAAATTCGTTTATTGCATTGTTACAGATTAAATTAGGTTTTAAATCTTCAAGTCAATTAGTTAGTCAGCTTATTTAGTGATCTATTAGTTTAAACTTCAGTTTAATCTCTTCTGTTGCCTGTGTATCAGATTTATGCTTGCGTGTCAACTGCATTTCTGCATTTCCACTTTATTTCTACACTCTTCAATTGTGTTACTTCTGTTTCGATTTCAGCACATCAAAAGGTTATTGTTTGGTGAACCTTTGCATTAGATCTCCACTTGATCAATTTGTTTATGCAATTTCATGCTCTCGTATCAGTTTCTATCCCCATTTCTGTGTATCAGTGTCTATTTCAGCAATTTTCAGTTTCAATTTCTGTGAGTTCGTGTTGGTCACAACTTCTGAAGTTTGTGTCAAGTAGAATTAGTTTCTTTCTAAATCTTTCGGAACACTAGATTGTCCACTGGCATTTAGTGAGCTTTGATGTTCCTGCATTCAATTCATGCGACATTTCTGAATTTAAGTCAGCATCAGGTTAATATTCTGAATTCTTCCCTGTAACTGCTGTAATTCTACTTTTATTTCTGACTTATTTCATTTATCCATGACTAGCATTTTACCCATCTCTTTTCTTACAAGAAGAATTGATCAGATGCATGTCAGAATTGGTAGTTTAATTGTCCTGCATTGGAGCCATTCAAAATTCCAGCCCTGCATTATCCTGCTTTTCTGCAGTTTCTGAATTGATAAGCATTCCTTTGCTGCATATCTGTAACCTCTGGATTGCTTATCAACTGAATCCTACTCAAGCTGATTGATATCAGCTAGTGCTTTGAAGATCTGTCTCTGAAATTCATGATTCCCTCCCGGCATATTAGATTTTGTTGCTTAAAAGTATGTATCAAGTAAGATTTTAGTTTGGGTTGTTGTATCTTGCTTGCGTTCAGCTGGTTTTAAGTTCAATTCCTAACGTTAACCACACCTTTCAGTGTACTCTAGGTGCTTGAACTCAGATGTCTTTACATTCAGTTTGTTTCTGAACTATATTGCTTCTTTTTTGGCAAATCAGCTTGCATTTCTGCATCTTTGTATCAAGTGGAGTTTTGTCAAAGATTGTGTACCAGTTTGGCTAAAGATTGAACTGCATTCACTTCGTTTGGAGTAACAATTACTGAAGACGTCCTTTGCATTAGTGCTAGTCGAAATCAGATTTGATTAGATAACATCTTTGACTTCCGAATTTGACAAGGTTGAATTAGTTGGATAAATTGCCCATTGGTTGAGTTATTGATTGTCATCACTTGTTTAGCTTATTAGCTAAGTTTCCTTTATTTTCATTGCAATTTCATTGCCGATTTCGATTCTAATTGAACCCAAACCCCGATTCTATTTGAAACCCAAAATTCACAAACGACACCTAAATACAAGCTCGAATCACACAACGTCAACTAGTCCCGAGGAAAAATACGACCTGTGGCCCCTTTACTACGCTTTTCTTCTGTGATTGCAAAAGGGTTTCCAGCATTTCATTCATATTTAAATCTGATGGTCCCACATTTTCGTGACAATTTAATCTAGTAAATCGGGTCTATCACCGAGTCATTGCCACACGCACCACTTGCCCCTCCTGCTGCTTCCCTTAGCTTAGTACCCTCTTGCTTGATCTGCGGTATAAGAAAGTAAAACTTATAAGCACATAGGCTTAGTAAGACTCTTTCCTACTCACTAAAACCATACGTCGCATACAGTCAATGTAAAGGCATAACATAGAGAGTGTAACATAACACAAAAGCATATCATGAGAAGGTATTCATAAAGCAATTGACATGAGGAGGCATATAGATGTACATGAAAACACATAATCATGTAGAGGTGCTTAACATGAAATGAAGGTGCATAGAGATCATGGCATAAGGAGTACTTGACATAAAATATAAGCATATGAACATACTTGACATGGCATAGTTCTGGACATAAACATAAGCATATGACATACTTGACATGACATAGTTCTTGACATAAACATAAACATACGACATACTTGACATGACATAGATGCATAGCATGAATGAATGCATGAGTCAAATGCACATAACATAAGGATGCTTATTTGAAAATCATAATTATAAATACTTGAACATAAATCATAACATCATGGGGGGCCCCGGCTTGTACCACATACATACATCCATCATTTGTGCGCATCCCTAAGTAAATGCGAGGTAGCTAGTCTCGACCTACTAGGGCACTAGGTTACCTTCAACCTAGGGACAACTGCGGTAGTCCAGAACCGAGGCTTTCATAAGGAGCCCATCCCTGTTGGACAGCTGCGGTAGTCCCAGAACCAGGGACAGCTACGGTAGTCCCACACCGAGGCTTTCATAAGGAGCCCATCCCTTGGACCTTACTTGGGTCCGGTACAACTCATCCATAAAGTAAAATAGCTTCACATGCTTCTTTGTTTTCATTATATTTCATCATTCATAGAACCTACATAGCATAATTGAAAACATAACATGATCTTAGTACATGAAGCATGGTATAAAGCATACTTAGCATTTCATCATTCATAGTTCATGCATAACATCATTATGCCTTAAAGGCATGAACATCATCTTCATTCATGATCTTCATTCATAAGGCATGACAGACATACATAATTATACCTTAAGGCATAAACATCATCTTAGTTCATAAAGCTTGCATGATCATGGTACATAAGGTAAGCATGCATAGATAAGTTTTTACATACATGGTACATACCACATAACATACATGATTATGGTATCTATCATAAAGCATGTATGGGTAGGATTCATATGAACATGATACATACTACCTAGGTTCATGACATTTAAGATAAAACATGCGTAGGTCTTCATAACCATAATATACATATGTTCAAGGCATTTAATCTAATGTATGCATAATTCTACATAAACATGATACATACTTCACAACACATGGGTTCATGGTATATGGTTTAAAACATCCCTAAATAAAACCTACTAAAACATGGCACATAATATAAGCATACAAGGTCATGATGCATAGCACATAAAGTTAGGGTTTAGGCATTATAAAATTCATACAACATGCTTGAACATATATCTACATCATAATAAGCCATAAACAAGTATACTTGAAACCTTAGACTAATCCCAACCCTAAACATGGTGCTTGGCCGAAAGTTGTAGATGGGAGTTCCATTATTCAAGTAACATGTGAGGTACCATAACTAAAGTAAAGCCCATAAAATACATACAATGTCATAGGAAGCCATTAGAACACATGATTGGGATAACCCTAACTCCTAGCCCTAACATTTGGTCTTGGCCGAAACCCTAGAGGGGTCTTAAGTCCATGGGAAATTCATATAATTCACAATTAACATCCAATACAATACATACAATGCCATAAGAAGTCATTAGAACACATGATTGGGCTAACCCTAACTCCTAGCCCTAACATTTTGGTCTTGGCCGAAACCCTAGAGGGGTCTTAAGTCCATGGAAAATTCATATAATTCACAATTAACATCCATTATATCATAGGGAATTATAATAAGCATGCTTGGAGGGTTAGATCTAATCCTAACCATGGAATTGAGAGAGGGGCTGAAACCTTATAGGTCTTTTTGGTGATACAAAAATTCCACAACTCACAATTCATTCTTTATTTATCATGAGAAACCATTAGGAAGCATAAGTGAGATTTTAACATCATCCCAACCATAAAAGATTGCTTGGCCGAAAACCCTAAAATGCCCTAATCCATAGTTTTCTCAACATAGAGCCCAAACAAAACTTAAATCATGATAGACAATATAAAAATAATTATACCATAGGTGAGGGAGTCTTACCTCTCTTTATCTTGGTTATAAACCTTTAATAGAGAAAGAAAAATAAAAACCTTCTTGGCCTTAGAACACCCCTTGCCCTTGTAGCCTTGTAGAAAACCTTGGATCTTCAAGAGGAAGTCCTCTTTTGAAGTTTTCCAAGGTGAAAACCCGTTGGTGAGTCTCGGCAAGAAGGAGGCAAGGAGGAGGAAGAAGAGGGAAGAGGAAGAGCCTTGGTGGAAGAAAAGAGGAGAAAGTAACTTAAGTGTCTCTTGACTCCTCATCCCCATCTTTTATACTAAGTGAAGGGGCATGGTGCCTCTTCATATGGTGCCTCTTCAACTTCCTTTAGTCTCAACTAAATTCTTCTCTCTTTCCCAATAACACTCCCTTGCTAGGTGAATTAGTTAGTACATGCATGATGAGGCTCTAGGTCCAAGGTTCAATCATTGGTGCATGCACTTTCTTTTTATCCCATTTACTCTTGTTTTTGGCAAGACCCATATAAGAGCCCACCAAGAGTCATACTAATATTCCTAATTGGAACTCATTTCTATTTATGTTAAATTCTACCTAAGGTCCACTAATAGCCATGGTACTAGAAGAGCCCATGTAAGGCCCATTAGTACTTAGCTTTTTAATCTATATAAGAAATCATGCTACGGTTCATGTTAGTATTCATATATTACTCAAGAATCCATATAGGCATGATCAATATTTTGAAGAAAAATATTGAGAGGATTTTGCGGTCGTTACATCTCAAGCGCCTGTGTTCTCAGGCACCCGAGTCCTCTTTGGTATCCCAGATGCGGCCAAGTTCATTTTCTTCAGCGGCAACATAGGGTTAGTTCGAATACAAATAATATATAAAATGAATGCTTGTACGACAGCTAGAGCTGTCCGATCCTAACTTTGGATTTCAAATGAAATCATAGGTCGGACTGATGCCTATTGTTCCCTCTGCCGAGGAATGCGTCCTCACCTACTCCACTATAGAGAAATTACCTGTCGCTAACCAACACCTCCGATTGGACTTTTGCTCAGCCTCCGAAGCTTCCAGAACTTGAGACGTTTGTACCTTGATTTGTCCCTACTTCTGTCCTTTGTCCTCAGTCGACTAAGACTTTTACCCGATCTTCTGGATCAGGTCTGTAGTGCTCGATCCCTGATCACGTCCTTGTGCCCAGTCTTCCGATCCAGGTCTTCATGCCTAACCCTCCATCAGGTCTTCGTGCCCAGTCCTTGACTAGGTGTTTGGTGCCCAACCCTTAGTCTGGTCTTTATGCCCAGTCCTTGACCAAGACTTCGTGCTCAACCCTACAGGTCAAGACGTCATGCCTAGGTAAATTAGGACTTTCCTGCACACTTTGTGAAATATGTTATATCACAAATAGTACTTAATATTGGACTCTTTGCCATTATCAAAATCAGGTTCAATCTGGTGCTTCTGACACTAACAGAAACCAAACCCAACTTAAACCAAACTAAAACCAAACCAAACCCAACTTCAACATGTTGGTGCAAGATGCATCAGTGATGTCTTCCTATAATGTTTCGATGTTTAACAATATACATAAATTTGTAATATATGTTAAACATGGTAAGGGTTAGTTAAAGTGATCAAGGGTTATACCAAACAGGACCTTGTGTTTGGTAGGGTAAACCCAGGTTGACCAGGTTGGCAATGAGGTAGCCAAATAGAACATGATGTTTGGTAGAGTAGATAGGGATGGTTAAGGTAACCAAGGGTTAGCAAAACAGGACCTGATGTTTGGCAGGATGATCAAACCTAGATTAAATCTGGTTAATATACTAAGGTTTGATCAATTAGCTAAACAGGATCTGATGTTTAGCAAAAAACCCAGGGTTGGTCAGTTAGACCAAGGAGTAAGCCAAACAGGACATGATGTTTGGCAGAAGAGAAGTCTAGTCAGGATTAATATGACTAGCAAAAGAAATCCTTATCAAGGTAAACAAAAGTTCTAGTTAACCTAGGCAATAAGTCCTGGTTCAAGGAATTGGGCACTAAGTCCTGGACGAGGGTTGGGCACCTAAGACCTGACTGAGGGTTGGGCACGATGCCCTGGTTCGTGGAATTGGGTAATAAGTCCTAGCCGAGGGCTGGGCACCTAAGACCAGACCGAGGGTTGGACACGAAGTCTTGGTTCATGGAATTGGGCAATAAGTCCTGGTCGTGGACTGCGCATAAAGACCTAACTGAGGGTTGGGCAATAAGTCTTGGTCGTGGACTAGGCACCGAAGTCCTGATCTGGAAGATCGGGCAAAAGTCCAACCAGAGGAGCCAGTTGGTAACTTCTCCAGAGAGGAGTAGGCGAGGGCGCGTTCCCAGGGAAGGGAACATTAGGCGTCGGTTCGACCTATGGTTTCGTGAGAAATTCAAAGTCAGAACCAATTATTAAGGCTAAGATTATATATTTGTTTGTCTTGTGTTTATGTATCTTGTAGGCACCTAGAGTTGGAGCCAAAGCAGGTGAGCAAACACAAGAAAACAGGTTGCTGGGAAGACATTCCTGGGCACCTGAATGGAATCAGGCGCCCTATAGGCACCCTGGACTAGTGGGAAAAGCTTCCCAAGTGCCTGAATGAAATCAAGCACCCTATAAGGAAAGCCACACTGGATCATGGATTCACTTCCCAGTCACCCTACATGTGTCAGGCGCACTAGACCTTTCAGGCGCCTGAAAGGAAGTTTTATAAGCCTTGCAAAGTTCGCGATTATGGATCAAGTTTGACCGTACTGAGGCACCTCAAAGGCATCTAAGGTGCCCGAGAAGACACTATATAGAGGGGTTCAACCCCTCACTCAATACAACAATTGCAACATCATTCTAAGCATTTTAAGCAAAGAAAAAGCGTCAGAGATGAAGCTCTGCGACCAAGGAGGCTCCAGGAGGAAGTGCACTCCACTTCGGACTTCTAGATTGGCTGGATCGTTGATTTCATTTTGTTTTGCGTTTTTTTTATGAAGTTAATTTACTTATTCTATTTGTTGTAAAACTTGTACTATAAGACGGGTTTCTCCGCCTCTAGAAAGTCCGGAAAGGAGACCATTAGTGGACGAGCACTACCCGTGATTAGGCCTTGGACGTACTGACCCTGGGGGGTTGGGAACCAGGTAAAAACCCCCATATCTTCTATTGTGTCTTTCATTTGTTTCTTTATTTTCCGTTGTGCTACTAACTCTCTGACTAGAACAAACGAATGAACGTTGAGTTTTATGAAAAGATTTTTTAAGTCGATATTCACCCCCCCATCGACGGCACCGATCCTACAAGTGGTATCATAGCCTGGTTGCTCATCACCGGACTAATAGCCGACGGAGCAAAGACGCCAGGAGTTGAGGGGGAGTAGGGGTGAATCAGGTATTTTTCAATTGTGTCTGTATTTAAATTTCATATAATATGTTTTAAGTGTAAGGGGAGAGACACTACAAAAATCAGTGTCCTACTCGTAAGACTCGATCGTCACCATCGGCGGCAAAGGAAATACCAACACCAGGAGTTCGGAGGGACATCATATCCAGCGTTTTAGATGTCAAAAGTATGGACACTACAAGAACCAGTGTCTGACCAAGGTACGAAAACTTACTTTTGGCAATAATTTTCAAATTCCTGCACAGTTTCACAAGCATGCTGATAAGTCATCAATTTAGATAATTTTTTTGACAAATTAGATCTATTACATAATCAGCTCAATATATTATACGACAAATTATCAAACTTGGAAAATAGTAGAATATCAAATATAAATTCTTTAATCTTTAATATTAATGCCAAAAATTTTGAAATTAATAATAATGTTAAGAATGATAATAATGCCTTAATTAGTAATATTTTTTCTGATAATCATGATAATTCTGAGAATAAAATTAGTACTAATGATATTAATAATTCTCAAGATAATATTATTAATGATCTTTGTAATAAATCTGAAGATAATTCTGATAATTTAGAAACCTCTATAGATAATAATGAAGATTTAATAAATAATTTCTTGGATAATCTTGAAGTTAATTATGAAACATTAATTAGTAATACTGAAAACTATTCTACCTTGTTGGTGCCGGAAACACCAAAGTCAAACCTGTGTTTTGATAATGGCAAAGGGTTCAAAAGTTAAGGTTTTGTTGTGATCTAACAAGGCTAATCAAGCGTACAGGAAAAGTCCTAGGTACACTAGGCACTAAGTCCTAGCCGCGAGCTGGGCAACTAAGTCCTGACATAAGGTTGGACACTAAGTCATGGTCATAGACTAGGCACCGAAGACCTGGTGAGTGAAGCTGGACACTAAGACCTGGTGAGTGAAGCTGGGCACTAAGACCTGATCTAGGGGATTGGGCAAAAGTACAACCAGAGGAGCCGGTTGGCAAATAGGTAAAATCTCCTGAGAGGAGTAGGTGACGACGCGTTCCCTGTGGAGGCAACATTAGGCATCGGTTCGACCTAGGGTTCCCATTTGGGAAGCCCAAAGTCAGAACCAAGACAGCTCAGGCTGTAAATCATGATTAAATCTATCTTATTTGTATGTTCCTTGTGTTTTGGAACTAACCCTGATTGCAGGAACAAAGGGATGGAGATTTCTGCTCCCAAGCGCCTCAATGAAGTGAGGCGCCCTACTGGGCTAGGCTCCTGTGTTGAGACAGGCGCCTGTGTTGAGACAGGCGCCCCAGACAAAGGGTGAATTCTAGCCACTTCGAAGCAAGGCCTCAAGACTACAACAGAGGCGCCTGTGTTAACACAAGCGCCCCAATTGAAGGGATAAGCGCTGACCAAGTCTACGGATTGAGGTTCGCGCAGAGAAGGCAACGTGTCAGGCGCCCCCTTCAACACAGGCGCCCCAGCTACGACTATATAAAGGGGTTCACCCCCTTGGCTTCAACAATAATTGCTTTCTACGCATTCATTCAAGCGCTCCGCTATGACAAGCTCCTAGCTCAAGATTCAAGCGCCAACGACGGCCAGCGGCTCCGGCATTCCAAAATCTTCCGGTCGTTGGTATAAATTCTTTTTGTTAAAGTGTTGTAATTGTTTTTAATTGTATATTCGAAACTCCAACATGTAATCATTTTATGAAAATATAGAATTGTCCATCGTAAACGGTCAAGGACCATGGGCCTTGGAGTAGGAGCCGACTGCAACTCCGAACCAAGTAAAAACAAAAGTGTTAGCGATTGTTTTTGCTTTTCTGCTGTACAATTTCTCTAAGTTTTCCGAAAAATTTAACGATCGATATTCAGGCCCCCCCCTCTATCGATTCAATCCTATCCCACAAGTGGTATTAGAGTGGGTGACTCAAACTTGGTGCAACCACCAGTTGATATTTTTTTTTTTGGATTTTTGAAATTTAATATTTTCTTTCCGCTCGTATTTTTCTTGTTAATCGAGGTAGGTGCAACACTACTCGAGTTTTTCGTTATTTTTATTTTTTCCCGCACTGCTAATCCAAGACGTAGTCTTGGGACAAGGGTTTTTTGTAAAATTTTCAGTTTAAATGGCCAACTAAGAGTGGAATAGTGCTCGTCCACCGCTTATCTCCGGTAAGAATTTCACTTTTTGGAGAAGTCAAATGGAATCCCATCTGAAGACCCATATGGACATATGGATGATCATTCAAACAGGGTTCTCCTTCCCTATAGAAGTTGGACTATCAATTGCATGGGACCAACTGGATGAGCCAACGCTCAACAAGAAACAGATGCAAGGGTAACTGCAATCCTATAGAGTGGCCTAACCAAAGAATAACTCAAGCTAGTCGGTTCATTCAGATGTGCCAGAGAAATCTGGAAGAAGTTAATCAACCTATATCAAGAGAACTCAGATGAAGAAGAAGATCAAGTAAGTTATGTTGCATTCTCGGCTCAAGCACAAGTAGCTGAGACAGACTCGGCATCCGACTTTGAAATTGACTTCGGATCAGAAGATGAGATACAATCCATACCCGACTTCGAAATCGAACCAGAGTCAGAAGACGAGTTTTCCGAGACAAAATCAGTAACTAATTTTGAATCTTTTTTTAAATTAAGATTAAATGAGCAAACTAATATTGCAATGATCAAGGAAGGTATAGTTTCTATTGCAAGGAAAACTCCAAGAGAACCACCAAAGAATAAGCCTCAACCAGTACCTGAGCCCGACTCAGATTCGGAGTCTGACGATGAAGAAGGGGATCATCGGAAACTAGCCCGGTGGGCTCATGATCACTACAAGATGCTGAAGAAACAGAAAAGAAAGACGACTAAAATCAAGGGAGAGATTCCCAACCTGGAATCAAACGGTAACATGGTAAATTCAAATTTTAAAAATCATATAATAAGTTTTAAATGCAGCGAAATAGGACACTACAAGAGTAAGTGTCCGATGGACCCAAAATAGATGTCACGAATGTGAGTCTCAAATTTAGAATTTATAACTGAAAACCCTTGCTAGCAAAATAGGAATGTAGAATACCTCAAGTTGTATTTTTCCAAGGACTAGTTGAATGAATATTTAATTCAAGCTTGCAAGTTTATTTGTCATTTGATGTTTTGGTTTCCTAATAAAATGGGGGTTTTTGCGATAAGAGGAAATGACAATATGAAATAGAATAGAATGAACTTAACTAAAACATGGAACGAAATGGACTTAACTAAAGAAATTGCAAGGACTACTCTTAACCCATTGAAAGGAACTAAGCAATTCGACTTTAACAACTGAATTGGAATCAAAGAACTAATTGCAGGGAATAAATTGCAGGAAATGAATTTACAGAAATTGAAACATAGAATGAAGCAAAGCTTAAGAACTTAATCTTGAAGTGAAGATGAAACAATCTAAAGCAACTTGAAGAAATACTTGTATAAAACCAAAGTAATCCTAATTAAACATCAAATCAAGTTCTGATCAAAACTTCCCTTCGCCGTCACACGAAGGATGAGCTATGAATCCCCTAGCTCAAAAACCATTGAAGAAAACTCCCCTGCTCAGCTTGCTGTCGATCTTGCTGTTCTACTCTCCCTGATCGGTCAACCTGACCGATCAGGTCTTCCTCTGATCGGTCACGAAACCGATCAGAGTCCTCTCTGTCCGATCAACCCAATCAGACAGTAGTTGAACGCCGAACTCCTCTTGATGCGCGGATTCGCGATGAGCCAAAACTTCCAGAACTGCGTCGGAGAACCCCTCCTAACACTCCTTCAGCTTCGGTAGATGGAAACCCCACGATCAATTGGAAGAAATCGCTGGAATGAGCTCAGGCGAAACCCTCCCCTTTGCTCCTTCAGCTGCCAGATTCATGTTAGCAAATTGAGGAAGGAAATTACCTAGATGATCTGAAATCTTGAGAAGAAAATGAATTGATGTTGGCTGCGCGATCTCAGGAAGAAAACTTCAAGCAAAATGGTAAAGAAATGAAGAACAAGGAAAAAAAACTAGATCTGGCTACTCTGCTACTACGCGACGTGACGACGAAGATGAAGAGAGAATTCTGATTTAAACTTGTCCCATTTAAATTCGGACGGCTGAGATTATTCTAACTTCATCCAGCGGTCAGATCAAGTCTGATCTGAACCAAACTTCCTAGATCTTGATCTGTGGCTCTGATCTACCTGTCCTTAACTCGGATCAATCAGATCTATGGCGGATGGCCCAGATCTTCCCTTCTCTTGCTTGGATGGTCTAGAACACCTTGATTTTGATCCAACGCTCAGATTTCTTCTGATTTGGATGAAATTTTCAGATCATGATCAGTGGTCATGATTGACTTTATTTTGAACTCGGATTGATCAAAAGTTGACCGATGGTTCAGATCTAGCCGTTTCTTGATCGGACGGCTCATATTAATCCAAGCTTGATCACTTTGATCCGGATCCAATTCTGACTCAAGTTTAACCCAATCCGATCTAGGTCCATGCTCATTTGAAACATACAAAATTAGATTCACATTTTAGTGCCAAAATATCTCAAATATACATGGATTTGAATTAAAAGCCAAAATAGAGGAAATACATGAAACCTAATATAAATGCAAACTTAAGCATATAAAAATAGATCAAAACATGGATTTGAGAGCCTATATTTATCAACAAATGGTAGTTATCAACTCCCCCACACTTACTCTTGGGTATCTCGCACAAGCTACTAGTAAACTAAGATGTATCCCCCTAAATTAATCTCAATCATAGTTAGAAGCAATTGATAGAAAATTACCTAGGGTTGCCAATTCTCAAAAATCTAAGCTCAATGGACTAGTATCTTGCCCTTAAATCAACAACTTAGCATACTTCATCCTTCTTGACTCATTGAGATGAATTAACTCAAAAAAAAACTTTGCAAGGGGAAATTTAATGGCTCTCTTCCTAAGTTCTATATTTTGATAAAGGTAGAACTTACTAAAACACAACATAGTTCTTGAACTACCATAAGCTTGCTTATTATCTACTCTCCACCATCATTCTTGATTTGGATCCACATCTACAAAAGCTTATTCAAACAAGTTTAGAAGATATATGAAATGATAGAAATGAGATAGAAGTTTAATGAACTTCGATGCTAAAGATTCATGATAAAGAATGTAAAGAAATGTGATATGACAATGAAATATTGGAAAGAAATATAGCATGGTAAGAAAATATGGAAAAAGTAAAGAAATATGGTATGATAAGGAAATATGGAAAAAGTAGAGTAAATGGAAGGCTTGGTCACCCAAAAATATATCTTAATGCACTTTGCCTATTTCTTTTGACTTATCTTGCATGTATCAGAGTTGTGGTGGAGTAGGAAGTGTATAGTGCCTCTGATTTGGATAGAAACACTACTGAATGAACTGTGCCCAGGTTTTGTTCTATGCTAGCCTCCACTGATCGGTCACTGGACCAATCAGACATTGTCTGATCAGACTGGGAATCGGACTGGACTGCTCCTGATCGGTCTGGAGACCGATCAGCTGACGATCAATAGCTGAAACCCGTAGAATTCCTGAAACTGTCTTCTGAGATTTGTCTTCTTTCAATCTATAACTCACTCTTGATACTTGATACCTTCTTCCAATTCAATTTCTAACTCAGAACTAGACTTCATCTTCATGTTTCTTTTTTCTCTTCGTTTTTTTTTCTCTTTTGTTTTTCAGCTGCTGACTTCTTTTTTCTGTTTTTTTTTTCAACAGCAAAGTCTCTTTCTCTATTTTTTTCTTTTTTTCTTTTCAGTTTCAATTCAAAACTTCCTTCCGTACACTGCCTCATTGCTTCAATTTCAGACTTTGCAGCTTGTAGATTGCCAAAACTGGTCCAAATTTGGAGCTTCAATGTTCAGATTCAATTAAAAAGGAGTTGGCACCTTCACTTCCTAAAATCACTATTTTTTTCTCTTCTTCTCTTTTTTTTCTCAATTTGCCTCATAGAACTTGAAACATCAAATTATATCCAAGAACATAGATGTTTAACATGTAGCCTTCACTAGCCACTTCTTGCAATTCATTCTTGATACAACACTCTATCAATTTGGCACACCTTTGCTTGTATGTTACCCAATGCTTCGCTTACCACTTTATCCTCAAATATTTAATCTAATGCTTGCATCCTCCCCCATACTTAAACTTTTGTCCGTCTCGGGCAAAGTAACATTAAGAAACATCAAAGTACCCAAGTCCATGGAAAAGATTATGATGAATATGAAGAATAGGGAAAGGAAATATAGACTAAGAGTGTATTAACATGGAAATTGCAAAAATGATATGAGAAAGGAAACAAAGTGATTTACCTCTATAAATGTGGTTCAATCATGGAAATATAGCTTTGAAAGAACCTAAGCAAGTTCTAGAGTACAATCACATGTGTATATCATAAAAATTTGGCCAATTCCTCACTAGGTAAAAAGAATTCATCTCAGTCATCAATTTAGAATCCATAACTAAGTAGTACTCAAGCATCCAAGAATTTTCATCCATTGACTCAAATCCAAAGTTTTAACAATCAAATTTAATTTACTTTCAAGGGACTCTAAAATGATATAAGAAAAGCTAGATGGATACATTTATTCCTAGTCATGCAAGAAGTAAAGTGCCAAGAAGACTAACATGGTATTTACAATGACTTTTATTCATTCTACATGACCTAAGTATTAATTAGCAAGAACTCATTTTAAAAGAAAATATACTGCTTGAAAACATAAAATGGTATTCACAATGAAATAGAAGTGCAAGAAAAAACAACTCCCCTTCAAATTGGGTAAAGAGCACGTAGCATCCATCTTGGGAGAACTATTCTCATATGATCAATCTCATATTGCACAGATTTCTCCCTTATTATCTTCGCATAAGTAAATTCTGGTGGTCGGAGACGATTAAGGTTCAGAATCCATTCTTGGGGTAAATAATTAAAAGTCAAGGTAAATTCGACCCCTCCCACTGCATGCTCTTTAGAAGACCTTCCGGGAGGTTGGAGGCTATTCAGTTTCAGTACCCATTCTAGAAGCCTATGGGATCCTGCAAAACCATGTAAAGAAAATACCTCCCGCACGCATGCAGGACATGAAAGGAATGAAATACAAATAACCTCTACATAAAATGAATCAAGATATGCGTCACATCCAATGAAATCAATTTTCGGTACCTCTATGAATTTATCACAATTAGTATCTTAACAGGGTATATCAAAGAATTCATCACAACCAATGAAATCAAGTTTGGGTACCTCTATTAGTTGTTCACCTTCAATTTCTGCATAGGATGTATCAAGAAGTGTATCACAACCAACAAAATAAATAATAGGTACCTCCATGGGTTTTCACAATCAATTTCAGCATAAGATGTATCAAGAGATTCATCAAAACCAATAATAGATTCTTCAATGAATTTTTCAAAATTAATCTCTAAATAAGATGTGTCAAGAATATCATCACAATCAACAAACTCAACCCTAGGTACCTCTATGAGTTCTTCTAAAGAAATAGGAGAAATACTTACCTGATCATGCTGAAGAATACCTGAAGGTTCTACAAGAGTAGAGGTATCCATAGCCTCCTCCTCGTCATGTAAATGCTCCACTTCAATCTCAGGTTCTGGTGGACAGTCAACTAACACCGGTGATTCTTGGGTTCTTGCTTCCACCATGCAAATCCCTACACTTACATACTTGTCCTCTGAATCTTCTAATATACCAATCAATGATGGTGGTCCCTAGGGCTCAGTGCAATCCCCTACACCTGTAGAATCATCTCCAATACATACTTCCTTAGTAATATCTGCAATAACCATATTAGAAAAATTAGGACCAACATCAACTATATCATCTCAAAATAAAAGATGAAAAGGATCGCAAAATAAAAGACTAGAAGGGTCCTGTAGAGCTTCAGAATCGAATTCAAGGCTGTCACAGGCTTTTCTATCCATCTCCTCCAATTCCTTGAAAACTAGTGTATCCTCAGTAGGTATAGGTGGTCCCTGGGGCTCAGTGCAATCCCCTACATCCTCACACCTATCCTCTGAATTTTTTGACATGTCAATCAATGATGGTGATCCTTGGGGCTCAGTGCAATCCCCTACACCTGTAGAATCATCTCCAACTGAAAATGGATCAGATATAATCTTCAAATCTTCAGCCTCCTCTGTAGCTAACACCTCCTCTGTCCCATCTGAGCTCAAACATCCTCTCTGAATATCAATTGAAACTCCATCAACAATTAACTCTGCCTCAACAACCTCATCTGAAATACCCATGCTAATGATAGGAGGATCCTCTCTTGGGTGCTGTGAAAAGTGTAGAGAGACATTTGGCTCCTCCTCTAGAGCTGAAAATTTTGGAAGTGAACTCTGAACAGGAATTTCAGGAGGAATAGCTGCTGTAGGTGCCCTGATTTTGCTGATTCCTTCATCTTCTTCCACCAAAATTGTAAAATCAATTGAAGAAGGTCTTAGGCTTGCACTAGGGTCACCTTGAATTGATATAAAATCAACTCCAGGGCTGTTTTGAGTAGGGAAATAGGATGCTGAAAATTTTTCAGGAAATTCAACCCTTGGAGTGTTTAAACATGAAGCAACCTCTTCATTTCTCAAAGTTAGTTCACAATCATGCCCCTTAAGATTTAGAGTAGCTTGAAAAAGTGATTGGCTTGATCCCTGGGCTTCCATTTGTTCCATTTCACTAACCAATTGTCCCAGGTGTCTCTCAATGTTTTGTAAGGTAGAATTATTTTTTTGTTGTTGCAAGAGTTGTTGTAACATCTCTTCCAGCCATTGTTGTTGAGCCTCAAGCTCACTAGAATCCTCAAATTCTCCTTGATTGGCATGGATCTCTTGCTGGTCTTGAAATGTAGCATAAGGTTGCTCAAAGTCATGATTAGGCTGTGAATTCTGAAAATAAGATGGTTGATTTGATGGTTGGGGCTGATCGAATGGTTGATTTGACTGCTGGAATTGCTGAAAATTTGGCTGGGAGCTTGGTTGAAACTGCTGAAAATTGTAACTTTGAAAATTTTGGTTCTAAGGTTGAAATTGTTGTGGTGAGGGCTGGAATTGTGGAGGCTGAAAACCCTGAATTGAAGGCTGAAAATCTTGCTGTGAAAACTGATATCCTTGCTGATCATAATGAAATGGTTGTTGGAAATCTTGGAAATTTTACTAAAACTGTTGTTGTGACTGCTGAAATGATTGAAAATTTTGCAGAAAATTAGGATTGTAATCTTGCTAAAAATTCTGGAATTGTGGCTGCCCTTGCTGAAATTGATAATTTGGTTGCTCAAAATTTGAATGGGACTACTGAAAATATTGATTTTGCTGCTGAAATTGTTGACACGGCTGTTGAAAATTCTGAAATGGCGGCTGTCCTTATTGTGGAAGCTGTTGTGAATTAAAATGATTCCCCCAACCTGAATTGCAAGTAGATGAATAAACGTTGGGTCTTTATTGGAATTCCATTTGCTTCACCAAAAACATTAACTCCATCAATGAACTTTTGATCTCTGATTGTTTAGTTGAAAACATTTTGATGTAGCCACCTGCAGTCCTGTCACAAAACAAACAAAATGGTAGCAAATATATACAAAAAGATAGAGTAAATGAGAATAGAATCAAAGAAGATAAATATTAAACACAAACTCAAATTAAATAAGCTCAACTAGTGGTTCCCCGGCAACGACGCCAAAAATTTGATGGACCCAAAATAGATGTCATGAATGTGAGTCTCAAATTTAGAATTTATAACTGAAAACCGTTGCTAGCAAAATAGGAATGATGAATAGGGGCCTCAGGTCATATTTTTCCAAGGACTAGTTGAATGAATGTTTAATTCAAGCTTGCAAGTTTATTTGTCGTTTGATGTTTGGGTTTTCTAATAAAATGGGGGGTTTTTGCGATAAGAGGAAATGACAATATGAAATAGAATAGAATGAACTTAACTAAAGCATGGAACGAAATGGACTTAACTAAAGAAATTTCAAGGACTACTCTTAACCCATTGAAAGGAACTAAGCAATTCGACTTTAACAACTGAATTGGAATCAAAGAACTAATTGCAGGGAATAAATTGCAGGAAATGAATTTACAGAAATTGAAACATAGAACGAAGCAAAACTTAAGAACTTAATCTTGAAGTGAAGATGAAACAATCTAAAGCAACTTGAAGAAATACTTGTATAAAACCAAAGTAATCCTAATTAAACATCAAATCAAGTTATGATCAAAACTTCCCTTCGTCGTCACACGAAGGATGAGCTATGAAACCTCTAGCTCAAAAACCATTGAAGAAAACTCCCCTGCTCATCTTGCTATCGATCTTGCTGTTCTGCTCTCCCTGATCGGTCAACCCGACCGATCAGGTCTTCCTCTGATCGGTCATGGAACCGATCAGAGTCCTCTCTGTCTGATCAACCCGATCGGACAGTAGCTGAACGCCGAACTCCTCTTGACGCGTGGATTCGCGATCAAGCCAAAACTTCCAGAATTGCGACGGAGAACCCCTCCTGACACTCCTTTAGCTTCGGTAGATGGAAACCCCGCGATTAATTGGAAGAAATCAGTGTAATGAGCTCAGGCGAAACCCTCCCCTTTGCTCCTTCAGCTACGAGATTCATGTTTGCAAATTGAGCAAGGAAATTACCTAGATGATCTAAAATCTTGAGAAGAAAATGAATTGATGTTGGCTATGCGATCTCAGGAAGAAAACTTCAAGCAAAACGGTAAAGAAATGAAGAACAAGGAAAAAAAACTAGATCTGGCTACTCTGCTGCTACGCGACGTGATGACGAAGAAGAAAGAGGGAATTCTGATTTAAACTGATCCCATTTAAATTCGGAGGCTGAGATTATTCTGACTTCATCCAGCGGTCAGATCAAGTCCGATCTAAACCAAACTTCCCAGATCTTGATATGTGGCTCTGATCTACCTGTCCTTAACTCGGATCAACCAGATCTGTGGCGGATGGCCCAGATCTTCCTTTCTCTTGCTTGGATGGTCTAGAACACCTTGAGCTTGATCCAACGATCAGATTGCTTCTGATTTGGATGAAATTTTCAGATCATGATCAGTGGTCATGATTGACTCTATCTTGAACTCGGATTGATCAGAAGTTGACCGATGGTTCAGATTTAGCCATTTCATAATCGGACGGCTCATATTAATCCAAGCTTGATCACTTTCATCCGGATCCAATTCTGACTCAAGTTTGACCCAAGCCGATCTAGGTCCATGCTCATTTGAAACCTACAAAATTAGATTCACATTTTAGTGCCAAAATATCTCAAATATACACGGATTTGTATTAAAAGCTAAAATAGAGGAAATACATGAAATCTAATATAAATGCAAACTTAAGCATATAAAAGTGGATCATAACATGGATTTGAGAGCCTAAATTTATCAACAAAATAGTAGTTATCAGTGCCCACTCGCAAGAGTCGACCTTCGCCATCTACAACAAATGGAACCCTCAAGAGTATTGGACAAACAATCGTGAAAGGTAAATTTATAATAAAATCCAATATTTACTTCAAATAACATGTTTAAATGATATAGATTAGTTAAGGAAAATTTCAGAAAATTACAACAAGAAAATGAAACACTGATACATAAGGTTAAAATGTTAGAAACTTTAATTCACAATCTTGCTAATTTCGAAAATCCGGAGTATTACTCCAATTGTGACGTTACTTAGATAATTGTTTGTTTTAATTACTTATTGTATGTTTATTTATTTTGTTTTAATGCTTAGAATTAGGATTGGGTAGTTTAAGGACAAAAGAGTTATTTAAAACTTGAACAACCTAGTATTAGGTGGAGGTGAGATGATAGTACGTTAGGGAAGCCCTTCTAATAAGGTCAAGTAAGGTAAGGCGTACCCTACTTGGTCTGTTTAGTCTAGTGGAACTAGCCGAAGCTACCGATCCAAATCCTAAACTAGTTAGACCAAAATTTTTCAAAAAGTAATTTAAAAATGAAATTTCGATAAAAGGCTTTGTCAAGGAAAGGGTTGTTGCTCCAATAAGGCTACGACCAAAAAAGGTCTCTATGCCTCGCCAAGACCTGGAAGCCGATTATCGAAACTCAAATTCAATTTACTATTTGATAAATTTGAATCTAACACAGGTTTTAAGTAAATCTTAGATTTAACACTAATTTCGAAGATAAAAATAAAGCATCTCATAAAACAGATAAGGTAACCTGTTTTGTCACGTAGAACTGGGTGAGATGTCTAGGACTTATTTTTTTAAATTAACTCAAAATTTTGTTCCAAAAGTAACTCAAATTTTTCCAAAATTAATTCAAAGTTTTCGAATGAACCCTACATTGTTTTTCTTCACTTAACATTCTTTCAAAAATTGAATTTCATTTTTGTGTCATCAAGTTAAGTCTTAAATATAATCTAGGACTTGATTGACTCAATTATTGATTGGTCAAACCTAGTCAACATAGTCAAACCTGGTCAACACTAAAAAGGCAATTAGATAGAGGTAGACGGTGCCGAGTTAGGGGGAGTCTAAGAAAAAGGAAATTTTCTGACAATTATTTTTCAAAATTTCTGAACGTTTTCAGACACTGCACTTCCTTAATAAATTATTATCATTTTAAAGTCATTTTTGTAAAAATCACTTTCAAAATCCTTTTTTGGAATCACTTTTGAAAATAATATTTACTTGAGTTTGATGAATTTCTAGGACACTTAGGGAAATGTCCTTGTAGTCAACAAGGTTTCCTAAGGTTGTGTCAGACTGGAAAAGAAGCTAAGTCAAGTAAAATGTTTTCAAAAGTTCTGATATCTTTAAAAATACAAATATTCTTTCAAAGTACTAATATCTTTCAAAGTACTAATATCTTTCAAAAGTACTAATATCCTTCAAAGTACTAATATCTTTCAAAGTACTAATATCTTTCAAAAGTACTAATATCCTTCAAAGTACTAATATCTTTCAAAATACTAATATATTTCAAAGTACAAGTATTTTGCCAAGTACTAATGTCTTTCAAACTACAAATATCTTTCAAAGTACAAATACTTATCAAAGTACTGACTTTTCTAATGCACTAAATTTTTCTAAGCGAAATTTAAAAAAAAATGCATAATTTTTTTTGAAAGTCTTTTCTAAATGATTTTTTGTTGGCAATATTAAAGTTCAAAATATTTTTCTAAAAAGTACAAAATAGTTTTGCAAGTGCACAATACTTTGGAAAGTATAATTTTCATTGGTGCAATTTAAGTACTTAATTCATTTCTATTACTTAGTCCTTTTCAAAAAGGGAAGATTTTAGAAATTGTTTTATTAAAAATGATATGTTTTTCAAAAATTATACTATGTACTTTGCAAAGGAAAGAAGTTTTGTTGGTGAGATTCATAGATCAAATTCAATTCAGTGGGATCTCCCACTCACAATGTTTTTCATCAAGAACGTTTTATACCTTTCGACCCCCGAATTTGACAAGTCTAGATTAAGTGGGTTGGTCCTTTTTCTTGCTTGAATTCACTAGAGTTGATTCAATATGGATTTACAATTTCTTTTAACTAACTCTAATTCGAAATTGACTTGCAATGCTTTTTTTTATATATGGCAAAGGGGAAGAGAAAGGAAAAAGAGAGAAATTTTTTTTTTCAAATTTTTATGTCTTTGTCAAAAAGTAAATTAAAAATTGCTAAGTGTTGGATCGTGAAAAACCGATAGAGGGGGGGGTGAATATCGGAAATCGTTCTTTTTCGGAAAACTAAGAGTAAGTGCACAGCGGAAATAAAAATACGAGACACAGCGGTTTTTACTTGGTTCGGAGCCTGTGTCGACTCCTACTCCAAGGCCCACGGTCGTTGACCGTTTACTATGGGCAATTCTATATTCACGCAAATAGATTACAATAATTTCAATTACAGAGATAGTGCAATAAAATAACAAACAAATATTAAGCTCTTCGTTACCGACGTCCAGAGTGTATCGACTCTTTTTCGGGGCAGCGGGACGTCGTAGGCTCGAGGTGAGGAGTTTTTGGAGCAAGGCACGAGCGTAGAGGAGCTTTGAGGCGTTGAAAGAATTGTTGTCCTAAGCCTGGGATCGAGGGCCCTTTATATAGGGCTAGGGGGCGCCCGGGACGTCGGGGGCGCCCCCCACGTGGCTTTTGATCCGCACAAACCTCGGTCGCGTCTGATCCTCTGGATCCGCTTTGACCGGGGCGCCCGGGTCGTTCGGGGCGCCCGTATTGACCGGGTCAAAACCTCATCTCTTGGCTTCGAAGGCTTTTGGTTCGATGTATGTGCATGGGGGCGCCCGCAGCGCAGGGGGCGCCCGGGAGCAGCGGGGGCGCCCGGGTGCACGGGGGCGCCCGGCCCAGTGTGTATTCGAACCATTATTCTTGTTACTTGTTTTGTATGGCCCTTGGGGGCGCCCGGGACGCTCCGGGCGCCCTACTCAGTAACTGCCTCTCTCCTTTGAGGCTTTCTGAGCTGCAGACACACGTTCCTTCGGTCCTGCATCCAGGGTTAGTCCAAAACACAATAACATAATAATTTATTAGATTTATACAGCCTTAGCTGTCTTGGTTCTGACTTTGGTCTCGAAAATGGAGCCCTAGGTCGAACCGACGCCTACTGTTCCCTCTACGGGGAACGCGTCCTCACCTACTCCTCTCAGGAGAATTTACCTGATGCCAACCACTCCTTTGGTTGGACTTTTGCCTGACGGTCCTTTGTCAGGTCTTGTAAACTGGCAGTCCTTCGCCAGTTGCCTAGCAGTCCTTCGCTTGGGCTTCGTTGCTGGCAGTCCTTCGCCAGTGCCTAGCAGTCCTTCACTAGGGCTTGATGCTGGCAGTCCTTCGCCAGTGCCTAGCAGTCCTTCGCTAGGGCTTGATGCTGGCAGTCCTTCGCCAGTTGCCTAGCAGTCCTTCGCTAGGGCTTGGATACTGGCAGTCCTTCGCTAGGTGCCTAGCAGTCCTTCGCTAGGGCTTTTTACCCTGGCATTCCTTCGCCAGTGTCTAGCAGTCCTTCGCTAGGGCTTTGTCTCTGCACACTTGAGTAACAACATTAGATCACAAATAAACTTAACTTTGAATCCTTTGCCATTATCAAAACCAGGTTCGATATGGTGCTTCCTGCACCAACACTAAGTGCTTCAAAAATTGCTAAGTGTTTTAAAAAATTGCTTAAGTGCTTTCAAAAATTCCTAAGTGCTTCAAAAAATTTCTAAGTGCTTTCAAAAATGCCAAGTGCTTTCAAAATTTTTAAGTGCATTCTTTTTACAAATATTCCTAAATATTCCTAAGTAAATTTACTTTACTAAACAAAATTTGTCTGAGCAAAAACCTATTGGAATTTTTTTGGCAAATGTTTCTAAGTAAAGTTTTTTTTTAAATATCATTCAAAATGTAAAATAGTGTGTGTATTGTCTCAAGAAATTCTTGAGACAGTTGAAACATAACAGACGACCTTGCATTGGCAGTGTAAGTTCCATAATCCTCTACTTAATGTTTTGATCCTCTGATCCTGTCGCGAAGTGAGTAGGACGCCCTTACAGCTGAGTGGGTTCGGGGAGGGTGAGGTCGCTGAGGTGGCGTGACGAGCTGGATCACTTCCAACCTGCGAGATAAAGACCGTTAGAACCCGCCGGAAAAAGTCCCCGACCAGGCACTCCGATGGTCAAGTCAGTACAAGACGGTGGCAATGGAAGGCAATAGAACAGTAGGAAAATTGCACTATCGCGTGTACCTGGGGAAGTGCGGAGTGAGAGGTATATGTAGCCGGGGAAGCTAACAGGTTCTGTCCCGCCTGCCACTTGCCGTCGCATAGAGAGGGCAGGGCAATGCATGCCCAGGGGTGGCAGGGTAAAGTGGCCCATGCTGTATTGAGGAAAGGGGCACTGTCAACTTAAGGGTTGGCGCCGTTGGACGCCGCTCGACCTGTCACCGAAGCATGTGATCGGAGTACGGGGGACAAGGTGTAGCAGGCGGATCAATACCTCGGCGAGATATCCACCTCTGGGGACCAGGATGACCAAGGCCTTGCGCCGACTCCGTACAACCGCTGGTAGTCTAGTGTCAGGGAGTGGTTGTGCCGACTGGGGCATGGAATCACGAGGCCGACTGAGGACCTATGAGGGTGCCGACTGGTGCACCGAGTAAGGAGGCCGCCTGAGGGCCCATGAGGGTGTCGTCTGGGGCACTGAGTAACATGTCCTTCGGCTCGGGCTTATTCCCGGAATGTGGGCCGCCACGCGTCAGCGGGAGGCCGAGCTTGGGTGGGTCGTAAACCATTTGACTCAGGAGAAGGCACCTACCAGTCTATGTGGACCTTGACACGGAAACCCAAGGGCCTGAGCCCACGGGCCTCTTATTTAGCGGGATCGTCCAGATCACTGGCCATCTTCCTTCTGACCGAGCGCCAGGCTGCCGGGCAAGGTCACACGCGAGCTAGCCCGGGATCATAAGCATCCCCCTCAAGTCTAGTCGAAGGAGGCACGTAGTCCGACTGACTGGACCTCAAATTTGGTCTGAGCCTGGCGCGCCCCTCGGAAGGGCAGGTCGTCCTCTATTGCGAATACTTTATCGCACCCGTATCCCGGTGCCTCGTATATCACCCGAGTCTGATCAAGGGGCCTCGGCTAGGTCGCACGTTTCTCCCAGTCGCTCATCGGACGACAGGCATTCCTCGCCTATTTCCATAAAGCGCAGCCCCTCGCCTGCTCGCTCTTCTTCACGCCTTCGAAACTGGCCGTCTTCCCCCACCGCTTTGAGTGCCGCTAGGGTTACAACAACTGCCTCGTGTCGGCCTTTCTTCGGCGACTTCTTTTCACCGGTTAGCCCCTCGCCTCCTCCTTTTCTGATGGCCTCCTCTTCATCATCTCCATCCCCGTCTCTGCCTTGGTATTCCACCATGATCACCACCCTCACTACCCATGACCTACTCCAAATACAATCGGACTTCCTAATTCCTGCCGACCACCACCTGCTCTTGCCTAAATCACACGAGCGCCCGAATTCTGCCCCCTTGGGCTACATTGCCTTATCTCGGGATCATCTTCAAGCCGGCCTCCATTTTCCCGTCCATCCCTTCATTCCCGCCGTCTGCGACCACTTCCAAATTCCTCTATCTCAACTAGCCCCTATCGCCATACGCCTGATATGTGGTTCGGCCATTGTTTTCTCGCTTCTTGGGATTTCCCTGATACCAGAGAACTTCCATTATCTCTTTTACCCCAAGCAGCAAGAAGTAGGTGATTTTTTCTTCCAGGCTAGGGCCAAAGCTTCCTTCCTCCTGAATCTGCCTACTTCGAACAAAGGTTGGAAAGAGCGGTACTTCTTCGTCGAGCCCATCCCCGCTCCCGGATGACCCACTACTTGGGTCGAGGGACTTCCCATTTCCGAGACTCTTCCTCGACACTGTCGTACTTCCTCCGACTACTTGAGTATCGCCGCCGAGCTGGAGAACAGGCACTTCCACGGCGGACTTCTGCTGAAGGAGTGGATTCTGTCTACCTTCGGTCTAAGCCCAAGCCCCGCCCATCCTCTGCCCGACGCTGGTAAGTCCCCCGGTGTCCGTCTGGTATATCTCTTTGTCATGCTTGAATTGGTTTGGCCTTCGCAGTTTCCATGCTGCTGTCCACCGCCCTGAAGGGAGGTTTCAGGCTAACCAAGGCCGAGCTACAGACTCGGATCACCTCTATGTTGGCTGCTAGAGGAGGAACTGTAGCGGAGGTTATCCCGGCCCACCCTACCTCGACTGTACAGGGGTCGAGCCCCACCGCCTCCGAGACCGCTCAGTCCACGACTGCCCCCCCCCCACCGCGCCTTTCCTCCATACACTGACGAGCGTCCTCCCCTACAGGGGTGTAACGCCCCAAATTTTGGGCTTGTTTTCGATGTCAATATATGTTATCAAATTGTATGACATTTATTTCATAAATGAATAAAATTACATTTATGTGATTTCATTAGAACGGATTAGGAATATGTAATTGCATAAATTAGAATATGTGATTTCATGAATAGGAATATGTAATTACATAAATTAGAATATGTGATTTCATGAATAGGAATATGTAATTTCATAAATTAGAATATGTGATTCCATGAATTGGAATATGTGATTGCATAAATGTGATTTGAGAATATGAGAGTGAATTGGGCTAATGGGCTTTGCAAAAGTGAAAACCAAAGAGGAGCAAAAATATGCTCTTGCCGAGGATCGAACCTTGGAACTCTTGGTAAGCAAAGCCTTGAAAAGCAACGAAGTAACCAATTCACCCAACAGGCGAATGCTGAGAGGAAGGAAGGGAAATTCTTGTTAAGGGTTAGGGAGTGTGAAAGGGTAGAGGAAGAGGCTCTTGATGAGAAACCCCTTGGTGAAGAGACACTTGGAGAAGAGGCACCTTGCCTCTTCCCTTAGTATAAATAAGAGGGAGTGCTAAGGGGCTAACCATCATTGTTGCAAACCCCTCACTCACTCTCCATCTTCAAATTTTTGAAAATCCCAACTTCCCTCTCCCTCTTCAATTTTCGAAAATCCCAACTCCCCTCTCTCTCTTCAATTTTCGAAAATCCAAGGGAAGGGTTTCATCCTAAGGGACACTCCCAAGACCCCATTGAAGGTTTGAATCTCTTGCAAGGCAAGGAGAAGTCAAGGACCTCAAGAGCAAGGACAAGCACATCCCCTCCAAACTAAGGGTATACCTTAAGGATATTTAGCGAAAGAGGTAAGTGCCCCCTCACCTGTAGCATAATTGCTCTTGAATCGATTACATGACTCACATGATGCCCTCTACATGTCTCTACATGTTTCGGCCATCACCCTAACCAAGGGTTAGGGTAGGCCACATGCTTTCCTATGCTTAATGATGATGTTTGCATGAATGTATTATGTTGTGATGACAAAAAAAAAAATTAGTGTTGAACACCCTACAAGGTTTCGGCCATGGATGGAAAAACTAGGGTTTAGGGTTGTATGATTTCCTATGATGTATCCATGCTTAGTAGTGTAGACAAAGTGTTTGTGTAAATGTTTGTGTGAATGTTGATTTCCAGAACCCTACTTTCCCCTACCCTTGACTATTCGGCCAAGGCCCCTAACCATGGGTTAGGGTATGCCAAGTAGCCAACTATGCTTTATGATACCATCCTAAGTGATTCATGATAAAAATGTGGATGAAATATAAGGGTTCCAACCCTTAACCATTCGGCCAACCCTACCCTAGGGTTGGGTTTTTAAGCTTAACTTCATGCTATGCACCCTAATGAATCTCTATGATATCACATGTGTTGTATGAATGTTCATGATGCTATGTGGCTAAAAACCCCAAAGTACTCAACCCTACATGTTCGGCCAAAGGGCCCTATACTTGGGAATGGATTAGGTCAAATGAATACCATGCATGATAATGATCTTGTGTAAGATATGACATGCTTGTGTGATTCTTGATATGTTGATTGAAATGCATGCTTTATACTATGCTAGTTATCATGATTATGAATGCATACATATGTATAAAAATGAGTCCTTTAGGGCATGAATGAAGAAGGCTTAGGGCCTAAAGAATGCTTCCCTAGAAGGTTGGGATTAAGAGCATACTCTATGAAAATGAAGAACATGATAACTATTTTATTTTATAATGGCTTGTACTATAGACTCTTAAAGCGAGTCAAATGATTATGATACTAGGCTGAAGGACTTTTGAGAAGGCCTAGTAAACCCTAATGGTTCGGGATTAGCTACCTCGTTCCTATTCAGGGGCGCGCGCAAAACATGAAGTACAAGCCGGGCCCTAATGATTATGCTATGTTCAAGTATTATATTTATATGTTTTCAAAAGAACCTTCCTATACAGTTAACATGCTTAGATGTTTAACATGCTTAAATGCTTACCATGCTTGAATGTGATATATTCTCTTATCTTTTCATGATATCCGGTTTTGTGAGTAGGACAGGGTCTTACTAAGCTATTGCTTATCGTTTAGTGTTTCCTCTTATGCTACAGATAAAGGACGCTAAACTATGGAGTCTGCGGGAGAAGGGCAAGTGTGTGTGTGATAGTGCTGGTGGATAAAAAGATCTTGCTCTAAGTTGCTTCAAGTTTTGGAACTTGTCATGTTAAACCCATGTTATGCTCTTTTATATACATGCTATGTTTGAAGATGAATACTTGGTTTTTGATACCCTATGACTCGCTATTGCACTCTTATATACTAAATCTGGAATAAACCTCCCTATTAAGATGCGCATGCTTAGAATAATGTTACACATGATTTAATACTTGATGTCCATGCTTGGTTGAATGTTTTTAAAAATAATCATGCTTCCGCTACATGAACCTTGCATGTTACATGTGCCTATGCATAAAAAAAAATATATGAATGCATGCGTGTAGTTGTAATGTATGAAAGTTAAAGTAGCGCCGCCGAATCCCTAGGGGATTAAGGGCGGGCGTTACAAGGGGGCTCGTCCCAACCTTCTTCCAGCAAACATTTGGAGAAGAGGAAAAAGCAAAAGAGAATGACTCCTGTGCCCGAAGCCCACTCCGCTTCTTTGGAGAAGAAGAAAAAGAAGAAGAGAGCAGCTCCCGAGCCAGAAGCCCACTCTGCCTCTTTAGCCCTGGTTCCATATGCGGCCGCCGCTGTTGACTCTCCGGCGGCCATTCCCGTTGAAGACTCCCCAGTTGGCCTGCCAGCAATTGCTTCTGCCATTGCCCCTATCCCCGATGCTGCGGCTGATCCCTCCGTCACCCCCGATACTTCCGATACCCTGATGTCTGACCGGTCAGGAGCCCCATCTGCCGAGGGTCCGACCGAGGACTTGATGATGCACCTCTTGGTGCCCTCTCGGGCAGATCATCACCTAAAGATGCCCCCAGGCGAGTTGCCCGAGCACTACCAAGATCTGCGCTTGTATGGGTCGGTAGCCGACCGCTATGCCCAAGGGTTCGAGGAGTCCTACTTTCGGGGCTCTCGCAACAAAGCCGACACCTTTTTCCTTATGGCCACTCAAGTATGTATAGACGACTTATGCCTTTCACGGTACTTGTAACGCCCGCTTTTTTTTTCATTTTTTCATAAAGCGGCGTTACGTTAACATACTTAGGGCATGTAGACATCATAATACAGCGGAAACCTTTAACTTACACCTACATGCACTCCCTACCCTTCCTAACATCATAACATGGGCACTTGGCATATTAACTTTATACCTAACATCATATCATGTCATACTTAGCATCATGTCATACTTTTCATCATGTTGTTCTTAGCATCATGTCATACATAGCATCATGTCATAGAGTCACATTCAAGCACATACTAGTAGAGGTAAAGTTCTATCATAAAACGAGCAAACATATGGTCTCGTGGCCAAGTCACTATCACACACATACTTTATTGCCCTCCTGCTGCTTCCTTACGGTCCCCTTGCGTGATCTGCGGTATAAGGAAAATAAGACTATAAGCACACAGGCTTAGTAAGACTCTTTCCTACTCACTAAAACCATTCATCACTTAATCATGAGCATCTTAAACATTAACATACTTAGTGCTTTACTCAGCACATAAGTCTTTATGAGCACTTAGTATACCTTTGACATGACTTGAACATAACTTAGTCACTTTCATAGCATAGCATATACATAAACATAAAAACATTCATGGCTTGGCATAATACTTGGCATAGACATAAACATCATAAACATTCATAGCATGGCATAATTCTTGGCATAGACATAAACATAATAACATAACCTCATAAACATTCCTAATATGAGCATAGACATAAACATCATAAACATTCATAGCATGGCATAATTCTTGGCATAGACATAAACATAATAACATAACCTCATAAACATTCCTAACATGAACTTAAATAAAATCATGGCATCCGAACTTAGCATAAACACAATTAAATCATGGCAACATAACTTAGCATGGACATAAATAAAATCATAGCATTCTATCCTAGCATAAACATAATTAAATCATGGCATCCTAATTAACATGAGCATAAATAAAATCATGGCATTCTAACCTAGCATAAACATAATTAAATCATGGCATCCTAAACTATCATGAACATAAATAAAATCATGGCATTCTAACCTAGCATAAACATAATTAAATCATGGCATCCTAACTATCATGAACATAAATAAAATCACGGCATTCTAATTAACATAAACATAAATAAATCATGGCATCCTAAACTATCATGAACATAAATAAAATCATGGCATTCTAACTTAGCATAAACATACGTAAAATCATTTGCATAAACATACCTTGCATAAACATACTTTGCATAATATTCTTATCATAAGTATAATCCATAACATGGATGAATGCATGTGGCAATTGCATATATATATAAGGATGCTTAATCTTTAAAAACATGCTTTTAAATACTTTACATAATCATAACATTCATTGGGCCCTGGCTTGTACCACATTCATTCATCATATGCGCGCATCCCTAAGTAAATACGAGGTAGCTAATCTCGACCTACTAGGGTAAGGACAGCTTCATCGGTAGTCCCGAACCGTAAGGACAGCTTCATCGGTAGTCCCGAACCGTGGACAGCTTCATCGGTAGTCCAGAACCGTGGACCTTACTTAGGTCCGGTACAAGCCCATAAAATAAAATAAAATGCTTTCACATGCTTTTTCATTCATCATCATTCATTCATCATACTTGTCATTCATCATCATTCATTCATCATACTTGTCATTCATCATCATTATGCCTTAAAGGCATGTACTTTAACCTCATTCATAAGACATGGCATACATATATCTTATTCATAAAACATGGCATACATACGTATCATTCATAAGACATGACATACATGCATATTATTCATAAAACATGGCATATCATTCATAAGATATGGCATACATACATATCATTCATAAATCATGGCACATGTCTAAACATCTATGACTTAACATATAATTCATGACATACAAACTAAGGGTTTGGTTAACATAGAACTTCTTCCATCTTACTTAAACATATATCTTGGTAACTCATACACAAGCATCTTTGGAGGTTTAACCCAACCCTAACCCTAGGTTAGGCCCTTGGCCGAAAGCCCCAAGGAACCATAGGTTCATGAAGCTTCACATAACTTCCCCAAACAACATCCCATACATACATACTAGGTCATAGGAAACATTTGATTCCATACTTAAGGCCAATCCTAATCCTTTAACCCTAATCATGCTCTTGGCCGAAACTTCAAGGCCATGGGGCATGGAAAAATTTCCATTAAAATCCCCAAATCAATTGTTATACACCAACCATACCTACCATAGGGTCATTTGGGGCCCTTACTTGAAATGAGTCCAAACTTTCCACCCTATTAGGGTACTTGGCCGAAACCTATAGGGTCTCTAGGCCATGTGAAACATTCACATAAATACCCTCCATCTCCCTTATATCATGACAATACATAAAACCAACACTTGAGGTTTTAAACCCAACCCTACACAAGGGTTCTTGTTGTTGGCCGAAACCCTAGGGTATCCTAGGGTACTCCAAAAATTCCCAAAAATTGTTCTTAATCTCTAAACATCATGAGGGAACATTAAATAACATTATAATGATTTTTAGCATCATTATGGACCCTAAAACATTGTGGCCGAAACCCATAGGGTCTCTAGGGTGTTGATTTTGTTTCTTTCATGTTGGCCGAAACCCTAGGGTGTCCTAGGGTACTCCAAAAATTCCCAAAAATTATACTTAACCTCTAAACATCATAAGGGAACATTAAATAACATTATAAATATTTTTAGCATCATTATGGACCCTAAAACATTGTGGCCGAAACCCATAGGGTCTCTAGGGTGTTGATTTTGTTTCTTTCATATTGGCCGAAACCCTAGGGTGTCCTAGGGTACTCCAAAAATTCCCAAAAATTATACTTAACCTCTAAACATCATAAGGGAACATTAAATAACATTATAAAGATTTTTAGCATCATTATGGACCCTAAAACATTGTGGCCGAAACCCATAGGGTCTCTAGGGTGTTGATTTTGTTTCTTTCATGTTGGCCGAAACCCTAGGGTGTCCTAGGGTACTCCAAAAATTCCCAAAAATTATACTTAACCTCTAAACATCATAAGGGAACATTAAATAACATTATAAAGATTTTTAGCATCATTATGGACCCTAAAACATTGTGGCCGAAACCCATAGGGTCTCTAGGGTGTTGATTTTGTTTCTTTCAACCTCAAGTCCCAAAAACCAACCAATAAATCATGATAAAATATAAAGAACTATTATACCACAGGTGAGGGAGTCTTACCTTGGGTTTCTTGATTTTTCGAACCTTGAAAGAGAAGGAAATGGTAAGATCTTTGGACCCTTGAACCCCTTGTCCTTGTATCCTTGGAAGACCCCTTAGATCTTGGAGATGAGACCTCTTGTGGAGCTTTTCCAAGGGAGAACCCTTCCTTGGGTGTTCGGCTAGGATGAGGGAGGAGAAGGAAGAAATTGCAAAGTAATGGGAAGAAGAGGTAACTCCCAAAACCCCCTCTTTATAGCCCATTAAGGAGGTAAATGAAGAGTCTCTCCATGACCCTTCATCTTCTTCTATGCTTTAACCAATATCCACTTCATTCCCTCATAACATTACCTCACTAGATGAGTTGGTTAAAGCATACATGGTTGTACAAGTGGTCCAAGGTTCAATCCTTGGTAGATGCACAATTTTTTTTCCCACTTATTTTATTTTATTTTTTTCCTAATATTTTCGAAAATCCCTTAAAAATTCCCCCATAATTATGTTAATATTTCTTATTAAAATCCCTTTATATTTATACTAATTTTCACCTAAAATCCACCAAAAATTATGGTACTAAAAAGCCCATATAAGGCCCATTAGTGCCCTTTTTCCCAATTTAAATGAGAAAACATGGATTTTCTAGGCCAAGGTTCGCCTTAATATTTCTAGGTTCCTCAGAAAATTATCTAGACATGCTTAATATTTTAAGTAAATATTAAGAGNACCTATCAGTTATGAAGATGTTCTGAAAAATTTCAGAAAGGGACAAATGGCTTGAAGCCATGAAGTCGGAAATGGATTCCATGTACAAAATCAAGTATGGGACTTGGTTAACCCACCTGAAGGGATTAAGCCATAGGGTGCAAGTGGGTTTTCAAGAAGAAAACGACATGGAAGGTAATGTTGTTACCTTTAAGGCTAGATTAGTGGCAAAAGGATATCGTCAGAAAAAGGAATTGATTATGACGAAACCTATTCGCCAGTAGCTATGCTTAATCCATTCAGATGCTCCTGGCCATAGCAGCTCATTATGATTATGAGATATGGAAAATGGATGTGAAAACAGCTTTCCTTAATGGAAACCTTGCTTGAGGATGTATACATGATACAACCTGAAGGTTTCACATCGGTTGATAAAACCAAAGTATGCAAGCTTCGACGATCCATATATGGACTGAAGCAAGCATCCAGGAGCTGGAACATCCGTTTTGATGAGACAATCAAAGAGTTTGATTTCTCACAAAATCCTGACGAACCTTGTATGTACAAGAAGGTTAGTGGGAGTGCAGGTGTATTCCTAATGTTATATGTCGATGACATATTACTTATAGGAAACGATATATCAGTCTTACAGACAGTTAAAATTTGGTTGTCCAAAACTTTCTCCATGAAAGACCAGGGAGAAGCAACCTATATCCTTGGGATTAGAATCTATAGAGATAGATCAAAACGGTTGCTTGGTCTTTCGCAGTCTACATATATAGACTGAGTGCTAAAAAGGTTTAGCATGTCGGAATCCAAGAAAGGTTACCTTCCCATCAGTCATGGGATCAACCTTTCAAAGTCTATGTATCCGCGCACAGAAGACGAGAGGATTTGCATGAATAAGATTCCTTATGCATCCGCGATAGGATCTATCATGTATGCTATGTTATGTACTAGGCCCGATGTATCGTATGCTCTGAGCATCACAAGCAGATACCAGTCTGATCCAGGAATGGATAATTGGACAGCAGTCATGACAATCCTCAAGTACTTAAGAAACACTAAGGATGTGTTCCTAATATATGGAGAAGGTGATATGGTAATACGTGGGTATACAGATGCCAGTTTCCAGACAGATAAGGATGACTCCAAATCTCAGTCCGGATACGTATTTATTTTGAATGGAGGCGCAATAAGTTGGAAGAGTTCCAAGCAAGACACCGTAGCGGATTCTACCACGGAAGCAGAATATATTGCAGCAAAGGAAGCAGCAAAGGAAGCAGTCTGGATCAAGAAGTTAGTCTCAGAACTTGGTGTGGTTCCAACCATTGATGAAGCAATACCGGTTTACTGCGACAACAATGGAGCTATTACACAAGCGAAGGAACCAAGGTCTCATCAGTGATCCAAACATGTGTTTCGCCGCTATCATCTGATCAGAGAGATTATAAGTAGGAATGATATACAAATTGAGAAAATACCCACTGAAAGGAATTTAGCGGATCCTTTAACTAAGGCCTTGCCTCAAAGTAAGTTTGAGGGTCATGTTAGAGCCTGTGGTATTGGACACCGTAGCGATTGGCATTAGGCCAAGTGGGAGTTTGTTAGTAATATGAGAGAAGTGTCCTAAGGCAATCGCCTTATGATTGTAAACATTTATTTTAATAAATGAAAATTCACTATTTGAGTATACATGTTTGTGTATTTGATTGGGATCTTAAACTCATTTACTGAATGTCCGCAATACAATTCACAGCATGAGAGAATTTGTGATGAATTCACAACTAGTGATTATCTCTACATGTGCAATTGTGAAGTATTGAAAATGTCCCTAGTCGACGAATTGATAAATACGGACACTATCAATTCTGTTGAGACTAGCATGGGTTATTCTCTAATCAGCTGATTCTCACTGGCTGGTGACATTGGGATGTCCGGAGATCAAAATGAATGCTAGTTAAGGGAACTAGTTCATTGGAGTGACTAGCTGTAAAACTTCATATGGTAATCTACATATAGATATGTCAATGAAGTTCTTACTGCAGCTTAAGTGCGATGTTCCTTTGACTTGCGGTGTTCAAGTCATCTTGGTCATGGAGACTTATACTTTAACATCTTAAGCAAGCATCTCCAAGGAGGTGTGGACCCAGGATGGTTGGGTATAAGCCGAAGTGCCCGAAGATGTTTGTACAACCTACAAAGAATTCACCACTCCTTGTGAGGAGATGTATACCCAAGGCCTATCGTCGGATTGTTACTCAAAGCCTCTGGCCAGAGCATGACATGTTTAGAGTATGAGTCTCTTAAATACATGAGAGTAATTAGAATACATAGGACGAGAGAACGTTACTTGAGCTAGGTGTGACGTAGTCAGCCTAGGGGGGACTAACACACACAGACCATGTCCTGAACCAAGTGGGTATAAGATGGTGAAGGGAATGAGGCACTATTCATTAGAGCTGCTGAAGGGTTTCAGAATAATTTCTGAGGTCAACCGTTGATCTTTCGATTAATTGGGGACCATGATGTACTACTAGGTGCCACTTATGATCGTTCTATAATTGATGAATTATAGACGGCCAACATAAATCGAAAGCCTATTTAGTCACACACACTACGAGTAATCCGAGGGATTTAAAACGAGTTGAAAATTGGATTTTTCGATCAAGAGAGATAAGTCGAATCTGAATTTTCAGAGACGCATCGGAAGCTTAAAATGGCTAAGTCTTTTGAAGGCTTATTGGGCGAATTAAATGAGTTTAATTCGCATGGAGACAGCTTGGTTTGGCCGGCCAAAGAGGGTCCCCACCCTCTTTGGTTTGGCCGGCCACAATAAAAAGGGAAACCAAATTGTTTGGTTTAAATTATAAAATAAATCGAGCGTGATTTGTTTTATAAAATTATGGATAAAGAAATTTATATAAAGAAATTTATAGAAATTTATTCTTTTTATGGAAATTAAAATGAACCATGGATTGGTTTATTTTATTTTATAAAATCAATTATGAATTGATTTTTCCATGATAAGAAAAATTTATATAATAAATTTATTTTTTTATGGAAATTAAAATGAACCATGGATTGGTTTATTTTATTTTATAAAATCAATTATGAATTGATTTTTCCATGATAAGAAAAATTTTTATAATAAATTTATTCTTTTTATGGAAATTAAAATGAACCATGGATTGATTTATTTTATTTTATAAAATCAATTATGAATTGATTTTTCCATGATAAGAAAAATTTATATAATAAATTTCTTTTAAAATTTTATTCCTTAATAAAAGGGGAGACATGGTTGTTTTTATTATAAATTAAGTTATAATAAAAACTTGACATAACGGAATAATTCATAGAAAAATTTATAAGATAAATTTCTTATGAAAAATTCCGTTAAGAGGAGACTGGGCGATTAAGAGGCTACTATATAAAGGTACCAAGGCAAGGCTTGGAAATTAATTCAAGAGATCAAGGATTCTTGCCTAGCCTCTCTTCCTCTCCTTCTCTCCCTCTCCCTCTTCTAGGGCTGGCTACCCTCTCCCTCTTCTAGGGCCGGCTACCCTCACCTCCTTTGCCATGAGCCACCTCCACCAAGAAGGTGCTGAAGAAGAAGAAGAAGCGGGTCGCGACTCCTTCCTTCCTCCCGGAATCTTGATTCCGTTTTTCGTTTGGCGGTTAGTTTTCCTTCTCTCTCTCTTGATATTCTTGTCGTGCGTTTGGAGAATCTAGTAGTTCTTGTCGGCACGAAACTCGTGGCTTTGCGAAGTCATCTCGAAGAGAACTCGGCGTGGACGCGAATAGAGGCGGAGCTTCCAAGGGACGCTACGGTTGGATCTCGTCCCTTTCTACGAGTTACGCGAGGTATTAAGTAAATTAGTTTACTTTCTGCAAAATTTTAATGTATGATCATGTCTCCACAACATAAGGTTGCATGCTAGATACGTGGTTAAAATAATTTGAGAAATTATTTATGCTAAAACCTCCGCTGCACGTAATAAAATTTTAAAAACTTACGAACCCGTATCCATGTCAACATGCACCCGGTCCCAACAGTGGATGATTTTTCCATGATAAGAAAAATTTGTATAATAAATTTAATTTTATTCCATAATAAAAGGGGAGACATGGTTGTTTTTATTATAAATTAAGTTATAATAAAAACTTGGCATAATGGAATAATTCATAGAAAAATTTATAAGATAAATTTCTTATGAATTCCGTTAAAAGGGAGACTTGGCAATGGAGAGGCTATTATATAAAGGAACCAAGGCAAGGCTTGAATTCCAATCAAGAGATTTAGAAGCAAGCCCCCTCTCTCTCCTTCTCTCCCTCTACCTCCTCTAGGGCCAGCACCCTCTACCTCCTCTAGGACCGGCGCCCTCTCCCTCCTCTAGGGCCGGCGCCCCTTCTAGTTGCCGTGAGCCACATCCACCAAGAAGGTGCCGAAGAAGAAGAAGAAGCGGGTCGCAACTCCTTCCTTCCCCCGGAATCTTGATTCCGTTACTTGGTGGTTAGTTTCCATCTCTCTCTCTTGATATTCTTGTTGTGCCTTTGGAGAATCTAGTAGTTCTTGTCGGCACGAAACTCGTGGCTTTGCGAAGTCATCCCGAAGAAAACTCGGCGTGGATGCGAATAGAGGCGGAGCTTCCAAGGGACGTTACGGTTGGATCTCGTCCCTTTCTACGAGTTACGCGAGGTATTAAGTAAATTAGTTTACTTTCTGCAAAATTTAAATATATGATCATGTCTCCACAACGTAAGGTTGCATGCTAGATACATGGTTAACATAATTTCTTTATATAAATTTCTTTATCCATAATTTTATAAAACAAATCACGCTCGATTTATTTTATAATTTAAACCAAACAATTTGGTTTCCCTTTTTTATTGTGGCCGGCCAAACCAAAGAGGGTGGGGGCCCTCTTTGGCCGGCCAAATCCAAGCCGTCACCTTACGAATTAAACTCATTTAATTCGTCCAATAAGCCTTCAAAAGACTTAGCCATTTTAAGCTTTCGATGCATCTCTGATAAATTCAGATTCGACTTATCTCTCTTGATCGGAAAATCCAATTTTCAACTCGTTTTAAATCCCTCGGATAACTCGTAGTGCGTGTGACTAAATAGGCTTTCGATTTATGTTGGCCGTCTATAATCAACCAATTATAGAACGATCATGAGTGGCACCTAGTAGTACATCATGACCCCCAATTAATCGAAAGATCAACGGTTGACCTCAGAAATAATTCTGAAACCCTTCAGCAGCTATAATGAATCGTGCCTCATTCCCTTCACCATCCTATACCCACTTGGTTCAGGACATGGTCTGTGTGTGTCAGTCCCCACTAGGCTGACTACGTCACACCTAGCCCAAGTAATGTCTTTCTCGTCCAACGGATTCTAGTTACTCTCATGTTTCTGAGAGATTCATACTCTGAACATGTGATGCTCTGTCCAGAGGCTTTGAGTAACAATCCGACGATAGGCCTTGGGCATACATCTCCTCGCAAGGAGTGGTGAATCCTTTGTAGGCTGTTCAAACATCTTCGGGCACTTTGGCTTATACCCAACCATCCTGGGTACACACCTCCTTAGAGATGCTTGCTTAAGATGTTAAAGTATAAGTCTCCATGACCAAGATGACTTGAACACTGCAAGTCAAAGGAACATCGCACTTAAACTGCAGTAAGAACTTCATTGACATATCTATATGTAAATTACCATATGAAGTTTTACAGCTAGTCACTCCAATGAACTAGTTCCCTTAACTAGCATTCATGTTTATCTCCGGACATCCCAATGTCACCAACCAGTGAGAATCAGCTGATTAGAGAATAACCCATGCTAGTCTCAACAGAATTGATAGTGTCCTTATTTATCAATTCATCGACTAGGGACAATTTCAATACTTCACAATTGCACATGTAGAGATAATCACTAGTTGTGAATTCATCACAAATTCTCTCATGCTGTGAATTGTATTGTGAACATTCAGTAAATGAGTTTAAGATCCCAATCAAATACACAGACATGTATACTCAAATAGTGAATATTCATTTATTAAAATAAATATTTACAATCATAAGGCGATTGCCTTAGGACACTTCTCTCATATTACTAACATCTTTGATAGTGGTTCTCAAGGCCCATAGGATGCTTGGGAGCTCGTCTACCCACGTTCCGCCAACGTGGTCGAGCTTGGTCTTCAGCCCTCTGAGAATCTCCAGATTGGCCACCTCTGCCTGGCCGTTGCTCTGAGGGTATGCTACGGAACTGAAAGCCTGTTTGATGTCATATTTAGCGCACCTTTCTTTTATCCTTCTGCCTTGGAACTGTCTCCCGTTATCCGAGACAAGCTTATGTGGGATTCCGTACCGGCACAGTATGTCTCGGCACAGGAACTTCATTACCGCCAGCTCGGTGATGCGCGACAGGGCCTCTGCCTCTATCCACTTGGAAAAGTAAACAACTGCCACCAGCAAGTATTTCTTCTGAGCGGCGGCAGTTGGGAATGGCCCCACGATGTCCATGCCCCACTGGTCAAAAGGGCAAGAGACTACCGACGCCTTCATAGCTTCCGTGGGTCGGTGCGGTAGGCATTGATGCTTCTGGCAGGACAGACATTTGGCCACCAGCTCGTTGGCATCCTTCTGCAAGGTAGGCCAATAATATCCTGACATAATCGCCTTCCGAGCCGTCGCCCGAGCGCCAGCGTGATGTCCGTAGATCCCCAGATGAATTTCCCTCAAGACATAATCAGCGTCCTCTTCGTTTAGGCACTTAAAGAGAGGTCGAGAAAACGATCTCTTGTAGAGGGCGTCGCCGACCAGGGTGAATCGGGACACGTGCTTCTTGAGCCACCTAGTCTCCTCGCGGACAGCCGGTAAGGTTCCCCGGGTGAGGTAGGTGATGATCGGGGTTCGCCAGTCGGATTCCAACTCCAGGTCAGCCTGTCTCTCTATCTGCATGACTAACAGCGCTGGACCACCCGCCTGAGGAAGCACCCATGAGCCGACTGAACTAGCCAGTTTAGCCAACACATCCGCCTTGAAATTCTCCTCCCTTGGATCTTCCTCACTTGTACCTCCTTAAACTCAACCTTGAGCTTCTCATAAGCTTCTATGAAAGCCTGCAGCCGATCACTGTTGACCTCGAATCTTCCCGCCACTTGTTGCGTAACTAGTTGAGAATCTGAGTAGAGCATTACTCGGGCCGCCCCTACATATTTAGCGGCCTGCAATCCAGCTATGAGGGCCTCATATTCAGCCTCATTATTGGTGGCTTTATACTCCAATCGCACAGACAGGTGCATTTTCTCTCCACTAGGAGAGACCATCAGCACCCCGATCCCGCTTCCCGACCGAGCGGACGAACCATCCACATATATCTACCACACCTCTTCAATCTCATCTGAATGTAGCTTGTTTAAGAAGTCAGCCAGAGCTTGAGCCTTGATAGCTGGTCGAGGCTGGTATTGGATGTCATATTCACTTAGCTTAGTAGTTCACTTGATCAGCCTCCTCCATGCCTCCGGATTCGAGGCTACTCGACCCAGGTTGTTGTTCGTCAATACCACGATAGGATGCGCCAAGAAATAAGGCCGAAGCCTCCGGGCACCCAACAACAGCACATACATCAACCTTTCGAGTGTCGTGTAGCGGCACTCGGCCCCTTTTAATAAATGAGCGAAGAAGTACACTGGCTGTTGTTCAGCCGCTTCCTGTTTAACCAACACGAGGCTGACCGAGTCAGCCGATGCGGCCAGATATACATAGAGGGTCTCCCCGACTTCAGGTTTTGCCAACACAGGCAGTTCGGCAAGGTAAGTCTTCTCCTCTTCGAATGCCTTGTCACAGTCGGCATCCCATTGGAACTTGGTAGCTTTGCGGAGGGTCTTGAAGAAAGGCAACCCTCGCTCTGCCGATCGGGAGATAAATCGAGATAGGGCTGTGATGCGCCCTGCAAACCGCTGAGCTTCTCGCAGATTTCTGGGCGGGGGCATATCCAGCAAGGCCTTGACCTTCCCCGGGTTAGCTTCTATGCCCCGCTCAGTCACAATGTAGCCTAGGAACTTCCCCCTTCGAGCACCAAAAAGGTACTTGGCCGGGTTCAGCTTGAGCCCGTACCTTCGCAGCATCTGGCAGGTTTCCTCGACGTCCGCCACCAAGTCTTCAGCTCGGGCGGACTTGATGAGGATGTCATCAACATATACCTCTACATTTCTCCCTATCTGGGACCGGAAAACTTTATTCATCATCCGTTGGTAGGTAGCTCCAGCGTTCTTCAATCCGAACGACAAAATAGTGTAGCAGTATGTGTCGTCTGCCGTGATGAAGCTAACTTTCTCTTGGTCCTCGGGGGCCAAGGGTACTTGATGATACCCCTGGTAGGCGTCCAACATGAAGATGAACTCGCTGCTTGCTGTCGAGTCCACCATCTGATCAATCCGGGGCAAAGGGTAGCAATCATTCGGGTAGGCCTTGTTGAGATCCCGAAAGTCGATGCAGATTCGCCATCTATTGTTTGGCTTAGGCACTAGCACCACGTTGGCCAGCCAGGACGGGAACTGCACCTCCCTGATGTGCCCTGCCTCCGTTAACCTCTCAATCTCCGCCCTGATTGCCTTGTTCTGCTCGGTACTAAAGTCCCGCTTCCTTTACTTCACAGGCCGAGTGTGGGGGTAGACGTGGAGGTGATGTTCTGCAACCTCCGGTCGGACGCCTCTCAGCTCCTTGACGGACCTGGTGAAGACATCTTGGTTACGAGCCAAGCACTCCCGCAGGGGCTCTTTCAACTCTTCTGGCAGCCCTGCGGCGATCTTGACTCGGGACTCCTCCCGGTCGGGGAGGAGCTGCACCTCCTCTTTGTCCTCATGCAACTCAGACCAAGGAGAGACTTGGACCATGTTGCAATCAGAGAAGGGACGTGGGGCCTTGCGACTCTCTATGTGAACATCGTCCACGTAGCACCTCTGGGCTACCTTCTGGTCGCCCTTGACCTCTCCCACCTGATCCCCGACTGGGAATTTAACCTTCAGGTAGAAGGTGGAGGCGACGGCCCGGAACTCATTGAGGGCGGGTCGGCCCAGAATGGCATTGTAGGACGAAGGGGCGTCCACTACCAGAAAAGTGGACCACCGGGTCCTCTTCAATGGCTCTTGCCCCAGGGATATGGTCAGCCGAATCTGGCCAATGGGCTGCACCGGGTTTCCCGTGAAGCCAAACAACGGAGTTGCCACTAGCTCCAACTGGGACCTTTCAATCTGGAGTTGGTCAAATGCCCTCTTGTAGAGTATATTAACCGAGCTACCTTTGTCCACAATGGTGCGGTGGACTTGATAATTGGCGATGACAGCGGTGATGACCAGCGCGTCATCGTGGGGGACTTCCAACCCCTGCAAATCTTGGGGCCCGAAGCTGATTTGCGACCCCTCTGCCTGAGCCAGGCTAGTGCCAACTTGATGGATCTCCAGCCGACACACTTGAGCTTTCTAGGCTCGATGGGAGTCTCCTCCTGTCGGGCCACCCGAAATTACATGCACACCGCCCCGAATGACATTCTGCTGATTGGCCTGCTCTTCCTCCGTCTCCTCTTCCACCGCTCTGTTCCCTTGAGGGAATAGATTTCGAGCAGCCGGAGGGTTTTCTCGCAGTTCCTCAGCCATCGGGTTGGCGTTCGGGCCACCTCGGCCTACCCCCCGTCCAGGAGGCGTGTGTCGTCCCCGTCCTCTGGGGGCTTGAGCCCGACCCCGGCCGGCTTGTCAGCACTCCTCGGTGGCGTGCCCGTGATTCTGATGAAAACTGCAGTTGGGCCTCCACCGAGCGGGGAAACATCCCTGGGCCACCTGCTGCACGTGGTGTCTTTCCATGCCCGCATGCTCGGTGGGGCCTCTCGGACTGCGAATGGGTCCTCCTGAGGGTCTAGCACCCTGAACAGTAGGGGGAGGCGCCGAGGCCGCTGACTCCTTGCGCCGAGCCGCTTGCGCTTCTTCGACGTTGATATACTTGTCAGCCTTGCCCAGAAGGCTGTCGAAATCCTTCGGGGGCTTCCTGATCAGCGATCGGAAAAACTCTCCCTCTTGTAGACCCTGGGAGAACACGCTAACCATAACTTCCTGAGTGGCAGTAGGCACATCCATCGCCAACTCGTTAAACCTCCAGATGTAAGATTTAAGGGTTCCTTTCGGCCCTTGCCGCCGGCTGCTGGCGAAGTGCTGTAGGAACACCCTCTTAAACCTTTCGAAGCTCGTAACAGACCCGTCGGGGAGCTGGTCGAACCACCTCTGGGCCGCGCCAGAGAGTGTGGTTAGGAAGGCTCTACACTTAACACCTTCCGGATATTGCTGAAGCATGGCGGCACTTTCAAACTTCATCAAGTGCTCTTCCGGATCCGTGGTCCCCACGTACTCAGGGAAGGTAAAGAAACGAAGATGATGAGGCACGGGATCCTCCAAGATCCAGGGAGCATAAGGGCTACGTACCAGCACGACCGATGCAGGGTCCGCCGGAGCTTTTCCCTTCTCCGGTCGCCTCCCACGCACCGGGTTAGAGACTGAGGCCGCGGCTAATACCGAGTGGGCCTCGTCGACTTGCTCCTGGGGGACAACCGCCGGGGGGGGGGGGGTGCGGGGCCCCCCTCAGGTACAGCAGGCCTGCCTTGTCCTCCCGAGACGCGACGTGCAACTGGCTCTGAACCCCGATGCCCTTGGCTGGCAGCTTGGGAGAGCCTTTGGGAAGCCCTCTGCTGAGCTCGCGTAGCCATGAGTACCTCGTACTCCTCCCGAGAGACGTCCACGTTCAACTCGTAAGGATCAACCATCTCTACTTCCGATCAGGCTGCTGGTGTCCCCTTCTTCTAGCGCCAAATTTGATTCTGTCGCGAAGTGAGTAGGACACCCTTACAGCTGAGTGGGTCTCCGGGGAGGGCGAGGTCGCTGAGGTGGCGTGACGAGCTGGATCGCTTCCAACCTGCGAGGCAGAGATCATTAGAACCCGTCGGGAAAAGTCCCCGGCCAGGTACTCCGACGGTCAAGTCAGTACACAACGGTGGCGATGGAAAGCAATCGAACAGTATAAAAATTGCACTATCGCGCGTACTTGGGAAATGCGGAGTGAGAGGTATATATGGTCGGGGAAGCTGACAGGTTTCTGCCCCGCCTGCCACCTGTTATCGCCTAGCGAGGACAGGGTAAGACATGTCCAGCGATGACAGGGTAAAGTAGCACATGCTGTATTAAGGAAAGGGGCACTGTCAACTTAAGGGTGGCGCCGTTGGACGCCACTTGACCTGACACCAAAGCATGTGGTCGAGGTACGTGGGACAAGATGTGGCAGACGGATCAATACCCCGACGAGATATCCGCCACTGGGGACCAGAACGGCTCCGGTCCTGCGCCGACCTTGTACAACTTCTGGTAGTCTGGTGTCAGGGAGTGGTTGTGCCAACTGAGGCACGGGGTAAGGAGGCCGGCTGAGGGCCTATGGGGGTGTCGACTGGGCACTGGATAAGGAGGCCGACTGAGAGCCTACGAGGGTGCTGACTGGGGCACTGAGTAACATCACCTTCGGCTCGGGCTTATTCCCGGAACGTGGGCCGCCACGCATCAGCGAGAAACCGAGCCTGGGTGGGTCTTAAACCACTTGACTTAGGAGAAAACCCCTACCAGACTATGTGGACCTTGACACGGAAGTCCGCGGGCCTGAGCCCGTGGGCCTCTTATTTAGCGGGATCGTCCAGATCTCTGGCCACCTTCTTTCTGACCGAGCGCCAGACTGCCAGGCCAGGTCTCACGCAAACTGGCCCGAGATCATAACCGAACAAAACTGACAACTAGCACGACGATGCACTTCCTTCATGCAAAGGCGTACAGAGAAAATCTAAATCTAAATGCCACGCCATTTCCCAATGCTCGAAGGTGTGTCTATTTCCGATGGTGTGCACCACCCTCTGCGGCAGCTCCTAAACGCAGAAGTCCCTCTCGACTACCAAAGTCATAATGGGTTAAACGTTACGTCCCTCCCGACCAACTCCGACCACATTGACATCTCTGTTCTTATTTTTGCTCGGCGCTCAAATCTTCCTGTCAGGTGAAGCTCCCATAAAATCGAGGTGTCACACTCTGAAATTTGGAAGGTAGGGTGTAATCTACCATTCTGGTAGCTTCAAAATTCCCAGCATTCCAAAAAAAAAAAAAAAAAACACTAAAGCACCAGGGTCACGATAACATCTAAACTTTTGTTTATGCTCTTACCAATCCTATCACCGGCGACATCTTCTTGTTCAATCTAATTCTTTTTTCCTAAAAACAATCTTATCACAGCGCCGATGATCTCTAAAATTCTGTCAAGGATAAGCTTTTTGTTCTGATCAATTGAACATGTATGTTTCCTTCTATCAATATTTAAATGTCTTTTTCTTATTTATAAATTATCATTATCAATTATTTTCACTCACTGTGCATCTAGATTTTATTGTATTCTTTTTATTTTATCTTTTCAAAGTTGTATGACTGGTGTTAACACTTTAAATAAAAAAACCTAAGTTTGTTTATGATATAAACGTTGCTTGCTTCTAAAAGGAGAAACTCTAAAATGTCATAGTACACTGCCAACTAGGAAGATGTACATTTTATGATCTATTGATTTCCTCTACAAGGCTAGTGTGTTTTTGAAATATTTGCAATTTTAATAGAATTTTTTATTCAAAATATGTTAACTTTTGATTGCACGGAAGATGATGATGTGCTCTCAATTACAATGGAATCTATTGATTCACAATTAGAGAACTGACATATATATATGTTACTCCAAATATAAATTATATAAGGGTAATCAGAGAGTACCGTGGTTAAGGAGAGTCAATTGTCTTGCATATGTGGTGGTCAAATTCAATAGAAGACCGCCCTAGCTCCTTGTCATCCTCGACTTCATGCCGCTCCCGACTCCTCGTCACTCCCAGCTCCTCACCATCCTTGACTTCATGCAGCTCCCAATTCCATGCCTCTCCCGAATTGACGCCACCCCAACTCCACGTTATTCCTAACTCCAGGCGATTCTCGATTTCAAGTCGTTCCCGACTGTTGGTAATTAAGGTGATAATGTCACGCCTCCGGAAAAAAGTCGTTGGTTCAATATATAATCGGACAACATCTCCCCTGTATAATGGACAATTTAGAATATTTATACAACACCATGTAATATATATTTAACCTCAGACCTCAAATAAAGACATATCATATAAAGAAAGGCATCCATGACTATAAATCAAAATGCGAACTTACCTGAACTGTCATCTGGGCAAGTGCGCAGCAAAACCACATCGCACATAGTCCAACATAGAACTAAAAAGTATAATCCATAAAAAAAAACTCACACAAATACAAGTCCACAACAAATCAGTACAGTGTATGAAATATATCATGCGAAAAATCCGTAAGTAAAGCGGAAAACTAGAAATCGACGATCTCACGAGCATAAGACTGGCAATCGGGTTCCCCTGGTAGACATCAACCTGAAAACAAAAATTTGTTGAAGGATGGTGAGTCCAAGTGGACTCTACGGATATAGAGATAGATATATGTATGACAATATAAATAGCTGAATAAGCTATGAAGAAACAACATGATACAATCTCTAAGGAGCATAAGAATATGCATAAGTACTAGAAAAGTACATATACATACCAGAATCTGTCTATCCTGTAGGGTGGTGAAATCAAGCTCTAGAATAAGTACAATACACAATCCAAGATATACATGTTTCTTGTATGTGCATGTCAAACATATGCAGCAATCAAATGTAGCAACCACAAGCAAATCCATAATGCATCATATGCACATAATACAATGACATGTGTCACCCCTGACACCAGTCAATCCACCGTCCCCTATCATAAGTGAACGGGTGAATGGGTAGGGTTGTGATAATTGTACGTACACTGGTGTCACTGCTCTAGAATGACCGAGTGGACATGATGCTGGCGGAGGGCGCCCTCCTACCCCAAGTAATGGGGGAGTCTCGCTCTCATTTTCTTGTGTTTCCGGGACGAAAAGGGATCCCTGGCTGCTACCATGCTACGGAACCACTATCCAAAAGCTACCGAGCGAAGCAATACAGGACAAATGCACACACTCTCTGATAGCCACTAACCCCTGAGTGGATGTGTGTGCATATCCTAATGTAACTGGTGATGGGCTCAGACTACATAGGAGGCGATGATCCCCAGCATGCAACAATACAATGATGGTGCATGACTTAACACATGCAAACTCACCCAGTCCCCATCGATACCTCAATAAGATATGCATGTTAGTAGGAGCCCTAGAGCCAATTATGTGATAATTGACTAAGGACTTTTTGTTTGGCTATACCTCATATTCTATCAGTAATAAAGGCATGTTTGACTATTATACTTACTTTACATTTGTGTTAAATAACTAAGTATAATAATGTCATTGGGTAGTAGGTTCTTATCTACATCATATCGATTGGTTGAATCGATAGTGAGATGATGTAGAGAACACTATACTAAACCATTCCTAGTCAAGCATTAATATTCAAGGACAATATTAATGCATGGAGACTAGCATGTAGGTTAATTGATGACTTGAGCTCACAAGTCATGGATATGTGATATTAAGTTGACGCATGGGTATACATTAGAGAATGTGTACTGAATTGACCTGCCATCAGAAAGTTTCATAGAGTGGCATATGAGTGTCATAAACTTTCTGATATGACTATTAGTAGGAATAGTCCTTAGACCTGAAGTCACTACGATTCCCTATATAAGGAGTTATGTACTTTGGTATCATCAAACGTCACCCGTAAGGGTGGACTATAAAAGCGATCACTGGGTATGTAATAAATTATGCAGAGGGATGTGAGTGATGTAGATGGGATCTATCTCTCTCATATGACGGGAGTGATATCTATGGGCCCCTTGATCGAGTAGGACCACTAAAACGCATGGTCATGCTCAAATGAGTCAATATGAGATATTGAGATCATTTGTTTGAGTGAGTTTACTCGAAGATCAAGAAACACAAAGATTGATCGAGGATGACATGGTCTATATCTCATTGGTCAATCTAGATATCGAGGATGGAAGGACAATGTCATACATTGTCATAGTCACGGAGGTTAAGTCGGATCTCGACTTTCTCGTCACTTGGGTAGCAATAATGCATTGCTAGATGCTGCTCATTGCTTATGTCTAAAGTGGTTTAGATATATTGCTAACGTTACGAGAACATATTGGGTCACACACTAAGGACACGATACTTCGGAGATTAATTGATCTTAGTTTGCCTAAGATTTGATCCGAATTGGATTAATTGAGTTAGACTCAAATGAATCCAATTGGATTATGGGATTGAGTCTAATCTGAGTTAGACTCATCTAGATTAGACTCAACCACTTAATTGTGGATAATATTCATTAAATGGTTTAATGAAAATTATTTAAGAGGAATGCTAAGAGGCATTCTATGCATTAGATGAATAGAATATTAAGAGTCTCAAGGAATACCAAAAAGCTTGGTATTCATTGGGTTTTATTAGCATTAAGATTAGAGGAGCTCAAGGGACATAGACCCTTGGTATTCATTGGATGAATATAAATACCCCCTCTTGTCAAAGGCTAAAGGGAGGCACTTCTCTTCTTTTTCTTTCTTCCTCCTTGTCCGAAACTCCCTAGTAGAGGTTCTTGTGCTTTGTGAACCATCCCAAGTTGCTAGCACAACTAAGGTGGTTCCTCTCCGAGGCAAAGATCATGTTCGTGTGGATACGCATAGAGACACGGACACTTGAACGTGCAAGAGATCCGACATACCTCAGATAAGCGAGATAAACAAAGGGCATGCGCCAAAGGTATACCTATATGATAGGGTTTTTGTAAATTCACTTTGTATGAATTTTCTTTCGTATGGATCGCTCGAAGAATCTTATTTCCGTTGCGAATTTTAAATATTTTTGTCCATAGATCCCAACAGTGGTATCAGAGCCACTTGCGAAAGATCATACAAAGTTTAGAAAAAACTATTATATGTGATATAGAAGTAGGACATAATTTTGTTGTGGATTGTATAATGTATGAGCATTTGTTGAGATACAAAAGTTTGTGTTGATCAAACTAAATGTCCATAACATTATCATATGAATATGAAAATGTGCTATGGTCCGATTGTACTCAACAAAATTTATAACCTTTGGTTTCGGCTCATGAGCATTTTTACAATCATAATAAAAATTGTTGTCCTAAATCTATTATGTGTGATTGATGACATGGTGCATGGTTATGACCTTAACCCCAATATGATTGGATGTATATGTGTGTATGCATGTTGTAATGTAATTCATAATACGGCCTATGTGCCGTGCCTTATATCTATTTTTCTAGTTGTAAAATAGATTTAGACTCGAATGTAACTCGAGTTTTCCTAATTTGTAATGTACAAAATGAGGAGTGGAATGTCCATTGAAGGATGAATTTACAAGAAGGAAGTACGACACATGACGACCGAATGATGCACTTGGAGAAGTTGTTATCCCTAGGTTGACTATCGATTTTCTCATTAGCTTGAGAAGATCGTAGCATACGGGCCATAACCATGTCACATTTATAGCTTATATGTTGATATATGCAATGTGTGTATGTGATGCATGATTAGATAAATATTTATCTTAATTAAGTCAATTCGATATGCCTACCAAAGTTTGGTACTCATAAACTACCTCGATCATTTATTGTTGGGTTTGCCAAAGCAAAGTGACACATTTTATCTTGGTAGAGTGTGAGAGGACAATTGTGATGTCCCGCTATCGAACTTTGGGTGAGACTTAACTAAGTCACCTCAATTGGATTGAGAAACTTAGAGGCATATCCCAAAAGTTGAGAAAATTGGGTAAGAGAACAATTATACTAAGTCTTGGGCGATTAGCCAAAGCTAACTCAAGATGATATGTAATGTGGATCTTGGCCCTTTGTTTCCAAGAGTTGCATAAGATGTAATTGGTAAAATATTACCTACCTAATTATACCAAGTCTTAGGCGATTAGCCAAAACTAACTCAAGATAAGGTATAATATGGATCTTGTCTCACGTGAATATGGTCGCTTTGTGGTTTGGAGCAAGTAGTATGGGCAAATTGAGTTTGCCTACTGATAATTACCATTTTGTTAGTTAATTTAGGCTCTAGAATTCATGTTTTGATCCATTTTTACATGCTTAATCTTGGATTTACACTAGGTTTCATGGATTAAGTTTATTTTGGCTTTTATTGCAAATCTTTGCATATTTGAGATGTTTTGATATCTAATTCGAATTTGGTTTTGTAGGCTTTGAAGGATCATGGACCTAGGTCAAGTTGGATCAAGTTTGAGTCAGAATTCGACTCGGATCAAGGCGATCAAGCATTGGATCAATATGGGCCGTCCGATCAAGGAACAAGTAGATCTGAGCCATCTGTGAATTTATGATCAATCTGAGTTCAGGATAGGGCTAATCATGACCCCAGATTAAGATCTGAAAATTTGGACCAAATCAGAGTCCATTTGACCATCAGATCAAGTGTGGGGAAGTTTCAACTGTCCATTCAAGAGGGCAGAGAGATGTGAGCCATCCATTGCAGATTCAGTTGATCCCAGCTAAGGAGAGGCAGATCTGACCGTCTGATGGAGACTGGAAACTTTGGTTCAGATCTGAGAAGATCTGACCGTCGGATGAGGCCGGAACGATCACAGCCGTCGAAATTCAAAAAGGATTAGTTAAAACAAAATTCCCCTCCGCTGAGCTCGTCGTCGTGATTTCCAGTCTTCTTCCTAGTTCATCGTTCTTCTCCGTTCTTGAGGCGACCACTTGAGATCAGTTCATTTTCCAGATTCCAAATCGAAGGAGCAATCCTCCGCGAGATTTGCAAACCTGTTTTGTTGCTGAGAGGATCTCGGTTGAGGGTTTCGTCGGCGTCCTGCTTTTCAGATCAGATTCCTCTTGTTAGCTATTGCCAATCGATCGAAGCCATCAGAGCGAGTGGAGGGGTTCTCTGAGTGCCTCTGAAGGTTTCGGAGTCGATTTGCAATCCAATCTGCCAAGGAGGAAGAGATCGGGAAAGGAATTCAGCTGCGCAGCATGTTCATCGCAGATTGATTGTGGGAGTTGATTTCTCACTTGTTTTTTTGAGATAGAGGGTCTCTAGTTCAACTCTTGAGTGACGACAAGGGGGAATCCTCAGTGAAGAACTCGATCTGAAGTTTAGATTTCGATTCTGTACTAGTTTCTGTAATCGTTTGTTTCTGTATCAGCTCATTTTCAAACTCCGATCGGTCTGTTTGACCGATCCAGACATCATCTGATTGGTCTATCGACCGATCAGGAGTGCATCTGATCGGTCTGTCGACCGATCAGGAAAGCTCAACTGCAATTTAGCCTTGTTTCTTAAGCATTTCTTTTCCAAACTTTACAATCTTGCCGATAGTTAAGAAATAGCTGCATTTAATTTTGTTTGCTTAGTTATAGCCTTCTTGCACTCAATTTCAATATTGAATTTCAATCTATTAATTTCAAGGGCGAATTGTTTAGTTTTCAAGTAGGGTTAATTTTAGTGTGCAATTTCCTAATCCGTACCATGCTTAGCTAAGTTCAGTTAGTTTTTCTTACTGATATTTCATTCTTTGTCACAAAACAAACCCCCAATCTTATTTGAAACCCCAAAAACATTAAACGACAAAAACTTCAAGCTTGAATTAAACTCACTTGACTAGTACTTGGAAAATACGACTTAAGACCCCTATATTACACTTTAACTTTGTTAGCCAAGGGTTTTCAGCTTAAAAATATCTAAATTTGAGGCTCATCGTGACACTAGTAATTGGGTCCATCACCTACATCTATGACTAACCCCTATCAAAGCTCTACGATTCAGTGAGAGTATCATTTAATTAATGACCTAATTAAATGATCCAGATACGATACTTATTTCTGTATGTTTTATTGTTTTAGATCACCATGTCATCTAACACGTCAAATACTCTCTCTGCGATCCGTCCTTGAGAAGGACAAGCTCAACAGAGCTAATTTCCTGGACTAGTACAGAAACTTGAGGATCGCCCTCAAGCAAGAACGAAAGGTGTACGTACTAGAGCAACGTCTTCCAGAAGCACCCGCCACTACCGCTACTCGTGCGGAAAAAGACGCTTACAAAAAGTATCAAGATGATGCACTCGATGTATCATGCCTCATGCTTGCCACCATGAACTCTGAGCTTCAGAAGCAACATATGAACATGGATGCACATGATATAGTTGAGCACCTAAAACAACTATATCAAGGGCAAGCTAGGCACGAGCGATTTGAGGTGTCTAAGGCTCTATTTGCATGCAAGATGCAAGAAGGAACTCACGTACTCAAGATGATTGGGTATATCGAAAACCTTGAAAGATTGGGATTTCCACTGGGCCAAGAATTGGTCACGAACCTTATCCTGCAATCGTTGCCGGAAGAGTACAGTCAATTTGTCATGAACTATAGCATAAATGAAATTGACAAGTCATTGCCTGAGATGCTCAGCATGTTGAGAACTGCTGAACTGAATCTCAAGAAAACCAAGACCAATAATGTACTGATGGTACAAAAGGGCAAAGACAAATGAAAACCTAAGGGCAAGGGTAAGACCCAAGCCAAAGGCAAGGCCAACTCTATTGCACTGAAGGCCAAAGGCGAGGTGTCTAAGGAAGGGACCTGCTTCCACTGTGGTGAGACCAGACATTGGAAGCGGAATTGCAAAATCTACCTAGAGGAAGTAAAGAAGAAAAGAAGTAAGACTTCTGCTCCAGGTATTTTTGTTGTAGAAGTCAATCTATATATTTCTTCTTCTTGGATATTAAACACCAGTTGTGCATCTCACATTTTTACTAATGTGCAGGGCCTTCGAAGAGCTAGATCGTTAACAAAGGGCGAAGTGGACCTACGAGTAGACAATGGCGCAAAAGTTACTGTTATAGCTGTAGGAACATATTCCTTGTCTTTACCCACTGGGCTAATCTTAGAACTAGAGGAGTGCTTTTATGTACCTGCACTAACTAAGAACATAATTTCTGTATCTTGTTTGGATAAGAAAGACTTTTTAATTATTATAAAGGACAAATGTGGTTCCATAATGTTAAATGACATGTTCTATTGTAGTGCACCACTTATGAATGGGCACTATGTTCTAGACTTAGAGAACTCAATCTATAACATAAATACCAAACGGTTCAAACCAAATGATTTGAACCAAACGTATCTCTGGCATTGTCGCTTAGGTCATATAAATGAGAGTCGCATATCCCAGCTCCATAAGGATGGATTACTGGACTCATTTGATTTTGAATCATATGAAACATGTAAATCTTGTCTTCTAGGCAAGATGACCAAGACTCCATTTAGTGGACACGGTGAAAGAGCGACAGACTTATTAGGACTCATATATACTGATGTATGTGGCCCTTTCAATGTCACAGCTAGAGGAGACTATCAGTACTTCATCACTTTCACTGATGATATAAGTAGATACGGCTATGTGCATCTCATGAAATACAAGTCAGAATCCTTTGAAAAGTTCAAAGAATTCAAAAGTGAAGTACGAAATCAACTTGGCAAGAATATTAAGATGCTTCGATCAGATCGAGATGATGAATACCTTAGCCAAGAGTTTCGTGATCATCTAGCTGAGTGTGGGATCATATCCCAACTCACTCCACCTGGAACACCACAGTGGAATAGTATGTCCGAGCGGAGAAATCGTACCCTATTAGATATGGTACGATCGATGATGAATCAGACAGATCTTCCTACTTCCTTCTGGGGATTCTCTCTAGAGACGACTCTTTTCACACTTAACCGAGCTCTATCAAAGGTCGTCATAAAGACACCATATACAATATGGACTGGAAAGAGTCTCACGATGTCTTTTATGAGGATTTGGGGTTGTGAGGCTTACGTTCCACGTCAAGTCTTAGATAAACTAGGACCCAAATCTGATAAGTGCTATTTTGTAGGATATCCCAAGGAAACGAAGGGATATTACTTCTACAATCCAACTCTAGGCAAAGTGTTTGTCGCTAGAAATGACGTTTTTCTAGAAAGAGAGTTTATTTCTAGAAGAAATAGTGGGAGTAAAATCCATATTGAAGAAGTTCAAGATGCAGATAGTACGGAGGTCTTGATGGACATTGAACATGCACCACAAGATGTTGCGGATCATGAGATTGTTGCACAAGAAGTTGCGGAGCAACAACCTGTTCAAGTAGACTAACTTCTTCGCATATCTAATAGGATGCGTTGTCGGCCTGAGAGATATTCATTTATCTTGTTTGACCATGATGACGTTATGCTTGTTGAGTTAAACGAGCCTACATCCTATCATGAAGCTGTGATGAGCCCAGATTCTGAGAAATGGCTAGAGGCCATGAGGTCTGAAATGGAATCCATGTACACTAATCAAGTATGGACTTTAGTTGATCCACCTAAGGGGATTAAACCCATTGGGTGTAAGTGGGTCTTTAAAAGAAAGACTGACATGGGTAGTCTTATGCATACCTATAAAGGGCGGTTGGTAGCTAAAGGTTTCAAGCAGATTCATGGTATCGACTATGATGAAACATTTTCACCAGTTGCGATGCTTAAGTCTATTCGGATCATGCTTGCTATTGCAGCTTACCATGATTACGAGATCTGGCAGATGGATGTCAAAACCGCATTCGTAAATGGGAATCTACTCGAGGATATGTACATGACACAACCTAAGGGTTTTGTAGATCCAGAGCATGCTGGAAAGGTATGTAAGTTGCAAAGGTCCATTTATGGGCTAAAGCAAGTTTCTCAAAGCTGGAATCTTCAATTCGATGATGTAATCAAAGCGTTTGATTTCATCAAGAATAAAGATGAACCCTGTATCTACAAGAGGGTTAGTGGGAGCATAGTTATTTTCCTAATTTTGTATGTGGATGACATATTCTTCATTGGAAATAATATCCCTTCACTACAGTCTGTGAAGACGTGGCTAGGGAATTGTTTTTCAATGAAAGACTTAGGTGAAGCAGCCTATATCCTAGGCATCAAGATCTATAGAGATAGATTTAAGAGATTGCTTGGCTTAAGTCAGAGTATATATATTGACAATGTGCTTAATCGTTTTGCCATGCAGAATTCCAAGAAGGGATTTCTGCCGATGTCACATGGTGTGAGTCTTTCGAAAACTCAATATCCCTCTTCTAAGGAGGAGAGAGAATGCATGGATCAGATTCCTTATGCATCCGCTATAGGATCTATCATGTACGCCATGCTTTGTACTCGTCCAGATGTCTCGTATGTTTTGAGCATGATGAGTAGATACCAGTCAGATCCAGGTGAAAGTCACTGGACAGCTGTCAAGAATATTCTTAAGTACTTACGAAGGACGAAAGAATATTTCTTGATATTTGGAGGCAATGAGGAACTAGCTATAAAGGGTTACAGTGACGCAAGCTTTCAAACCAACAGGGATGATTTCATATCGCAGTCAGGGTATGTATTTTGCTTGAATGGTGGCGCTGTGAGCTGGAAGAGTTCAAAGCAGGGTACAGTCGCAGATTCTACAACAGAGGTCGAGTATATTGCTGCGTCTGATGCAGTAAAAGAGACTGTTTGGATCCGAAAATTTATTACAGAGCTTGGTGTGGTTCCTAGCATATCAGACCCGATAGACTTCTATTGTGACAACAATGGGACTATTGCACAGGATAAAGAACCTCGCTGTCATCAGCGGACCAAACACATACTATGACACTTCCATCTCATTCGAGAGATCATCGATAGAGGAGATGTGAGGAAATGCAGAATACCCACTGATGCTAACATCGCAGATCCTTTGACCAAGGCACAGAAGAAGCATGATGGTCACACTAGGTCACTGGGTATCAGATATTACAGTAATTGACACTAGTGCTAGTGGGAGATTGTTAGTAGGAGCCCTAAAGTCAATTATGTGATGATTGACTAGGGACTTTTTGTATCATATTCTATCAGTAATAAATGCATGTTTGGTTATTATACTTACTTTATATTTGTGTCAAATAACTATGTATAATAATGTCTTTGGGTAGTAGGTTCTTATCTACATCATATCGATTGGTTGAATCGATAATGAGATGATGTAGAGAGCACTATACTAAACCATTCCTAGTCAAGCATTAATATTCAAGGACAATATTAATGCATGGAGACTAGCATGTAGGTCTATTGATGACTTGAGCTCATAAGTCATGGATATGTGATAGCAAGTTGACACATGTGTATACATTAGAGAATGTGTACTGAATTGACCCGCCATCAGAAAGTTTCATAGATTGTCATATGAGTGTCATAAACTTTCTCATGTGACTATTAGTAGGAATAGTCCTTAGACCTGAAGTCACTACGGTTCCCTACATAAGGAGTTATGTACTTTGGTATCGTCAAACGTCACCCGTAAGGGTGGACTATAAAGGTGATCAATGGGTATGTAATAAATTATGCAGAGGGATGTAAGTGATGTAAATGGGATCTATCCCTCCCATATGACGAGAGTGATATCTGTGGGCTCCTTGATCGAGTAGGACTACTAAAATGTATGGTCATGCTCAAATGAGTCAATATGAGATATTGAGCTCATTTGTTTGAGTGAGTCTACTCGGGAATCAAGAAACACAAAGATTGATCGAGGATGTCACGGTCGATGCCTCATTGGTCAATCTAGATATCGCGGATGGAAGGACAAGGTCATACATTGTCATAGTCACGGAGGTTAAGTCGAATCTCGACTTTCTCGTCACTTGGGTAGCAATGATGCATTGCTAGATGCTGCTCATTGTTTATGTGTCTAAAGTGGTTTAGACACATTACCAACGTTACGAAAATCTATTGGGTCACACACTAAGGACACGATGTTTCGAAAATTAATTGATCTTAGTTTGACTAAGATTTGATCCGAATTGGATTAATTGAGTTAGACTCAAGTGAATCCAATTGGATTATGGGATTGAGTCTAATTTGAGTTAGACTCATCTAAATTAGACTCAACCACTTAATTATGGATAATATTCATTAAATGATTTAATGAAAATTATTTTAGACGAAAGCTTAGAGGCATTCTATTCATTAGATGAATAGAATATAAGAGTCTCAAGGAATACCAAAAGGCTTGGTATTCATTGGGTTTTATTAGCATTAAGATGAGAGGAGCTCAATGGACATAGACCCTTGGTATTCATTAGATGAGTATAAATACCCCCCTCTTGTCAAAGGCTAAAGGGAGGCACTTCTTCTTTCTTCCTACTTGTCCGAAACTCCCTAGTGGAGGTTCTTGTGCTTTGTGAACCATCCCAAGTTTCTAGCACAACTAAGGTAGTTCCTCTCTGAGGCAAAGATCGTGTTCGTGTGGATACGCATAGAGGCATGGACACTTGAACGTGTAAGAGATCCTGCATACCTCGAATAAGCGGGATAAGCGAAGGACGCACGCCAAAGGTATACCTATATGATAGGGTTTTTGTAAATTCACTTTGTATGAGTTTTCTTTCGCATGGATCGCTCGAGGGATCATATTTCCACTACAAATTTTAAATATTTTTTCCCATAGATCCCAACAATGCATTGGTATGAATCAAGTATCATGACCTAATAATCACACAACCAGATATAAATGCAAAGTATGTCTAACAATCGATCAATACAAGGTATAATGCAACACACCACTACTCCTATGTACACCTACACATGTATGTACCATACAGAGTCAGAATGTCAAATACAAGACTGTATAGACATATATTTTGGATAATCTCAAGAGTCAAGCAGTAAGTATCAAACAGGAAAATAATAGGAGCAGATTTAAGGTAAAAGTATCCTACTGCATTTAATAAAATAATCATGCATAAGTTAAAATAATTCTAAAGAGATAAGCAAGAAATACCCACCTTAATATAGAAGAATCTGTATACATAGGGAACCTCCGATCCAATAATCAGTACTAATAAATCCAATCAAGACCTTGTATCAAAGGCATAATGTTTAGCTATGATAACATGTAATTTATGGTTAAACGAGCTACCTTAATTAATTAGGATAATCCTGTTTCATTTAATTAATCCCAATTAAATGAATAGCCCTTAATTATCCCAAGCTACCCAAATTAGATTCATGTTAGGTTTTGGAACTCGAATTATCAAGTTTAAGTTATTATGTTTAATCTCAAATTAACCCTAAGGATACAACATGAATATTAATCTCATATAACCCAAAGCTTGAATTACCGTAGCCTAGGGATAATTACAACAACAATTATGAAATAGTTCCAGGTTACATCTAGGTTAATCTAAGTTAGGTTAACCATTCTATAACCTAACTAACTCAAAGACCATTCATGGTACAAGAACCCAATTAAAGCCATCAACAACCTAATACATCCACCTTCCTCTTTGGTTCACGGCATTGGGTTCCTACCCAAAGGAAACACAGCACTTCCAAGCTACCAAAAAAAAAAAAAGATCTATTTCATCTCCAAATGGAGCTCACGACAAGCACACCCAAGGTGCTGCCAATCCAAATTTCAACTCCAAAAACAACACCAATAGATTGCTACTGATTAAGCATCTTATCATCAGAAATCAATTAAAGGCACAATACCAACCTCTGAAATCTGATCACAAACAAGCTCCTGCTGCAAATCAGAGCCACAGGCAATTTTCAACCCAACTAGGAAGCCTCCTAACAGAGAAGAACCCAACCATCACCAACTGATCCAAAACCCCACTCCTCTATAGTTCTAGATTATGCCACCATCAAGTTTATCCACCAAGCAACTAGGAAAAGAAACCAAGTCAAGTATTATGTTTTCAAAATTAAAATTTTTTTTATTATGTTTCAAAAGTACTTATATTTTTAAAAAATGCATAGTATGTTTAAAAGTACTTATATTTTTCAAAATATAATGTTTTCAAAAGTACTAATACTTTTCAAGGCACTAATGTTTACAAAGTATGAATATTTTTGTGCAATACTAACATGTTTCAAAGATCAATTTATTCAATCTTGTTCAAAGTGAAAATGTCCACAAATACAAAATGTTTTAAGAATTGCACAATACCTTTCAAAATGGAGTTTTGTTGATGCATGCTTTCAAAAGTTATACTAAGTATTTTTATGTTTTCAAAACTCATAGGCTCTGATACACAATTTTTTCCTTTCAAAATATATCTCTTTATTGATATATATAGCCAAGGGGGAGAGTAGAAAAAGTGTGAAATTAGAAATTAAGTTCTCCCTTATACTTTTTTCTCTTTTTTTCAAAGAATGTTTATCTAAGAAGCTTTCAAAATATTTTCACTTGAACCTAAGTTTGTGTTAACTTAGAATGTCCTTTGTGATACTCATAAAATTTTGTTTCAAAATATTATGAAAAACTGAACTTATGATTATTTCGAAAGGTTAATTTGCATGTTTTTTTCAAAGGGAAAATTTACTATCATAGGGGAGCTTAGTGCAATGTTTTAATTTTGCAAGTTTTCTTGGAAATATTCTAAAACATAAGGAGAGAAAGGAAAGCTTAAATTGTTCAAAGTCAAAATTTCCTCAAAAGCTCTCTCTTATTCAAAAAGCAATGTTGAATTTCTAAGTGTGCTTTCAAAAATTTCTAAGAACATCTTTTTGAAAATATTTCTAAGTAGAATTTTCCTTAGTAAACAAAGTTTGTTTGAGCAAAAATCAGTTGGAATTTTTTTGGCAAATGTTTCTAAGTAAAATTTCTCTTAGCGAACAATTTCTTTTTGCAAAAACTTGTCTAAAAATCCTGTTAATTTTTAACATGTTCTATTTGCTCAAAATATTTTCCAAGCAAATGTTCTAAATGTTCAAAAGTTGAAATTTTTAAAGGAAAGTTGTTTGGCTAAGTAAAATGTTCTTTGAAAATCTTTTCTTCAAATTGAAATTTATGGCTAAAGAAATTGTTGTTCTTTCAAAACTTGGTTTAAACAAAAATTATTTTTGCTTTGCTAAGCCATTGATAAATAAAGGTTTCTTTAAAAATTTGGGCTTGCAATTTCTTAAGTGAAAAATTGTTCCTTTTGTTCATGCAAATGCTTTTACTCTATTTTTGAAAAATACTTTGTCAAAAACTTAGAAGTTTTACAAACACTCAAAACTCCCCATTAGATATTTTGTTCACCCATGGATAATTTTTGGATATATGTCAAAGGGGGAGGAAAGGTCAAAGTTAAGTGTTTTATAACACAACTATTCAGGGGGAGTATGAGAAAAAATTTTATTTTTTGTTCAAAATTGCTATATTTCGTTGGTCTTAACCTTCTTGCTTAAACTGTTACTGCTATATTTCATTGGTCTTAACCTTCTTGTTTAAACTGTTATAAGTTTTTACTTAACTTTGAATTGTGTTGCCATAAATCAAAAAGGGGGAGATTGTTGGTGCAGGAAGCACCATATCGAACCTTGTTTTGATATTGCCAAAGGATTCAAAGTTAAGTACTATTGGTGATCTAACAAGCTTACTCAAGTGTGCAGGAAAAGTCCTAGGAACACTAGGCACGAAGTCCTGGCCGTGGGCTGGGCAACTAAGTCCTGACATAAGGTTGGGCAATAAGTCCTGGTCGTGGACTGGGCACTAAGACCTGGCAGAGGGTTGGGCACCGAAGACCTGGTTCGAGGAATTGGGCACTAATACCTGGCCGAGGGCTGGGCACCGAAGACCTGGTTTGAGGAATTGGGCACTAAGACCTGGCCGAGGGCTGGGCACCGAAGACCTGCTCGGAAGGTGGGCACGAAGACCTGGTCAGGTGCATCGGGCAAAAGTCCTACCGGAGGAGCCAATTAGCAAAAGGTAAACTCTCCTGAGAGGAGTAGGTGAGGATGCGTTCCCCGTCGAGACAACAGTAGGTGTCGGCTCGACCTAGGGCTCCATTTTGGAGACCCAAAGTCAGAACCAAGACTGCTACGGCTGTAAAACTCACTAACATTCTTGCTTTATTTTGTGTGGCACTAACCTTGGATGCAGGACCGAAGGAACGAGTGTCTGCAGCTCAGAACGCCCCAAAGGAGAGGGGCAGCAGTTGGGCAGGGCGCCCCCAAGGTGAAGGCAAGACAAGCTGAGCAAGTAACGCTTCGGAAGCTCACTGGGCGGGGCGCCCCCAAGCTCCCGGGCGCCCCCAAGCTCCCGGGCGCCCCCGTGCTCCCGGGCGTCCCGGATAACTTGGGCGCCCTGGGCTCAAGCCAACGAAGCGGATAGAGTTTATCCAGCCGAGAAGGCAGCTGATTGAGTCAACCTGGGCGCCCCCTGCTTCCCGGGCGCCCCTGTCAAACCTCGAGCCCGATCCTAGAGGGATAAAGGCTGACCGAGAGCTTGCCGGATCATGTGACACGTAGACGGCACCCCCGACGTCCAGGGCGCCCCCAGACTCACTATAAAAGGGGCTCGACCCGCAAGGCTTCTCAACACAACTTTCCAACGCCAATACGCTCTTCTACTCAAGCGCTCTGCTCCAGAAACCTCCCATCTCGAGATTGAAGCGCCGACGACGACCCTCTGCTCCGAAGTACAATCCACACCAGGCGTCGGTAACAAAAGAGCTTAATTTTCTGTTTACTATAATACAACTATAAAATTTCTCTGTAAACATTTGCGCACATATAGAATTACTCGAAGTAAATGGTCAACGACTGTGGGGCTTAGAGTAGGAGCCGACCGCGACTCCGAACCAAGTAAAATCGCTTGAGTTCGCGTGTGTGTTTCTTTATTTTCCGTTGCTTATTCTCTTTACGAATCCGAAAATGGTTTACGATATTCACCCCCCTCTATCGTTCTTCTCGATCCAACAGATTCTTGTACTTGATTTTGGTGAACTCAATTTAACTCCAGTCATATGTCTGGAGCATCCACTAGTCTAAATCTTTTTGTCCCTACACATAAAGTATCCTAATTTGGATCCATTTATGTAGAAGTATAAGGATAAATTAATTGAGTTTCACTGCCAAGTCTGTCTCACCCAAACCGAGTTATCAGTCAAGTTACTCCTATGGGTATTTATGTTAAATCGGTTTTTTGTTTTATTAGTTAGGTTGAAAAAGACTTAAGTTGGATTAATTTTGAGAACTTGTTCAAGTTGGATTAATTTTGTAAATTTGTTTTAAGTTGAATTTTAAAAAATTAATTGAGTTAGATTTTGCAAAATTAATTGAGTTGTCTTTTGAAAATTATTAAGTTAAAATTTGAAAATTATTAAGTTAAATTAAGAAAATTATTAAGTTGGATTAAGAAAATTATTAAGTTAGATTAAGTAAAATATTAATTTAGATTTTGAAAATTAGGTTTCATAACTTAAAGGTGAAATTGATTCAATTTGTAAGGTTAGTTGGGTTGGACTAAACTTTTAGGTCCTAAGCATCTCACTCATTTCTAAGTGATAAAACAGGGATCCTTATCTGTTTTGTAAGATGCATTAATTTTATCTTTTAAATTTTGGTTAAGAACTATGATTTGATTGAACCATGTGTTAGATTCAGGTTTAACAATTAATAATTTGAAACTAGATTTGAATAATTGGCTTCCAGGTCTTGGTGAGCCACAGGGGTCTTCTTGGTTATCAAAGTAATGGTCCTTTCCTAGATAAAGCCTTTTAAAGAAATTTTATTTTCAAATTACTCTATGAGAAACCCTGGTCTAACTAGTCGAGGATGAGGCAAGATAGCTTCGGCTAGTTCCACCGGACTAAGAAGACCAAATAGGGTATGCTTTACCCTACTTAACTCTTTAGACAGACTTCCCTAACGTACTATAATCTCGCCCCAACCTAATATTAAGTTGTGTAAGTTTCAATCAAGTCAGATCCTTATCTAACCATTTCTAACCTAAGCATGACATTTTTGTAGAACGTAAATAAACAAACATCAAGAAAAAAATTTAGTAAAACATGGAAAAGGTTATCTAATTATATATATAGTTTTTCTATTGGCTCCCCCTGGACTGAAGCCTCAATATTGAGTATCTAGGATGTGAATCTTGTCCTTGGGGATCCAATATTGATTTGGTCCAGTTTGATTAGTCAAGCTTAACTTTGGGACCCATGCCTGGACTCAGGTTCTAGTTTGGTTCAAAATATAATATTAGGATTTGTAGCGTGAGTTGGTTCGGTAACCAAGTCCGGATTGGTTTAGAACGGATTTCTATTTTCCAAGAATCATGTCAAGATTCTTGGAACCTGAAGTAAATCGTTCCAGCGCAACTTGAAGTTCCTTCACTTGAGTTTTCAAGGAGGAATTCTCTTCCTCATGTTTTTGGACTTGAGTTGAGGTTCCTTCCTGAACTGACTCAGTCAAGGATCTTGAGTTGGCCTCCTCCTTTAGGACTTTGACTTCCTATCGGAGGGATTCAACCCGAATGTTAACTTTGGCCAACTTGCGAGATAGATAAGAAATTAGATCATATAGTTAGGATTCGGGATAACCTCTTACCGTGATTTGTCCGTCTTCTGATATTGATAGTTTCCTGGTTCCACCGTTTTCTTCCGCTTTCGACTCTGACTCGGTGTCGAGTTCTTCCGAGGTCGTTAGTGCGAGGAGGTTGGATAGCGGAGCTTCTTCTTGATCTTCTGAAGAGGACTCGTCCCATGTGGCTTGGAGTGCTTTCTTCCTCCGAGTCTTCTTAGCCTCCTTCAAGTTGGGACACTCTGATTTGTAGTGACCCTTCTTGTTGCACCCATAATAGGCTACTTCGGTCTTCACCTTCTAACTGGTACTTGGTTCAGCTGGATCATCCTTTTGACCCTTAATCATTTTGTAGTAGTTTCAGGGCATTCTGACTAACTCGGGATGATCGATTCCGTCGTTGTCAAATTCCGAGTCGAAATTGGACTCGGGTATCGGTTGCGACATCTTCTTCTTTTGTTTCCCTGAGACTTTACCTACAAAGAGGGCTATACCTTTCTCAACCTGTGCAGCGTTAGTCTATTCATGCAATTCTAATTCAGAAAATAATTCGTCTAGTTTAATTTTGAATAAGTTCCTTGAAACCTTGTACTCATCTACCATAGATGCCCACAAAGAATTTCGGGGGAACGAGTTTAGTGCATACTTGATTAAGTCACGGTTCTCTACCTTGTGACCTATGGTGTGTAGTCCGTTCATCAACTCTTGAATACGAGCATGAAGTTGTGTAGTTGTCTCGCCGTCTTATATTTTGATATTATAGAGTTTATTGAGTAGAAGGTCACGCTTGCTGATCCTCGTATCCGATGTACCTTCATGCAACACGATGAGTTTATTCCATAATTCCTTTACACTGCTGAATGGGTCGACGTGGTTGACTTCTTCTTTTGTTAGCCCACACTGAAGGGTCTGTGTAGCTTTGGTGTCTACTTCAATTTTCTTCTTAAGTGGGGCATCCCACTCTGAGTATCTCAGCAATTCACCTTATGAATTCTTTGAGATTTCTAGTCCAGCCTGGATAATGATCCACATTTCCACCTAAGTTTTCAGGTGGACCTTCATTCTGCTCTTCTAGTAGGAGAAGTCTTCTCCTGAGAAGAGAGGTGGTCATGCGGTGCTGTATCCTTCTTGCATGGCCATGAAAAAAAATCCTGAGAAGGAACATAAACAACAAGACTGGTTCCAAGACTTAGTCTTGGATTAGCAGTGCGTTATGGAAGAAAAGAAAAGTAAATCTCAAGTGGTGTTGCACCAACTTCGAGAAACAATAAAATCTTACGAACGAAAAAATAACAATTAACATAATATAAAAAAAGGTAATAATACCTTTTCTGACACAAAATAACGATAAAATTAAAAAAACACTCAATTGGTGGTTTCACCAAGATTGAGCCACCCGCTCTAATACCATTTGTGGGATCGTTGTAATCGATAGAGGAGGGTGAATATCGATAACATAAATTTTTCGAAAATACAGAATTAAATGCAGCAGAAATAAATAAAACTAAGCACGGCTAACGCAGTTTCTTTTTACTTGGTTCGAAGTCTGTATCAGCTCCTACTCCAAGACCCACGATCCTTGACCATCTATGTTAGGAAATTCTATAATTCGAAAATGCATTACAAATATATGTAATTAAGTACAGAAAGAAAATAAAGCTTTTATACCAACGACACTTAAATAGGAATCCTGAGCTTGTCGAAGTGGCATGTCGTTGATCTTGAACGTTGTCGGCGCAGAAGGCTTGAGTATGGAAGCTTGTTGTATCACGTTAGAGTGATTGAGATGATGTCTAAATTATTGTTCTGAAGCAAAGGGGTGAAGCCCCTTTTATAGTGTCTTCTCGGGCGCCTGATGGCTCTTGGGTGCCTGCCACGTCACCCGATTTGGCTACATCCTTATCCGTAGACTCGGCCAACACTTATCGCTATTCTTGGGCGCCTAGGACAACTGCGGCGCCTGTGGGCTCACAGGCGCCTGGTAGCTAACGTGGAGCATCCGCTGGAAGAACCCCTTCTAGGGCACCATACTTTATTCAGGCGCCTGGGTTCTCGAGCGCCTGAAACCTTTAAGGCGCTTGGTATTGTAGCAACCCACTTCTTTCAACCTGCAACTAGGGTTAGTCCAAGAACACAATAATATAATTAATAATCATGAAATAGCAGCCAGAGCTATCTTGGTTCTGACTTTGAATTTCAAAATGAAATCCTAAGTCGAACCGACGCCTACTGTTCCCTCTACTGAGGAACATGTCCTCACCTACTCCTCTCATGAGAAGTTACCTTTTGCCAACCGGCTCCTCCGGCTGGACTTTTACTCAACCTCCGAGACTCTCGGATCTCAAGATGTTCGTACCTCGACCCGTCTCTACTTTGTCTGTAGTCCTTGTTCGACTAAGTCTCCTGCCCGATCTTCCGGATCAGGTCTTCGGTGCCCAGTCCCCGACCAGGTCTTCTTGCCCAATTCCTTGAACCAGGTCTTCATGCCCAACCCTCAGTCAGGTCTTCGGTGCCCAGGTCTGGCCAGGACTTCGTGCCTAGTCCTAGACCAAGACTTCTTGCCTAGTCATAGACTAGGACTTCATGCCTAGTCCTAGACCAGGACTTCGTGCTCAACCCTGCAGGTCAAGACTTCGTGCCTAGCTCAACTAGCACATTCCTGCATACTAAATGAAACACATTAGATCACCAATAATACTTAACTTTGAACCATTTACCATTATCAAAATCAGGATCGATGTGGTGCTTCCGACACTAACACTTTAAAAGTATTGCATGTTTAGATAAGAAATTATCTGCATCTGAAATTAGGATTGACCTGCTCCTTAAGGAAAATCAAGACCTGAAGGAGCAAATTATGACATACAAATCACTTGAACAAATTCAACTTGAAAAATCTACTCAAGTTGAAAATTTTGAAAAAGAAAACTCCACCTTAAAAGGTGAAATTCAAAAATCTTAAGGATTTACTAGAAACTTTCACAACAAGATCCAAGAATTTTGACCTAATTCTTGGATCTTCAAAAGGAGTATATAAATAAAAATGTAATCGCATATAAATCAAGATCAATTAACATATCTTTTATCTCCTTTACCCACCCATGAAAGAATCAAAGAAAAGCATGGGTCCCGAAAGATTACTTAACAAAGCAAGTAGGGTTTATCAATACTGTACCCCTAAAAAAGACATCCACTATATCAACCTAAAACACCCAACAAATGATTCAGGGGGAGGGTCCAAACTAGTTGGCACCTCAAAAATAACCTTACTCGTTAAATTACTTAGGAATAGATAATTCAGGACTAAGTTTTAACTTGAAAAGTTTATGGGCTAATACTATGTTCTTTTGGTACAACCAAATTGGAAAGTTCTAACTAGGCACGTGGTTACTTCTAATGATGTCCAGGTTGTTGGTTTCCACCAAAGGGGATGCCGGGTCGCGCATGGGAAACCTCTCCATGTCCACGGATTAAAATTTTTCAATCCGAATGGAATCCTATTTCCCAAACGACCGTCTCATCATCGTGCTAACCGATTCGAGTGATCGCTTGAACAACCAAGTTGTTCTAGCCATCAATCTCATCCAACTGATTAGCCGCAGAATAGATAATGAGTGGATCACAGGTTTTTGTATTTATCATCGAGGTCCAAGATAATTAATTAACACAATTAATTAACAAATAATTAATTATCAATATGAAATAATAAGATCAAATGAAAGGAACCAAAGGAGAAGTTATACCTTCCCTTTTACCTCACGATCTTCTATTGTCTGACCCTCCCTTCTTGGACATCGTGTGGGCGGTGATCTACCAAGAACTGAAGTCACCAAGGCCACCAACACCACCTTCTTCAACTCCACCGAAACCCTAGAGCTAGGGTTACCGCTGGCCAATCTTCTTCTTCTCCTCCCTTGCGCCGCCAGCCACTCCAAGAGCTCCAAGGTGGCCAGCCACAAGGTAATCGAGATGAAGATGGAGAGGAAGATGAAGAAGTAAAAGAAGAAGAAAGAAGAGGTCTCTGTTGGTGCAGAAAGCACCAAAGTCAAACCTGTGTTTTGATAATGGCAATAGGGTTCAAAAGTTAAGTCTTACTTGTTATCTAACATGTCACTTGAGTGTGCAGAGTAAAAAGCCCTAGCGAAGGACTGCTAGGCACTGGCGAAGGAATGCCAGAGTAAAAAGCCCTAGCAAAGGACTGCTAGGCACTGGCGAAGGAATGCCAGAGTGAAAAGCCCTAGCGAAGGATTGCTAGGCGCCAGGCGAAGGGCAGCTTGGGACTGAAGCCCTAGCGAAGGAATTCTAGGCACCGGGCGAAGGACAGCTCGGCATCTAAGACCTGACAAAGGACCGTCAGGCAAAAGTCCAACCAGAGGAACGGTTGGCATCAGGTACACTCTCTCGAGAGGAGTAGGTCAGGACGCGTTCCCCGTCGAGGGAACAGTAGGCGTCGGTTCGACCTAGGGCACCATTTTGGAGACCCAAAGTCAGAACCAAGACAGTTAAGGCTGTATAATCTAATATTTTATTATTTTATTGTGTTTTGGACTAACCCTGGATGCAGGACTGAAGGAACGTGTGTCTGCAGCTCAGAAAGCCTCAAAGGAATGAGGCAACAGCTGACCAGGGCGCCCGGAGTGTCCCGGGCGCCCCCAAGGTGAACACAAAACACAAGAAAGCAAGATGGGCTTCGACAGTTCAACTCTCGGGCGCCCCCGTGCTCCCGGGCGCCACCGCTGCTCCCGGGCGCCCCCAAGCGCAAGCATCGAAGCTCGACCCAGCGAAGCCAAGGGATAAGGCTTGACCCAGTCAACCCGGGCGCCCCGAGCGCTCCGGGCGCCCCGGTCAAACCTGATCCCGATTTTGAAGGGATCAGATGTTGACCGCGCGGGAGACGGATCAACCGACACGTGGTGGGGCGCCCCCAGGCCCTATATAAAGGGCCCTCGACCCCAAGCTTCGAACAAGACTTTCAAACAACGCTTCTACGCTCTTCTGCTCCCATGCTCTGCTCCGGAAACCTCCCGACACGAGACTCAAGCGCCGACGACGTCCTCTCGCTCCGAAAATACCATCTACCCCGGACGTCGGTAACGAAGAGCTATTTTAGTTTACTGTACTGAATTCTGTCAAATCTTTTGTAAACTATTTTTGCAACATATAAAATTGCCTGCAGAAAACGGTCAACGACCGTGGGCCTTGGAGTAGGAGTCGACCTAGGCTCCGAACCAAGTAAAACCACCTGTGTCTGTGTGTTTTTAACTTTAATCTTCCGCTACGCATTTTCTCTTCAAATCCGAACGATTTCCGATATTCACCCCCCCCCTCTATCGGTTCTCTCGATCCAACAGTCTCTTCTTCTTCCAACACCAACCCGACGACCCTCTCCTTTTCTTCCTCACTGCCGGTGCCGCAAGAAGGTTCTCCTTGCCGCCGACCACCCTCTTTCCTCTCCTTTGTCATGCTCGCACAAGAGAAGGAGAAGAGAACAAGAAGAAGAACATGTCTTCTCTTCTTCCCAACCGAAATCCTCTTCTTCCTATTAACCGGCGCCGCCCAACCCCAGGAGAGAGGGAGAGGAAGAGAGAATAGGTGAGAGAGACCCAGGGTTTGTTGTGTGATGGATGCCTTGGTCTCATGACACCATAGGGTATATATAGGGCTACAATAGGGACCATGAGGAGAAGTTGGGTCGTGGCCACCTAATGGATCAAGGCCCGATCCATTAATGAAGATCCATTCCACTAAAGGATCCTCATTGAACTACCTCACCAACCCTCATATTTACATATGAGCTCCACCTATTATAAGTACATAAATCTCCCCGTGTTTAAGATATCGAATACCCGTTAATTAATTAAATTACTGACAATTTAATTAATTAACATCTAACTCCTTGAGTAGTACCACTCAACCTTATCATCATGCCCGACCAAATCCACTTGCAATATTTAACATGATGAACCTTATAAGCTCCTCAAGGGGACATCATCAACCCGACTCACCAGGATATGGTTTCTGTCTATAATTAACGACACACCATATAAATAATATTATTTCCCAACTTACCGGACCTATCAATTTAACAAAATAAATCTCGCCCATTGGTAAATCAAAGAAATAAATACTAAGTACATGTGCCCGTTATTATATCGGGATTAAGAGCATGTACTCCATAATAACTGAAGTTTGATTCAATTATAAAGTCAGTATAAATTGAATCATCTCTATGTCGGTCCTGCTCAATACACACAAAGAGCACTAGTGTAATTCTATGGTCAAGATAAACCAATACCAAATTACACTACAACCATCCCGATGGTTTGTCCAAATCCATCTCGGTTGTGAGCCTCTACTTATACTCTACAAGGAACTGATAACATGATCTTCTATGTGACACCACACACCATGTTATCTACAATGCAAAGTATTAAACAATATGCACATACTAATATAAACATGCAAACAGTGATCTTGTGATTCTCATTTCAAAAAGCAGATGTCTATATAAAAGCAAGGCTTTTAGTATACATCCTAACAATCTCCCACTTATACTAAAAGACTCTGCTATCCTCACAATGTCATACATCTGACTCCCATATCCTCCACATGTCCTATCAACATCTCTCGCTTGAAGGGCCTTAGTGAAAGGATCTACTCAGTTGTCCTCTGATGCAATCTAGGCGACAGCAACTTCTCCTCACTTTACGATCTCTCGTATCAGGTGGTACTTGCGCTCTATGTGTTTACTCGCCTTATAAGCTCATGGTTCCTTCGAGTTTGCAACTGCACCACTGTTATCACAATAAATTGTGATAGCTCTGGGCAAACCAGGAATCACATCTAAGTCCATCATGATGTTCCTGAGCCATACAGCTTCCTTGGCCGCCTCAGAGGCTGCCACATACTTAGCTTCCATGATGGAGTCCGCCACGCATTTCTGCTTGACACTCCTTCATACTATGGCTCCACCTCCTAAAGTAAACACAAACCCCGAGGTAGACTTACATTTGTACCTATCTGATTGGAAGTCTGAATCCGTATAACCCACAGGGAGTAATTGGTCAGCCTGGTAAACTAGCATATAATCCCTAGTCCTTCTCAGGTAGTTCAATATATGCTTTACCGCAGTCCAATGTCCCTGTCTTGGGTTACTCTGATATTTGCTAATCATGCTCACGGCAAAGCAAATATCCGGTCTCGTACATAGCATAGCATACATGAGGCTTCCTATAGCCGAAGCATAAGGAACCGCCTTCATCTCCTCTATCTCCTTTGTTGTTCTAGGACACATCTCCTTAGATAGAGGAACTCCATGCCTCAAAGGTAGAAAACCTTTCTTGGAATTTTTCATGCTAAAACGAGCTAAGACAGTGTCTATGTATGAAGCTTGAGATAAACACAACATCCTTTTCTGGCGATCCCTTAGAACTTTGATCCCAAGGATGTGTCCCGCTTCTCCCAAGTCCTTCATATCAAACTGTTTGGACAACCATACCCTTACATCTGATAATACTTTGACATTGTTGCCAATGAGTAAAATATCATCTACGTATAGTACAAGAAATACCACTACGTTTCCGTCACATCTCTTATACACACAAGACTCATCCGGACTTTAAACAAATCCATATGACTGGATTACCTCATCAAAGCGGATGTTCCATGATCGTGAAGCTTGCTTCAATCTATAAATGGACCGATTAAGCTTACACACAAGATACTCTTTGCCCTTCACAATGAATCCCTCTGGTTGCTTCATATAGATGGTCTCCTTAAGACTTCCATTAAAGAAAGCTGTCTTGACATCCATCTACCATACCTCATAATCCATATAAGCGAAAATAGATAAGAGAATCCGGATAGACTTAAGCATGGCTATCAGCAAAAAAGTCTCCTCATAATCGATACCCTCTTTCTGAGTATATCCTTTCGGAACAAGCCTAGATTTGAAGGTCTCAACCTTCCCGTCTGATCCTCTCTTTCTCTTGTAGATCCACTTGCATCCAATGGCTTTTACACCATTGGGTGGTTCTACTAGCTCCCAGATATGATTAGAATCCATAGATTCTATCTCAGAATTCATCGCCCTTTGCCAAGATACCGTATCTTTATCTTGGAGTGTATCGTCATATGTCCAGGGATCAGGTTCATGTTCACCAGGGACCAAGTCCGAAGACTCTCCCAAGAACATGAATCTTTCAGGTTGTCTAACAACCCTCCCACTACGATGAGGTACCACCTGTGTATTTTCTGTGATACGCGGTGCAGTGACTTGTGGTATATCCTCTTGTACCGTTGGTACTAAAGTCGGAAATTCCCCTCTTAATTTCTCAAGAATAATGCTACTCATGGGCTTGTGGTTCATCACATAGTCTTCCTCTAAGAATCGGGCATTCATGCTAACGATCACCCTCTGACCTTAGGACTATAGAATAAACCATCTTTCGTTCCTCTAGGATAGCTTACGAATAAGCGTACTTCTGTCCGAGATTCCAATTTATCAGCATCTCCCTTCAGCACATGTGCTGGACTACCCCAAATCTGAATATGTCTTAGATTAGGTTTTCACCCAGTCCACAATTCTGTGGGAGTAGAGGGTACTGACTTAGATGGTACCAAGTTCAGTATGTACACTGCTGTTTCCAGAGCATATCCCTAGAACGAATCTGGCAACTCAGAGTAACTTATCATCGATCTAACCATCTCCATAAGAGTCTTATTCCTTCGCTCTGCTACACTATTCTGTTGGGGCGTACTGAGTGCAGACAATTGGGATTGAATCCCAGCCTCTGAAAGTAAGTCCTAAACTCTCCCAAGAGGTACTCGCCACCACGATACGATCGTAGTGTCTTGATACTTTTACCTTGATGGTTCTCCACATCAGCCTTGAATTCTTTGAACTTATCAAAGCATTCAGACTTGCGACGCATCAAGTAAATGTATCCATACCTTGAATAATCGTCTATAAAAGAGATGAAATATTCAAAGCTGCCTCTAGCCTAAATAGACATAGGCCCACACAAATCAGAATGAACCAATTCCAACACATCTTTAGCTCTATACCCCTTGTCCTTGAAAGACCTCTTGGTTATCTTACCTTCCAAGCAAGATTCACAAGTTGGGAAGTCTTCCACCACAAATGAACCCAAGGGCCCATCGGCTATCAACCTTTGAATCCTACTAAGGTTAATATGACCAAGTCTTAGATGCTAAAGATATGTTTGGTTCATCTTCGAAGGTTCTTTTCTCTTAAGGTTAGATGATGAGTTATTTACTTCTATTTGCATCGTGGGAGTTTTTGGTTCAAAAGTGTACAAATTGCCAACCAATTTACCTGAACAGATAATCTCTCTATTCCTTTTTATAATAACTCTATCATTAAAAGAAATAGAATACCTATCCTTTATTATTTTAGAAACCGAAACAAGGTTCTTTATAAAACTAGGTACATAATGGCAATTTCTCAAAACCAAAACTTTATTTCTATCAAAAGACAAATAAACGTCTCCCACTGTAATAGTCGTCATCTCCGTAGCATTGCCCATATAGAGGGTAATCTCTCCGATCAGCTAGTCGTCGGGCTTCCTGGAACCCCTGCAAAGAATTGCAGACATGATCAGTGGCTCCCGTATCTACACACCAAGTATCGATAGATAACACCGCTAGGCATGTTTCAACAACTAAGCAAAAAGATATACCTTTATCTTGACGACGGGGGCAGTTCGCCTTCCAGTGTCCAGTCTGCTTGCACGTGAAGCACTTGCCTTTCGGCTTCATCATGCCAGCCTGAGGTCCCTGAGATCCTGTCTTCTTTGCCCCCACCTTGTTTCTTCTTCTTCTTGCTTTTCGGCATGGAAGTAGAAACTTTCTGAGCAACCAAAGCATGAGCACTTTAACGAAAAAGCCCCTCTGCCGCCTGAAGTTCTATCAGAAATTCCACCAACGAATATGTACGTTTGTTCATATTGTAGTTCAGGCGAAATTGCTCAAAACTTCTAGGCAGAGACTGGAGAATGATATCGATCTGGGTTTCCCCATCGATCTCTGCTCCAAGGACTTCCATCTCATTGAGATATGCCATCATCTTAAGGACATGATACCTTACGGGTGTCCCCTCAACCATGGTAGTCATCATCAAGTTCCTCATTGCCTCCTACCTAGCGGCCCGATTTTGATGTTCGAAGAATTCATTGAGATTGAGCATCATATCATAAGTAGTGGAAAAAGCCTGATATTGATGTTGCAATACATTTGACATATATGCCAATATGTAACACCGCGCCATCTCATCTGCTTTAATCCACTTCTTATCGTGTTCCTTCTCCTCTTCATCAGAATTCTCGCTAGGTTTTTCAGGACAAAACTCGAACAGTACAAATTTGTACTCCTCAGCGGTTAGGATAATGTCCAGGTTCCGTTTCCAATCAATGTAATTAGAGTCCGTAAGTTTATTTTCTTTAAGTATTATAGCTAGTGGGTTGAATGCCATTTTGAAATTTACTGAGAATCACAATGATCACAAACTTTAGATTTCAAAAAATATTGATTCCTCAAACAATCAATTTTAAATCAACCAACACCTCAAAACACCGAGAATTTCACATGCCATGATAGTGTGGGCGTATACGAATTCCACATTTGTAAGAGAAGGTTTTACCCATTAATTTTATAATCTTGTCAACCTAACTTTTTGACAAATAAAATTAATAATTGGTTCCTCTTTGGCCCTACAAATAATAGCAGTGACTCCGATGGGGAGGATACTATTATTTGCATCTAAGTGTTTACCATTACACGATACTAAGGAAATTATCTCGGATTATGTGTCGTCCGATGGGGAAAATCACACGCTCCTGAATAACTTCCTATAATCATGTCTGACACAGTGATCCACAGAACAAGCCCATCCGATGGGGAGGAAGGCACTCAGAGCCAGCACACAAGCTTGTTCGCATCACTTGTCAAATTAGTAATGGAGGTCATGGGACCCTTAGGGTCCCTCTCCCACTTAGTTATTTATAATTGAGGAATTTTCATGCATGCACGACAAGCACATAAACTAAAAGCAATAAACAAGAAAAAACAAAATTTTCAACTATTATTGCTTTACTCTTCAATATGCCTCCAGTCGTGTCGTCACCTCTTCTGCTCCTCCCTCTCCATGCTCAAGCCACTATGAAGGGATCTCCGAGCCAAGATAAAATGTTATTTATTTACATCAATCGATCCTATACTCCACAAAGGAGTGTACATCAAGTCTAGATCGAAAGTAAATAAAAAAGCGCTGCTAAACAAGTGTCTTATTTAATTACAAAAATTAAATACTAAATTTAGTCTCGTCAACCCCGAGGATTAAAATAAATTTACATACATGCACAACCAATCACATACACACATATTTTAGCCATAATAGTTGGAATCTCGTGCCTGCAACCAAAGAGTTAGCCTACGCACATCCTACTATTATCCGACAAAATAAAATACATGATAAAGTGCAAAATGTAACCGAATCCAAAACACACAAAACCGGAAACCTCGCTCTGATACCAGTTGTTAGTTTCCACCAAAGGGGATGCCGGGTCGCGCATGGGAAACCTCTCTGTGCCCACAGATTAAAAATTTTTAATCCGAATGGAGACCTGTTTCCCAAATGATCGTCTCATCATCGTGCTAACTGATTCAAGCGATCGCTTAAACAACCAAGTTGTTCTAGCGATCAATCTCGTCCAACCGAGTAGCTACGGAATAGACGATAAGTGGATCGTCGATTTTTGTGTTTATCATCGGGGTCCAAGATAATTAATTAACACAAATAATTAACAAATAATTAACAAGTAATTAATTATCAACATTAAATAATAAGATCAATGAAAGGAACCAAAGGAGAAGTTATACCTTCCCTTTTACCTCGCGATCTTTTATTGTATGACCCTCTCTTCTTGAACATCGTGTGGACGACGATCTACCAAGAACTGAAGTCACCAAGGCCACCAACACCACCTTCTTCAACTCCACTGAAACCCTAGAGCTAGGGTTACCGCCGGTCAATCTTCTTCTTCTCCTCCCTTGTTCCGCCTGCCACTCCAAGAGCTCCAAGGTGCACCGGCCACAATGTAACCGAGAAGAAGATGGAGAGAAAGATGAAGAAGTAGAAGAAGAAGAAAAAAGAGGTCACTTCTTCTTCCAACTCCAACCCGCCGGCCCTCTCCTTTTCTTCCTCACCGTCGGCGCCGCAAGAAGGTTCTCCTTGTTGCCGACCACCCTCTTTCCTCTCTGTTGTCGTGCTCGCACAAGAGAGGGAGAAGAGAGAAAGAGAATAAGAAGAATAACAAGTCTTCTCTTCTTCCCAACAGAAAACCTCTTCTTCCTATCAATCGGTGCCTCTCAACCCCAGGAGAGAGGGAGAGGAAGAGAGAATAGGAGAGAGAGACCCAGGGTTTGTTGTGTGATGGATGCCCTGGTCTCATGACACCATGGGGTATATAGGGCTACAATAGGGACCATGAGGAGAAGTTGGGTCTTGGCCACCTAATGGATCAAGGCCCGATCCATTAATGAAGATCAATTCCACTAAAGGATCCTCATTGAACTACCTCACCAACCCTCATATTTACATATGAGCTCCACCTATTATAAGTACATAAATCTCCCCATGTTTAAGATATCGAATCCCTGTTAATTAATTAAATTACTGACAATTTAATTAATTAACATCTAACTCCTTGAGTAGTACCACTCAACCTTATCATCATGTCCGACCAAATCCACCTGCAGGATTTAACATGATGAACCTTATGAGTTCCTCAAGGGGACATCATCAACCCGACTTACCAAGACACGATTTCCGTCTATAATTAATGGCACACCATATAAATAATATTATTTCCCAACTTATCGAATCTATTGATTTAACAGAATAAATCTCGCCCATTGATAAATCAAAGAAATAAATACTAAGTACATGTGTCCGTTATTATATCGGGATTAAAATCATGTACTCCATAATAACTGAGGTCTGATTCAATTATAAAGTCAGTATAAATTGAATCACCTCTATGTCGGTCCTGCTCAATACACACAAAGTGCACTAGTATAATTCTATGGTCAAGATAAATCAACACCAAATTACACTACAATCATCCAGATGGTTTGTCCAAATTCATCTCGGTTGTGAGCCTTTACTTATACTCTACAAGGAACTGATAACATGATCTTCTGTGTGACACCACATACCATGTTATCTACAATGCAAAGTATTAGATAATATGCACATACTAAAATAAACATGCAAACAGTGATCTTGTGATTCTCATTTCAAAAAGCAGATGTCTATATAAGAGCAAGGTTTTTATTATACATCCTAACACAGGTGACTCATCACAGCCTGGGAGGTTATCCAAAGATGCTTGCTTGAGGAGCCCAAAGCTATACTTAAGGTAACTCAAATTAAGATGACTCAACAATTTGACTTAACATCATCTCACAAAATTATAGAACTATCTTGGTTGACAACTTTAAGATGAGTGAGATGATTAAGGACAACAAAATTCAAATTCTTGTTTTTTAAAACTTTAATTCAATTTTAACCTAATTTATATTCAACTTTAACTCAATTTTAACTTAATTAAAATTCTACTTTAATTTAATTTTAACCTAACTAGAATTCCACTTTAACTCTACTTTAACCTATTTAAAATTCTACTTTAATCCAATGTCAATCTAATTAAGATTTTATCTCAATCCAATTTTAACCTTGATTAAAATTTTACCTTAATAAAACTATAACTAATCAAAAACTTAAACCTCAATTAATTTTAAATGTTAACTTTAATTTAATTAATCTCAAACTTTAATTAAACATATTTTTACTTAAAAATTAATTTCAAAATCTAACTTTAATAATTTTTTAACTTAAAAATTAATTTCAAAATTAAACTTTAATCACTTTGTTTAACTTAAAATTAATTTCAAATTTTAATTTTAATCATTTTTAACATACAAATTATTTTCAAAATTTAACTTTAATCATTTTTTAACTTAAAATTAAGTTAACTTTAATCATTTTTTAACTTAAAAATTAATTTCAATATTTAACTTTAATCATTTTTACTTAAAAAATTAATTTCAAGTTTAACTTTAATCATTTTTTACTTAAAAATGAATTTCAAATTTTAACTTTAATCTTTTTTTACTTAAAAATGAATTTCAAATTTTAACTTTAATCATTTTTTTAACTTAAAAATTAATTTTAAAATTTAACGTTAGTTATTTCTCTAACATAAAACTAATTTCAAAACTGTGATCTAACTTTAAAAAAAACTAACGAAGGCACCTCGATTAAGCCAAGGTGCCTCTCATGCTACGCGTTAGAAATCCCGCTCAAACCACCTAAGGCATCTCACTCACAAATTGAGGTACCTCAATACCTAACTAAGGTGTCTCACTTAATAACTGAGGTGTCACAGTTCATGAAAAGCAAAAAATAAACAGAACCTTCGCTCTCTCATTTGAACCCCCATTTTCTCCACTTCTCAATCAAGTGAAGGTGCCTTCCGACCGATTCTTGCAAAAATCTCAACCTCAACTCTCAAAAATGCCACCTTGGTAAATCCTACCTCTTAGATCTAGTCCTTCCAAAAGATTATTAGTATTATTGGTGTTTATATATTTATTCTTGTGATTGTTGTTGTGATTGTGATAAAATTTGGATTATTTAGGAAAAACGGATCCTAAATCCGGCATCCACAAGCAGAACTGATGCACCCTCTACTGATAGTAAATTTCCTATTGAACGACTTAGACTTAGGTATTTAGAGTATGCATTTGTTCCCCTTAAAACTAGATGCCTAAAGCATTCCTATTTTCATAGCTATTATTTGGAACTTGTTAAGACTTTTGACTACTATCAGTTGAATCAACTCTTATTTTGTAATCAATCAAACAACTTAACCCTGTACTCTAAATTTTATAACAACTTGATTAGGGTTAATGACGTGACCTATTCCACTAGAGTAGCAGAGAGAGACTTCATGTTCTCTCCTATAGTCCTGATTGATCATTTAGGACTTAGGACCTCTACGTGTCCCTTTCTCTGCTACCCTAGTAGGGAGCTGCCATTTGGCGAATCCTACTCACACATCACATTGGATATTATCCATATGTACTTTTTTGGGGTAGAGAGGACTCCTATTATGACTAACTTTAGGCCACTATCCCATAGAGTCTATGATTATGTTTTGTATAGAGTTCTCACTGCTTATATTTTGCCTCTCACATCTCGAGATGTGCCGACCATCCATCCCTCTCACTCATTCTTTCTTTATGCCTTATGACAGTGACTAGACATTGGCATAGCATCCTATATATTCCACAACATTATCCTTGCATCATCCACTGTCACTAAGAAGAGAATACATATGCCCTACTACCACATCCTTACAACCCTCTTTTCAACTATAGGCATTGACATCTTCTCGGGCCCACTTACTCTGATGAGCGAGTATGATTTTATAGGTTAGTGATATATGTCCTTATCCAAATAGAGGTCAATGCTCAGGGGGTTTTGCCTTGGAGAGGGGTGCTCCACCTATCGGACCTGTTGAGTTAGTCACAACAGTCGAGTAGGTAGCCGATCAGCCAACCGAGTAGGTAGACGGGAGGCAGACAAGGAGGTTCCAGACATCACATTTCCAGATTTTTACGGATCCGACTTCACTAGGTCTGTCGAGCAGCGAGTTACTTGACTCGAAGAGTCCTCACTCTCGATCTGGCAATCTATTTCCAACATTTGCGAGGAGATCCGAGGTGCAGTTACCGAACTTCGTCAGGAGGTTCGAGATTCAGTCATCGGGCTTCGCACTCATATCACTACCATATTTCACCAGATGGAGTACCTAGTTCACTCACTTGTTAACCCTCCTGCACCTCCCTCAAACGAAGCCTAGTCACTTCTAATTGACTTGTTTGGTATTGTATTTTAGAGTTATGGTTGCACCTAGGCATTCCATGCTTTGACTTTGACTATTACTTTGTTTTGTCTTGGGATACTTGCTGGAGTTAGATTATATCGCTTATCTATCTTGCCTCGAGATATGCATTCCATATTGTGACTTACTTAGATTCTTTTTACCTGTTAGATTTATGCTCTTTATTTACAAAACATGATTCTATCTATGAAAAAATTACCTAAACATTTCAAAAGCACGCATAGTTTCTTTTGGGGAGACAACTCTTTTTTGATCAGTTTAAGGGGAGAATCCAAAATAATTTATCATATTTTTGTGAAACTTTGTTTTGGAACTATCTTTTAAAATTGTTTTTTTAAAAAAGATTTTGAAAATTTTGTTTGAAAAATCCTTTACACTTAGTGTTTTAAAAATTATAAAAAAATATATATTTTAAAAAATCTTTTGAAAAATTCCTTTTGAAATGACTTGGCTAATATTGTTAAAAAGTTACTGAAAAATATTTTCATTGCTTTAAAATGCATATCCTTAGAGTATTTGAACTCAATTTCACTTTCATTATATGGATTAATCCCTAAGACATGATAGGAAGTTTACCTTGGTGTTAATAAAGAATCCTAAGTGAGTGTTAAGTTACGGGGAGTCTTATTCAAAAGTTCAATTATTTCTTAACAATTCTCTTAAAAATCTTCTTTATTTAAAAAGTCCTTAAAAGACCCCTTTTTTTTAATTATTTTTTGAAGAATGCTTTGAAAGATAAAAAGTTTTTGGAAATATTTTATAAGTAAAAAATATTTCTTTCCTCGAGAGTGATTTAGATATTTGAAAATATTTTTTCAAAATAGCTTAATCTTTTTCTCCTTAAAATCTATTTTCAAAAAGATATACATCTTTTATTCAAAGGTCTCAAATTTTTGAAAAATTATTTTTTCTTAAATTTTCTCTCCCCTAGAATATAAATCAAATGCCAACCTAGTGAAGTGTTCTTCTACTTAGTCTCTATCTTTGGGTTTTGGTTGAAAAAGAATACTTAATTTGTAATTTTTAAAATTTTGATGAATTTTAATTGAAATTTGTCTAGAAATCATCTTTCTACAATATTCATTTTGCTTTAGAATTATTCTAAGTCTAAATGTTAGGATTTAAAAACTAAATCTTTTCATAGCTCTTTGATATGCATCCCCTTATTCTCTATACTTAGTCTCTTTGTTGTGATGGTTGTGTTATTACTTTCTTAGATCATGATTGTACTATCACTTAATTCTTTTGATGAATGCCAAAGGGGGAGAGGTTAAGGGTTAAAGACTAGAAAACTAAAACTTGAAACATTAACCCTGATTTTAGAACATATCATTTTTTGCCTATTCTGCTATCACTGTTATTACTGTTGTTTTTTTTAAACTTTAACTCAGGTTATCATTACATCAAAAGGGGGAGATTATTAATGCAGTTTGCACTAACGGTCAAACTCATGTTTTGATGAATGACAAATAGGTTAAGTTGGGTGTGTTATTTTCTAACCTTATTATCAAGTGTGAAAGATTGAAAGGCTTAAGACCTAACACCAGGCTGAAGTTCAGGATAGTTGAGTCCTGACAAAAAGTCCAGTTGAGTCTGCGGGGCCTAACAACTGACTGAAACCCAAGTTGGTGGAGACTTGGCATGAAATCTTGTTGGGTTCGCGAGACCTGACAGTTGGCTGAAGACTTGATGGGTTAAGAAGCTAAGTAGATCTGCACAAGGTCAATGAGGTAAGTCACTGGAGGAGAGAATTCCAGTGAGGACGAGTCCTAGGTAGAGACTTTAGGCATGGTCCAGCTTAGAACCATTCGGAGCACTAAGCTAAGATCTTGACTAGATTATGGTCTTGGGAAGACAAAGTTTATTCAATACTGAAGTTATTTAGTCGATATTATACTTGTACTAACCTTGTTTTATAAGGTATATTATGTTTTGGACTAACATGATTTTGTAGAGTTTAAACTGCAAAAATAGGCTCAGATGAATAGTACTCGAGGCTCCTCAGGTGGGACCTGAGGCGCCTCAGTTGGGATTGGAGGTGCCTTCAAGGAGGTGAAGGTGCCTCCGTGATGCTGCTCGGTGGATAGAGTTTTCAGTCGTCTAAGCCACCTCAATTGAGAACTGAGGCGTCATCTAGAAGATAAGCAATGAGGACGCAGGCTTTGGATTAAGGATAGACTTCACGTGATCTAAGGCACCTCAATTGGGAACTGAGGCGCCTCAGATGTCCTATAAGGACAGTCTTATCGAAGACCCTAAACAACAACTTCTACATTCTATTCTTGAGCTCTGGCGATTCTTCTACTTCCACGTCTTCCTACTACGACTCTGCTACGACTCAACCACGATTGACCATTGCCGGAAGACCAACACCAACACATGAGCCCAATTGACATTCTACAATAGTGTTGGTAACGAGTTTAATTACTCTTTTTTTGTACTTCATTTATTACAAGAAGGAAGTGTAGGGTTGTTACAATTCTTACTCCCTTATACTCGACTACTCTACCGAGGGTTTTTCGATAGAGAGATTAGTAGATTGCCCATCGTAAAAGTTCAAGAGATTGGGCCTTCGAGTAGGAGTCGCCGAAGGCTCCGAACAAAATAAAACTGAATTGTGTCTTTTTATTTGTGTTTTTTTTCATTCGCGATTTTCGTTGTGCACTAATTTTACAAAAAGCCTTTGTTTTTAAAAGTCATGTGATTCACCCCTCCCCGTCTCACATGCAACGATCCAACAACATGAAGAACGTGAAAACCAGCCACAACGCCGCCCCTATGGGCTCGGGAACATGCACATGTATCCAAAACCCCAGACTATTGTTTCTTCTTTTTCTTCATTCTCCCTTACTGGAGACTAACTTAAGCGCCGGAGTGACTGCGCTAGGGAACACTTGACCATCATTCTAACCCACTCGCTTTATTTTTCTCTCTCCATAGTCTAGAGGATCTCTTCACACGTTCTTATTGTGCCAAGATGATTGATGACCAAGTCAACATCGACGTCAACTCACTGGTGGTTAATTCATTGGCAGTCTTAGGTAGGATTAAATTAATTCTATTTGTGGGAACACTAAGTTAAGATCTGAGCTGAGATGTTAAGATGGACAACACTGGAAGACCCAACATCATCACCATGGTAATAGAGGACTTTAACAAGTTGGTTGTGACCACGGTGCAAACAGTATTGCAAGGAAACCTCAACAATTGACACCATCTATGCCCAAACCTCCCATTGAGATACCGCTCCGGTCGAATGGAGTGTCGCAACCACCTCATTAGATATCGACCCAACCCACAGGAATAGCTCATGCTACATTCCCCCCTCAGATCAGTACATTGACGGTGAGGGAGCCTTCCTTGGAATCCTCCAGAGAAATCCCATAATGGGATCCTCTGAAGGTAAAAGCATGCATGTCTGGCAAAGCGACACCGACCCCTAAAAGGGGAAAACTTCCATATATTGCGGAGCGGAGGTTCCCTGAGGCCCTCCCTTCTCGAGGAGCATCCTCTAGGATTTCTGAGCGTTGAAGATCAAAGAATATAATGACCTAACCGACCTTGAGAACCACATCTGTAAATTTGAAAATGCCTCCATGTTATAGTAATATACAAATGATATCAAGTATCGAGTATTCTTAATGACTCTCTCAAACTCGATGCAAAGGTGGTTCATTCATCTTCCTACTTCCTCCATTCGGACATTCGAAGAATTCAAAATCATGTTCATGCAACACATCCCACCGGTTCGAGGTATCAAGAAACTTTGCATGACTTGATTGCTTTTGAACAAAAGCCCAAGGAACCATTGAAAGAGTACTTACAAGGGTTTAGTCGGGTGGCCATGGATACTCCCTTGGTTATCAAGAGATGCAGGTCAGCACCTTCTCATAATGTCTAATCAATGGTAATTTCTTCAGATCTCTGGTGAAAAAGCCCCTAGTCGACTTCGACGGGTTGCAGGCCCAGACACTCAAATATGTTCAGGTGGAGGAATCTTAGTTTGCAAAGAATAAGGATGTGTCAACTCTGATCACAGTCTCTACTCAGCAAGGCTGCAAAGTTTCTCTTCCTCCTTTACGGAATTGAGAATTCACAAATCGAACAGGGGAATAAGTGGTGCAGACAATGGAAGTAGGCCTAACTCCGACCCTAGAATGTGTTGGTGCCGGAAGCACCAAAGTCGAACCTATGTTTTCATAATGGCAAAGGGTTCAGAAGTTAAGATTTGGTTGTGATCTAACAAAGTTACTAAGTGTGCAGGAAAGTCCTAGGTACACTAGGCACTAAGTCCTGGTTCTTTGAATTGGGCACTAAGTCCTGGCCGCGGGCTGGGCAACTAAGTCCTGATGTGAAGTTAGGCAATAAGACCTGGTAAGTGAAGCTGGGCACTAAGACCTAGTGAGTGAAGCTGGGCACTAAGACCTGGTCGAGGACTAGGCACCGAAGACCTGGTGAGTGAAGCTGGGCACTAAGACCTGGTGAGTGAAGCTGGGCACCGAAGACCTGGTGAGTGAAGCTGGGCAAAAGTCCAACCGGAGGAGCCGGTTGGAAAAAAGGTAAATTTTCCCAAGAGGAGTAGGTTGATAGATCGACTGGCGTGCTAGAGGGGGGGTGAATAGCACTTTTTCGTTGAATCTCTACAAGGATGTTAGCGCCGCGGAAACAATAATATGCAAAAGACAATAAAGACAATGCTAACAAACCAAGTTTTACTTGGTATCCACCCCGGACAGGTGACTAATCCAAGAATCCGTCGGTGGATCAATCCCCGGATAACCTCCGGCTAACTCTGTCGCTCCTTGTGGGTGGAGAAACCTCGCCACAACACTTCGGACGCTATCTGAGCACAAGAGATTACTAACTCACTTTACCCAAGCGAGTTTCGTCATGAGGTAGTAGTCTGAAACGAGCCCCTTTAAATAGGGCTCGAATCTGAAACAGCCGCTACCAGCCAACTGCCAAAATGGCAGTCACCTGGTCCCACTCAGATTCGACCGTTACCGTACAACGTTTGAATTTGCTAGCCTGCTCCAGCCTATACCAGTCGACTGCCAATGGGCCAGTCGACTGGTACACACTTAAGCCTAGGGTTTCACTCCCGAGTACAAATCTCTCCGCACTCAAACCCTCCCGGCTTAACCTCTGAGTATAAACACTCATGCTCAGACCCTCACAACCCGGTTGACTCTTCACCAGCAGCTTTGACTGTCACCTTCACGCCTTCTTCATCTTCGGCCCTCGTCCCTCGGATGCGCACGCAAACCTCCAGTTTGCCTCCATGCCACCCTTCACGTACCCCTTGAAGTCCGCGTCCCTCGGCTCATCATCCCTGCTATCCAACGGTCCCTCAGATGCGCACACAAGCCTCCAGCTTGCCTCCATGTCATCCTTCACCTGAAGACATAAACCAAGTTCATGTGTACCTTTACACCTGCACGCTCATGTACACATATTAGTCCAACAATAAATCCTAACTTAACCATATTGCCCACACACATCAAAACCCCATGATCGTCCAGATCATTTCAGGGCCGATTGCCTCAACAATCTCCCCCTTTTTGATGTGTGGCAATATGTTAAGTTAGGTAAACATAGCAGCAATAGAGATAAACAATAGCAACATTAATTGAAAAACAAAGCATATCAAACAAAAGGCAACCTCCCCCTTAACCTATGCTTTCTTCCATTTTTCAATTCTTAATGCCAATGCCAATTTAAGAATTTTTCAATTCTTCCATTTTTCTAAAGTTTCAACCTAAATCTAACTTAACACGCAAGTTCTCCCACTTTGACACCATCAAAAAGATTGCCCCAAGCAATCCTACCCCTGGTGCCAAATAAGAACCAACCAGATATCTGAAAGACCCTTCAGAAATCACAAAACAACAATCTGTCCACATTCCCAGTCGACTGGGATCCTACCAGTCGACTGATACGCTATTTGCAGAATTTCCAACCGAAATTCAGAAACGCATAAAAAATTCTAGAAAATCTAGAAAAATGTGAAATTTTGCAAGCACTCTTGTTAAGGTATTCCCTACCCTAGAAAAATATTGGTTCATGAAAAACATCAACCGTGCTTGACTTTTGGTACAAACCCTAAAAACCTCAAATAATGCAAACTTTGTATCAACTTTGAACTCCAATCATGATTTCCTATATTTGCCAATTTCATTCACCTTCATTTGACATATAGAATGATTTCCACACTTTCCTTTTTCATATGCATATTTCCATTTTGATAGAAGCTCTCCATCTTTTTCTCTTAAGTCTAGATGATCACACAAATGAGATTTTCCCATGCCCTTTTCTATAGATGTTTCATTATCTAACTTTGCAACCAATATATAGTAAGCGATATAACCAATATAGGATCATAGACCATTTCAAGAACACATATAGAAAGAGCATAATTTAAAAACATAGGTTCAACACTTGACGAACTATCAAGCAACATTCAAAGCCTTATTAAGGTATGACATAATTTTCAATGACATAAAGAGAGTGTATCATACACGCAATCATGAAAGTAGTCATGAAATAAACATCTAAAAGAGTAGCTAGGGCCAAAGCCCTGAAGTCATCCAAATAGATACAATCATCAGAATGGAAAGTGTTTGAGAGAAATAAAAATACATCAGATAATAGTAATGCTCTCAACACTAAACAACTCCCAAGAACTGCATCATCTGGTCAGAACATATGATCATCACCGCCTGAAGGTGGAGGAGGAGGAGGACCCTGAAAAGCGAGATGTCACTATCGCATCATCTCGTACATGTCATCCTGGCGCCGGGTAATCCTATCAACTGCCGCCTCCATCCTCTGCTCAGTCTGCAGTACTTCGTGAATATCCTCACGGATGACGTGAGCATCCTCCTGAAGCCTATGGACATCGGATCGAAGCTGGGTGAACNCCGATTTAAATTCCTAGTTATGCCATTGCATGGGGCCGAGCCGATCACTTTTAGGATCAGTCTCTTTGAAAAATTAAATTCTTAATTATAAAAGAAATGCATGTGACATGTTAATTACCTAGATTGTCAAAAAAAAAAACGACATGGTGATTAAGACGTAATGAAGATAAATTGAGTGTTACAATTTGATCTAGACATGTGTTGACATTGAATTTAATGAAAACAATTTGAATTTGGCAACTGTAGGCCATAATACCCTAGACGAAAAAAATACTTAAATTTATGAGTGTTTGACATTGAATGATTTTATAGGCACGATGAAGACCGTGGGAGTCAATTGTCAACAATTTATTATAGCGTTTCATAATTTACCAATGTCGATCGGTGAAAATTTTTCATAGGATCATAGGATCGTTTTCAGAACTGGTCCGATGATAAGAATTGGATACCTAATTATCAAATCAAAAAACAGAGCATGATTTCTTTTTCCCTTTCCCTATCAAATCAAATTCATGATAAAAAAAGCATCTCCAATTTGGTCCAAACAAACAATAAAATTCCACAATTATTATAATCAATTCAACCACTTAAAGTCTGAATCTCCTAAATATTTTATTTAACCATAAACAACAACAGATTACTATTAAATTTACATCACCGATTCTCCTCAACAACAAACACCAATCACACAAATACTACCACAGATTACACACTTGAACACGCAGTAAGCAACAAGCTAAGGAGAAAGAACTGATTCACAGAGAAGGCAAGCGGCTACGGAGTTGACGGAGGGGGAACCAATCCACCTCTAGGGTTGGTATTAGCTCCCGGTTCCTGGTAATCCATGCTCATCTCCACCAGTTCCCTTCCCTTCCACAACCCTAACTCCTGTCACGCACACAGACAAAGAAACCAGTCAATTCACTCACAGTGAACAACAAGAACAGCATGCAACTCACCTCATTTTCAGGTGCAGATCTCACAGCATCGACTCTTCCTCCATCTACTTCAAACAGGCACAAACTGAATCAGTCAGCAAAAATTTTCAATCAGCAAAAGAAAGGATTTCTGTAAAAAAAACAAAAACAAAGAAAGAGTAGGCCGTGGAGCTGTGCCTTGTGAGATGGAGAGGAAGAGCAGCGCTGCGAAGACGAACAGCTTGAAGAACCTGGACCTGGACTCCATGGCCGACCTCTGCTGCAGCTGATCTATACTTATGGAGAATAGCTGCATTCCTAATTAATGATAGGGACACGCGAGTAAAAAGTTAAATGATCTTGAGCAAGCAGGAATCATGCTCGGTTTGGCAGCATTGAGAGGGTGGGGCTCTGGTTTCTGAAGATTGAAATGGCATCGCTTTCATTTCTGTGGGATGCACTTTCTGCCATAGCTGGAGGCAGTTAGACTTCGGTTGGATGTTCAGGGCCTCTGATCAGTCTGCCGCAAGTTGCGAAATTGGCTTTATCTCGACTAAATTATTTAGGATTGACTTATGTGAAATTTTTGGAGGGAGCTTTTTGACTTGTTGCTGACTGCTGAGTGTGAAGAGAAAAAACAGCTATCAATATTAGGCTAAGGATGCACTAGTTTTATAGAAGTAGGCCAAATATACGAATCAGAAGTTAACCTTTCTAAATTATTTAGGATTGACTTTATGTGAAATTTTTTAGGGAGCTTTTTGACTTGTTGCTGAGTGTGAAGAGAAAAACAGCTATGATTAGGCTAAGAATATTGCACATGTTGGGTTTGGTTTGACTTCAGTTTTAGTTTATTTGATGTAGAAGTAGGTCAAATTCCATTGAAACAAAAAGTAGGCTAAGAGACAAGTTTTAACATACTTCTCCCTCTATATTATATTAAAAGACAATTTTGAATTGAAAACTCTTAAAGAAAGATCGAACTACATTACATCTATTGTACATAATTTTATTCTATATTATAAGAGATTATTTTGTGTGATAATTTTATCATTGTGCCAACCTTTTTCCCTTCATATTATATTAAAAAATTAAAATCAAGAAAATTATATATAACAAAATAGATTTTTGATGAGCAAATTGATTTTTTCTAGATTTTTCATAGCAATTGTTCCGACTAAAATATCATGGATGGTTAAGTAATCAGTCAACGAGCTTGCTGAGGTATGCACACTCCGAAGATAATCGATGAAGAAACTGAAGACCACTAGAACACACTTAAAAGAAGATGGTTAGATTGGCCATGGGACGAATCCCATAGTCACTCTGACGCTCAAGTTAGGGTTTTTCTTAGGAGAATCTTTACCAAAAAAAGGAAAAGACTCAAGGAGTGCTTGGAGAATAGAACCTCATCCTCCTCTCACTCTCTTTGTGAGTGTTTATATGACTTTTATCTAGCGCATCTTCACGTAGGGATGACAATTTTCCCCGGGGATTCGGGGCCACATGGGAAAATTTTGAAACGGGGCAGATTCGAGGGACGTTATTGGGTATGGGTTTGAGTTTGGAGATTTTTTCAAATCACCGTAGTGGATTGGGGGCGGGTATGGGGATGCTATTCCCATCCCCGAACCCGCCCCGATAACCCCGATAATCTCGATAATAATAATTATACTAATAATAATAATTATTATTAAAATATAAGTATATTTTATAATATCTAGAGTTAAATTTTAATAGTGAATCAATTTGAAGCGGGGATCAGGGCGGGTATGGGGATTTAATCCCCGTGGGGTCGGGGATGGGGATTCCCCAATTAGGTAAAATTGAAGATCGGGTCGGGGATAGGGGCGGGGATATAATTCGGGGGCGGGGATGGAGATGACAAACCCGCCTTCGCCCCGTCCCATTGTCATCCCTGTCTCCACATTAACTGAAATGTCATGACTACGGGGCCTTAAGAGAGGACCATATCTGATGGTCGTTGGTCCTCCTTCAATTCATCTAGTGTCACACGTCTACAGGGAGGTATCTAGGGAACCAACCCTAACAATCTCGTAACTGCCTGTCCATCCCCTAGTTTACACGCGTCTTAGAATATTACAGCTACTTCCTATGAGTATATACAGGATGTGAACCCGTCTAAGGATAATGAAAATGACGTTAACACAGAGTGGCTTTTAAGGAAAAGATGTATACAACTTCTCCGAAAGAGAAGGGTATCAATGACTAGAGTTGAGGCGAAACTATTGTCTAAGGCCCTAGGGGTGGATCAAAGTAATATCCGAGGCTGGGACAAATGTTGAGAATGAGACGGATCTCAAGGCTGAGAGGATCCTAAGACTGAGATGGATCTCGAGGTCGAGATTGTTCGTGCAATATTCTATGGGTCAAGGTTGACCAGTTTGACTAAGCTCGGGTTGGCTTGAGCTTGAGTTTCGATGTTTGAACAATATGTGAGAAGAGGTCAAATAAGTCAAGATTGAACAATATGTAGGGAAGGAGGACTTTCCCTAAACGAAAGTCCTAGTGGGACAAGACAAACCTAGTTGAGAATTAGGTTAAGTCCAAGATGAGTTAGCTGAGAGCTAAATACTTGGCATAAGGAAAGTCCTAATAGGACTAGACAAACCTAGTTGAGAACTATGTTATGACCAAGGTTGATTAGTTGGAGATAAACACTTGGCATAAGTGAAGTCCTAGTGGACTAGACAACATAGATGAGAACTAGGTTAAGTCCAAGATGGATTAGCTGGGAGCCAAACACTTGGTTCGAGAGTAGTCCTAGTTTGGAACTAGGTAAGGGAAAGTCTAAGTTGACTGGACACTTGGCAAAGGAACCCTAGACTTGTGTTAGACAAGTTAGGTGGCAAAAGGCGATTCGCTCGCCCCCAGTGCCCCCGCCAACCCATCTCAAGGCTAACACAGAGGAGATAAATCACAAGGGCGTGTTAGATAAGTTAGCTCTTGGTTAATCGATTGACACTTCATCAATCAATCAGGTGATTGATTGGGAGCTATTTCTCGCGAATAGAAGGGCTGGAAATCGATTGGGTAATCGATTAAGCATTCTCCCAATCAATTGGACAATTAATCGGAAGGCCAAAGTCGTGAGAGAACAGGAGCTACCTGAATCAATTGGGAAAGGTCCCAATCGATTGAGAGACCGACAGTGTTTCACGAAGCATATAGGTTAGTGAATCGATTAGACAATTAATTTTGTAGGATCGTTGCACATGAGAGGAGGGGAGGGGGGGGGGGAGGTGGGGGTGAATCACGTATATTTTAAAAATAAACTTGCTTTGTCTTTATAAAACTTGAGTGCGCAGCGGAAAATAAAACGAAGAAAACACAAGTCAAAATAAGGTTCGATTTTTTACTTGGTTCGGAGCCCTCGGCAACTCCTACTCCAAGGCCTAGGTCCCTTGGACCTTTTTGATGAGTAATCCACTAATATCCTCTACCGGAAACTCCCGGTAGAGTGATCGAGTACAAGATAAGAAAGGGGAAGTGTAACACACTTACACTTCCCTTTGCAATAATGTAAGTACAATAACAACTTTAAATTTTGGTTACCCAACACTGGAAGTCGACTTGGAAAAGCTCGAGTGTTAGCGTCAGTCTTTTGATAGTGATTAGTCGTAATCGAGTAGTAGCAAGGCTGCACACGATGACGGAGTAGCATATCAATCAAAAATCAAGTGTAGAAGTTCTATTCAAAGGAGAGTCTTCTGCCCCCTTATAAAGGGCATTGGAGGAGCCTTAATTCCCAACTGAGGCTTCTCAAATCCAGGCTTATCTGATTCGAATTCAGTGAACTTCATCTTTTGGAAGGCACCTTTAATCTGCTGTAAGGCACCTAGGAACCAACTTGAGGTGCCTCAGATGTTGAACACTTCATCTTCAATGGCAATTTTACGGAGGTGCCCTCAACCATTGAGGGCGCCTCCAGTCCCAACCTAAGGCACCTCAGATACTATTCATCTGAGGTTGATTTTACCCTTTTGACATGTAAAAAGGCGTTAGTCCAAAAATACAATATACCCTATAAAATAGAGTTAGTATATTTATAAACAAGGTGAATAAAACTTAGTATTAATTAGATCCTGCCTTCCCATGACCAGTATCTAGTTAAGGCCTTAGTTTAAAGCTCCAAAATGGTTCTAAGTCAGACCACGCCAACGGTCCCACCAGAGACTCATGCTCACTGGATTTCGCTTCTCCAGTGACTTACCTTACTTATCATTGCAGATTGACTCAGCTTCTTAACCCACCGGGTCTTCCTGCCAGATGTCTCACTTAGACTTAGCCAATTGTTAAGTCCCGCAGACCTAGCCGGACTTTATGTCAGGTCTCAACCAACCTGAGCTTCAACTAGTTATCAGGCCCCGCAGACCCAATTGGGCTTTCTGCCAGGATTCAACCACCCTAGATTTTAGCTTGGTGTCAGGTTCTAAGCCATTCAATTCAGCACACTTGGTAACAAGGTTAAACAATAACACACCTAACTTTATACATCAAAACTTGAGTTTGATCGTTAGTGCAAACTGCACCAATAAATTCAGCCTAAAGTGAATTGATCAGGTGATCAATTGGGAGAAAAGAAAAAGAGTCATTGCGAGGTTTAGACGATTGGATTTGATCGGATCTGCAAGAGAATCGATTGGTAACCCTAATCTATGGGATATAAATGGTGTCACGAGGATTCAAATCACATCTTCTCCGCTAGTTTTCGCCAATTCTTGAGCCTTGGAAGAGAAGTGTTGTTGCACTTTCCAAGTCTACAAGAGCTAATTCCAAGTTAGAAGAAAGCAAGATAAGCAAGGGCCCATTGTTGTAATCTTGTAAGATTTCATTGGTATTTGCTTGTATTGTTATTGTATTTCTTCGTGAGCTTGTATAAGACTTCTCCATCTCTAAAAAGGAGGTTTTCATAGTGCATCTATGAGTGAGGAGGAGTAAACCCTTAGATTAGTCACCCCAAGAAGGTGGATACCAAGTAAAAGAAAAAGTTAACATTGCTTCGAGTCTTCCGTTGCGACAAATCTTTAACGAGCAAAAGAGAACTATCCCCCTCCCACCCCAATTTTAGCTCTCGACATATCCTAACAAATGGTATCAGAGCAAGATTGCTCTTCTTTGGACTAATCACCGAATGAGCAACAAGCTAGAGTAAGAAGAAGAAGAAGAAGTTAAAGCTTGCAACCCTAATTTCAACAAGTCAAAGATTTATCATTCAAGGGAATTCAAGTTCAAGATGGAGTTTAGAGACGGACTTGGATATGATACTCGAGCACCTCCACAATTTGGAATTGGAAGTTTTGACCTTTGAAAACAAAGGTTGAAAATTATTTCATGATGGAGATTGAGCAATTGTTTGCTCTAATGGAAAGTTTTAAAGCTCCAACAAATAGTAAAGGAAAGCCCCTCAAAAAAGCAAATGGAATGAGGAGCAAATCAAGATATGCGAAGCCAATGGAAAAGATAACCAAATTATTGGTTAATCTATTGCCAAGCATGATCTTGGATAAGATTAGTGAGTCTCAAGATGTCAAGGAGTTTTTGGAGCAAATTGGTAAAGTTTCATGAAAATCATCCGTAATGGAATGCAAGAACAAAGGCAAAGAGGGAAACTCCTTGTTTCATGTTTATGAGGATTCAGAGATTGAGAGATACTCAACATCCGAGAATGAAGTTGAAGAAGCATCTACCTCAAGATTGAGAGGGAGTGAAATTCGTCAACATCGGAATAAGAAGAAGCCTTTGCATCAGGATCTAATGAAGAAGAAGAAAGTGTCACCCCTATAAGTAAAGGTATAAAAATTTTATTTTGTAAAAATAAAGATCACATTATTTGCTTTGAATGTGGGTAAAAAAGGCACTACAAGAGTAAGTGTATATGTTTAGTCAAGAAAATTAAAATAGCACCCAAGGCAAAGGAGAAATCAAAGGAGGCCTCACTCGTGATACACAAAGGCAAGGAGCACATTTTGTGTTTCCTTTGCAATCAAAAGGGACACTACCAGAATCAATGTCCAAAAGGAAAGGTTCAAAGAAAAGCCCAAGGAGGAAGCTCAAGTCAAGGGGGAGCTTCCAAGCACAAAATGAAGGTGCCGTTAGTTAATGGTGTAGGCCCCGGTAGGCCGACTAGAAGGAGGTGAATAACCTTGTAAATTTAAACTAGATCTTTTATAATATCTTAGCAAAGATAATCGATTAATTAAGCAGTTAAATATATCAACAACATAAATACTATAAAAGGCTAGCAGAGTTTACTTGGTTGCAACCAGGAGGTTGCTAATCTATGTCAATTGAAAACTGCATTAATGATATCCATCATGGAAGGCGGAGAAGCCTCTTACAGACATTAAAATGCTCGTAGAAAAACTAAGAAAATGAATAACAATTGTTGTGTATTGATCCTAGCTCTATGAACTATTTATAGTCCAATGGTCAAAGTACCATATATACCACTTATAGGTCCCTGTTGGCAGGCTATAGTGGGTGAATAGCTCTACAAGTTTAAACTAGATTTTTTGCAATATCTTAGCAAAGATAATCGATTAGTTAAGCAGTTACATATATTAACAACATAAATAATGTCAAAGGTTAGCAGAGTTTACTTGGTTGTAACCAGGGCGGTTGCTAATCCAAGATGGTTGAAAAACACACTAATGATCTCCTTTGTCGAAGGCGGAGAAGCCTTTTACAGACGTTGAAAAGCTAGTAGAAAGACTAGAAAAATGAATAACAGTTATTCTATATTGATCCTAGCTCTAAAGATTATTTATAGTTCAATGGTCAAAGTGACCATTTTCTTACGTGATACTTTGGGCGCCTTCAAAGTCATCCAGGGCACCTCTAAGTGGATAGAACTTTATCCAAACAAATAGCTACTTTATCCTAGTTGGAAATGTTGGGACCGGGTGCATGTTGACATGGATGCATGTTCGTAATTTTAAATTAATTACGTGCAACAGAAGGTTTAGCATAAATAATTTCTCAAATTATTTAACCACACATTAAGCATGCAACCTTATCTTGTGTAGACATGATCATATATTTAAAATTTTGCGGAAACGTAAACTAATTTACTTGTTTACCTCGCGTAACTCGAAGGAAGGGACGAGATCCAACCGTAAGCATCTCTCGGAAGCTCCGCCTCTATTCGCGTCACGAGAGTATCTTCGGGATGATTCGCAAAGCACGAGTTTCGTGTTCTCGAGAACTACTAGATTCTCCGAGAATGCGACAAAAACAAGAGAGAAGTAATCACATGGAAAACTCACCACCAAGGTTGGCCGGAATCACAATTCCGGCGAGAAGGAGGAAGATGACTTGCGCCCAATCCCAAGGTGATGATGGCCGGAGAGGAAGATCATCCCAACGGAAGAACTTCGTCGCCTCGGTGCTTCTCCTTGTGCTCACGGCAAGAAGAAAGGGGGAGAGGCTTGTGGCCAGCCAAGAGGAAGAAGGGAGGAGAGGGAGAGAGCCCAAGCAAGAATACTTGGATTATTTCAATTGAATTCCAAGCCTTGCCTTGGGTCCTTTATATAGTGGTCCTTAACCGCCAAGTCTCTTTTTTCTTATGGAATAAATTTTCATAAGAAATTTATCATATAAATTTTCTATGACTTATTCCATCATGCCAAGTCTTGATTTTATATCATGGTTAAAATCATATTTTAATTCATGATAAAATCAACCAAGTCTCTTTTTTCTTATGAAATAAATTTTCATAAGAAATTTATCATATAAATTTCTTTATATAAATTTCTTTATATAAATTTCTTTATCATGGTAAATCAATCCATGATTGATTTTATAAAATAAATAAACCAATCCATGGTTTATTTTAATTTCCATGAATAATAAATTTCTTTATATAATTTCTTTATCATGGTAAATATCATGATTGAGTTTATAAAATAAATAAACCAATCCACGGTTTATTTAATTTCATGAAAAATAAATTTTATTAAATTTCTTTATATAAATTTCTTTATCATGGTAAATCATCCATGATTGATTTTATAAATAAAATAAACATCCATGTTCATTTTAATTTCATGAAAATAAACCAAACCTTGTTTATATAAAAAATTTATATCATCCATAATTTTATAAAACAAACCACACTTGATTTATTTTATATATTGAACCAAACAATTTGGTTTTCTCCTTTGTTGTGGTCGGCCAAGCAAAGAGGGTGGGGACCCTCTTTGGCCGGCCTATCCAGGCCACGCCCAATGAATTAAACTCATTTAATTCATCTATTAAGTCTTCAAAAGACTTAGCCATTTTACGCTTCCGATGCGTCTCTGAAAAATTCAGATTCGACTTATCGTTTTGCTCAACCAAACCTAATCTCTCTTGATTGGAAAATCCAATTTCCAACTCGTTTTAAATCCCTCGGATTACTCGTAGTGCATGTGACTAAATAGGCTTTCGATTTATGTTGGTCGTCTATAATTAACCAATTATAGAACGATCATGAGTGGCACCTAGTAGTACATCATGATCCCCAATTAATCGAAAGATCAACGGTTGACCTAAGAAACAATTCTGAAACCCTTCAGCAGCTATAATGAATCGTTCCCCATTCCCTTCACCATCTTATACCCACTTGGTTCAGGACATGATCTATGTGTGTCAGTCCCCACTAGGCTGACTACGTCACACCTAGCCCAAGTAACGTTTTCTCGTCCTACGGATTCTAATTACTCTCATGTGTCAAAGAGATTCATACTCTGAACATGTCATGCTCTGGCCAGAGGCTTCGAGTAACAATCCGACGATAGGCCTTGGGTATACATCTCCTCGCAAGGAGTGGTGAATCCTTTGTAGGTTGTTCATACATCTTCGGGCACTTCGGCTTATACCCAATCATCTGGGTCCACACCTCCTTGGAGATGCTTGCTTAAGATGTCAAAGTATAAGTCTCCATGACCAAGATGACTTGAACACCGCAAGTCAAAGGAACATCGCACTTAAGCTGCAGTAAGAACTTCACTGAATGTCTATATGTAGACTACATATGAGTTTTACAGCCAGTCACTCCAATGAACTAGTTCCCTTAACTAGCATTCATGTTTATCTCCGGACATCCCAATGTCACCAGCCAGTGAGATCAGCTGATTAGAGAATAACCCATGCTAGTCTCAACAGAATTGATAGTGTCGTTTTTTATCAATTCATCGACTAGGGACAATTTCAATACTTCACAATTGCACATGTAGAGATAATCACTAGTTGTGAATTCATCACAAATTCTTTCATGCTGTGATTGTATTGCGGACATTCAGTAAAATGAGTTTAAGATCTCAATCAAATACATAAACATGTATACTCAAATAGTGAATATTCATTTATTAAATAAATGATTACAATCATAAGACGATTGCCTTAGGACACTTTTCTCATATCACTAACAGGAAACACCCTGTTACAACCGAGGGCGCCTTGAGTCCAACCCAGGGCACCTTCGCGCCTTATGATGAGAGGCACCCTGGTTCTGATCCAATGTAACCTTTGGAAAATATGAGGGGTTAAAATGTAAACTTTCCTCACTTGGGAGCTCTTGTGGGAAAAGTCAAACGTAGAGGGGTAAAGCGCAAAACAACCAGCCCTTAAGTTCCCCTCTGTGGCCGATCACAAAGCTCAGTCCTTGCGAAACTTTCCATTTTTCTTTTCCTCTTCTTCTTCTCCTCCCAAACGTCGAACCCACCCGATCCTCGCGTCCTCTCTTCTTCCGAGTGATTGAACCATCGCAGGAGGCCGATGACTCCTTTCCGCCTCTTCTCTTCTTCTCCTCTTCTTTTTTGCACGAGCGAGAGGGGGCAGCAGGGGTGGGCCATCGAGGTTCTAGGGGGGATCTTACTTGGAGTGGCGGCTTCCATCGCTCCCTAGATCGTGATCTTGTTTGCTCAACAAGTCGAAGAGGAGAGATCTCTTGCTAGGGTTGATCTCTTTCTTCAGGCAGATTGAAGGTGAGGAGTTTCTTTGATTAAGTTAGCTGTTTTCATCTGCTGAGTAGGATTTCTGGTGATCTTCGAGTTTGATCCAGCTTTGCCGTCTGAGGCCACGGTCGAAGATCGATCAGGTTTGCGTGGATCTAAGCAAGCAAGGAGGTGGTGGGCGATTAGGTGAGTTTATTCTGTTTATGTTGATCTAGCTGTAAACGGTTTGGGTTTGTGCGTTCCTATTCTTGATTATGAACTTGGATGTTTGGTTTTCCAATTCGGTTTCGGTTGAAACACAGATCAAATGCCATTCTTGAATCTACTATGAGGTGTTTTATGGATTTGTAATTTGATCTTGTTTCTGTTTGGTGTTCGATTAGATTCGGTGTGGTGAGTTTGGCTTTGATTTTGCTTTTGATCAATTTAGTGTTGATTAGGTTTTGAGGGATCCCTGTGTTCTTTGAGCTGGTTTCGCTTTGCCATGAGTGACTAAATTGATGAGGTTTTGATTTCTATCTCTCTGATCTTGGATGATTTGAGTAGTGAATTGGCTGTGTTTTGCCGTGAGCAGTGTTGGTTTAGGCTGAGGTATTGTGTGTTTGCTCTATTCCTATATCTGTCGTGTGAGTCACTACGGATTGGGAGTCTGATCTTGTTGATTGATCTGAATTAAGGATGGTTCCATTCATGATGTTGGTATGCGGTTAGATTGATCCATGGGTTTAGGTCTGTCTTCTTTGGAAACAGATCATTTTGAGTAGCCTAGGTGATCTTGAATTGTTTTTGTATCGTAGATTTGGTTGATAATTGTGAGCAGAGCTTACCTATGTTTGGATACATATTTAGCTATAGTTTAGGGTAGCATACCATGAGTCGATCGTAAAAGTTAATCGCTAATTGGCTAAACAAGAGTGATATTAGTATTAATTCTGTTATGGTTTAGTGTTTATATGGTGAGCTACTTACCGTTAAGTAAATAGCTAAAAATTATGTTTATCTATGGTACAGGTTATTGACGCGACTACTTGCGCCTCAAATATTATTTTGGATGGGGGATTCTCGTCGCACGGATTTCTACTATCTCGGAGGTAGGTACTTTTGACTATATCTGTATTAGATATAATCGTCTCTTATGCATAGTTAGATATAGATAGCAGTAGAGATACCTGATACTTCTATTTTTTTTTGATCAAAAGTGAATTTTATTATTAAAAAGGGGAAAAGGGATCCATGTTAGAAGGGGGACCAAACCTTACCTTCTAATCATGAAATAACAAGGTCTCAAAAGGATTTAAAAATATTGCTAACTATATAGTTAGCTCTTTTAAAATCTATCTCATTTCTCCAGCCACTTGGGACTATCGCATCGCCACCGCCGCTTGAGAGCATCTCTATTTTCAAAATTTCCAAGCATACCATCGCATTACAATTCCTTTGAGCAAATGTTGCCTAAGAATTTCAAAGATTGCCTTTCCCTTCAAATTTCCTTGACTTCCAATAGCCCATAAGCTTCCCGGAAAAGCTCCAGCTCATAATGTTATAAGATCAAAGCAGAAATTCTAGCAATCATGTAATTCACACCATGTTTCAGAGAAGATTATAGCAGCAAATTGAAGCAAAGTATCGGAAAATTTTAGAGCCAAAAACACCAGCCTGCATACCTTCATCATAGAATTTCTAAGTATCAGCCACCTGATAATCTCAATTTTCAGACTTGGCACGCAGAGAATGGAAAAACCAGAAAATGGAAAAAACCAGAGAATGGAAAATTAGCATCCCTCATCTCTTCTCGATTTACAGACTTGGCTACGGCAGAGAATGGAAAAACCAGAAAAACAGCCATTATCAGATTTTTCAGTAAAACTTCTGCAACCATTGTATCAAGATAGAGATCATTGACAAAGCAACTGTAAAACAAATGATCTGAAATCTCTATAGCAATAACACCATTGATGAAATCTCTGAAATCTGCAGAACTTCCATGATCGATTTTCATCTCATCATAATCAGTAATGTTTTCAGCAAACTGAATAAGAGCAGGAGTTTTAAACCATGCTAAAAGCTTAGCATATAGAGAACAGGATCGATCTAAAACAAATTCATAATAGAGCAAATGCACAACAGTAATCTAATTCTAAATTCTCCATATCAATAACACAATTCTCCATATCAACAAATAATTGAATTCTTCATTGACAGAGCAAATGCACAACAGACTAAGATTTACAGCAGACTTGGTGTAGAAATACTGAGTCTCTAGTTGGCACGCAGAGAATGGAAAAACCAGAAAAACAACCATTATCAGTTTCCCATATTTCAATAAAAACTTCTGCAGCCATTGTATCAAGACAGAAATCATTGACAAAGCAAATTGTAAAACAAATGATCTGAAATCTCCATAGCAATAACACCATAGATGAAATCAGGGTCGCTTTCCATCTCATCATAATCAGAAAAGCAGGGAATCCAGACCCTACTAAAAGGCTTGGCACGCATATAATGGGATCAAGCTAAAAACCAGAGGAAGGGAATTTACCATTACTCGCCATACTTCAGTGTAAACTGAAACTTATTCTTTTTCTGGAAACTGCAGGTAAACTCTGATTTCCGCATAACCAAGCTGATTCTCCCAAGAGCAATCAGTATCTCTAAACATTTTCTGATCCAATCGAATATAAGGAAGCCCCAGCTTGTCCATCTTACAAATGCCATATAAAATCTTGCTTATATCCTGCCTTCTCAAAATTTTGTCACCCGCAAACTGAAAGGCTTGATTAGCCAAGTAGTCCGCAGCCACATTTCCTTCCCTAAATACATGTGAATAAGTCACCTTATACCTTCCCATGATAGCTCTGATTTTAAGCACTATATTTCTATAATCCCAACAAACAAAAGGGGACTGAATAATCTTCAAAGCAACCATCGAATCTGATTCTAGCCAAACTGGTAAGTAATTGCAAGCAACATATAATTCCAATCCAAATAAAATGGCCGACAATTCTACTTTTACATTTGAAATAACTCCCAATGTGCCATGTTTCGCCATGATAAATTGCCCTGTGTGGTCTCTAATTATAGCCCCATATGAAGACACACTTGGATTACCTTTCGAGTAACCATCCGTGTTTAATTTATAACCTCCAAATTCCGGCCTCTTCCAATGCCCCACAAAAATAGTATTTTTGATGTTTACTTTGATAGGGATCCCCCAAGTTGTGGCAACTGAGGAGAAGCCTTTCCAATGTTTGCCTTTCATGATTCCTGTCGCTTCTCCTAGGAATAGATATTGAATTATATTCCTTTTAATCTTCTGTACTTCTTGTTTTATCCCCCTATGCTTTGCATCATTTCTAGCCACCCATAAGAACCATAATATAAGGAAAGGCATAACCTACCTAACATGCCCTCCATGAGACCATTCTGAACCAATCATCCAATCTCCCAGTAAGAAAATTCTGTGCACCCTAAACAAATTTACAAAATAAGACCAAACTTCCTTTGCTATTGGGCCATCAAAGAACAAATGATCTCAAGTTTCCATATCATTGCAACAAAGACATTTAGAGACTAGAGTGATTCCCCTTCTTTGCAAAATGATGTCAACAGGTAGTTTGTATCTCAAGAAACGCCATGCAAAAATGGAGATGGATGGATTGAGCAAGCCACTCCAAATTGCAAAATTTATGGGCATCACTAGTTTAATTTGTCGGACACTATTCCATGCAGTTTTTAAGGAGAATTTGCCATTCAAAGATATTTTCCATATGATATGATCTAAAGCATCTATTTGTACAGGTATTTCAACAACTTCAGCAGCTATGTCTTCCAGGAGCAGCCTGTTAATTTTGTCCATTCTCCAATGAGAACCTTCTAAAAATTCAGCAACTCTCATGTCAATATTTCCAACTGGGGCACAAGACTGAAACATAGGTCCACGATCCAGCCATGTATCATACCAGAAATGCAGTTTACCTTCTCCCAAAATCCAGCATGTATTTTGTTCTGCTAAGCTTCTAAATTTAACCATTCGGCTCCAACAAGGAGATGCTTTACTTTTCAATTGAACTATAACTGGATGAGTAGAACTACAATACATCCTTGTTAGGAAATTTGCCCAACGTGTTTTTTGTTCTCTGAATCTGTACCAAAGTTTAACCGCCATTGCGACACTAAAATCTGCTAGCTTTCTCACTCCTAATCCTCCTTCCATCTTTGGCTTACTGATCTCTCCCCAAGCAATCCAGTGTGCCTTCCTTTTAGTGTCTGTAGAGCCCCAAAAAAATCTCGCAAATATCATTTCCAAATTATGTAAAATTGACAAAGGAGGAAGAAGCACCTGCAACAAATAGAGAGGCATAGAAATTAAAACACTTTGAATTAGCAAAAGGTGGCCACCATAAGAGAGCCGTGAAATAGTCCATCCTATGAGTTTCCTTCTTATTTTTTGTATCATAGGTTGAAAATATACTGATTTTCTAATCCCAGTGAAAATGGGTATCCCTAAGTAGTGCATAGGTCATGTCCCTTCCGCAAAATTTGTGGCAGCTAAAATTGAATTTCTACGGGCAGGCGATATGCTTCTTGAAAGATAGATCAGACTTTTTCCAGCATTGACCAATTGGCCTGATTGCACCTCGTATGCATCAAGATAAGCCTTTACCATTTTTACACAATCAATAGACCCATTCAGAAAAACCATAATATCATCCGCATAAGCCAGGTGAGATATCTTCATATCACAACCCGTAGCATAACTCAGCTTAGGATTTTTGAGGAAAAAATTCTCCAATCCCCTAGATAAGTACTCAGATGCTATGATGAACAAGAAAGGAGAGATAGGATCTCCCTGTCTTAGCCCTCTTTTAGACTAAAAAACCTGCAAGATGTCCATTAACCCGAATAGAAAACCAACAAAAAGTGATACATCTCCTAATCATAGCTATAAAGGAGTCCGAAAAACCAAAAGCTGCCATAATCTTGAATAATAAATTCCACTGTACTGTATCAAAAGCTTTGGCCATGTCAAGTTTTATAATGACATTTCCTCCTCTGACATGAATATTTAGCTTATGAGTCAATTCTTGGGCTAAAAGAATATTATCAGAAATCAGTCTGTCTTTCACAAAACCACTTTGAGCCGGAGAAATAATCTTATGAAGAATTTTCGTTAGCCTATTCACCAAAAGTTTAGAAACAATCTTATATGACACATTACATAATCTAATGGGACGGAAATCTTGCCACTTTTGAGCATTTTCTTTCTTTGGAATCAACACAACGGTTGTGGCAACCATTCCTATCGGCAAGACCCCTCCTTTGAAGAATTCCATCACAGCTTGTTGCACATCATCTTGAATAATATTCCAACAGGAAACATAAAAGGCTGAGGAAAAATCATCTGGCCCAGCTGCACTATCTTGGTCCATTTCCCATATTACTTGCTTTATTTCCTCCTTAGAAGGCGAGACCATAAAAGAAATATTCTCTTCAGCAGTGATGAGCTTAGGAATATGACTAACTTCTACCCCCATATAATTAAATTCCTCCCCCGTTAATAATTGTTCAAAGAATTTGACAGCTGAAGCTCTAATAAGTTCTAGCTTCTCCAAACATTCCCCTTCATCCCATATCCGAAAGATTCTGTTGGTTATTCTCCTAGTTTTTACCATATCATGAAAAAATTTTGTGTTTCTTTCTCCCTCTCCCCTCCATTTGACTGATGCTCTTTGTTTCCAAAAGTCTTCCTCCATTTGAAGTGTCTTAAAGAGGTGGGCTTGACTTTTGTTTCGATTAATTCGGTTCTCTTCAATAGGTTCTGAATCAAACTGTTTTTCTACCTCAGAATATAATTGTTTAGCTCTTTGGATGTTGGCATGAATATTCCCAAATATCTCCTCGTTCCATCACTTTAAATGTTCCTTTAATCTTTTTAATTTCATCTGCAGTTTCTGAAGACCAAAACCTGGATTGGGTAGATTCCAATTCAATCTTACCGTTTGCATAAATCCATGATGCCTTAGCCACATCTTTTGAAATCGAAAAGAGGCTACTACTTGATCAAAGGTAGGAAAAGATAACAACAATGGGTAGTGATCCGAGGCAGCACGGCTAAGATGTTCAACCCGAACTGAAAATTCGTGACCTTGCCAAGATGGGGAAATCAGAATTTGATCTAACCTCTTCTATATTCTGTTGTTGGTCCAGGTGAAGCAATCTCCCACATAACCAGCATCGATCAGCCCTGTTGCCATTAAAAAATTGTTAAAATCTTCAATTGCTCCCAATCTTGTTATGTTTCCTGTGGATTGTTCAGATACATTAGCTATGACATTGAAATCTCCACCTACCATCCAGAAATCCTCATCACTTGGTTTGATATATTCTATCTTCTCCCAGAGTTCATACCTTTCAACTCTTGAACACTTTGCATAGATAATAGTAAACATCATTTCAATTGAGAACATAGCAGATTTCAAACTCAAATGAAGGAATTGCTCGTGATCAAACAAAACATTGCAAACTATATTAGCATCATAAATAAACCATATTTTCCTTGAGCAATTAGCAACTACCGAGGAATATCCCAATCTTCTAGTGATAAAGAAAACATCAAGCGAAATCATTGGCTCTAAAATTTCCAAGAAATTTAAATGAAAATTATTCTTCAAATAATGCAATCTTCTAATTGATGCGAGGTTACCTATCCCCCTAATGTTCCATATCATACCTGACATTAAAACATTGAAGAGTAGGAAATCCTTTGTGCTTGAGATTTGCTTCTAGTGACCCTTTGGGAAGCACCAGAAGGAACATACTTATTAGCAGTCTTTTTTGGGGAAGCAATCTGATTGTTATCGGTGTATACCACCATGGGTAGTGATGAAGACCTTTGCAAAAGCCCCACTTCCTCATCATCCGATCCATATTCCTCCACAAAAGATTTACTGAATTTAGCTCTATCAGATTCTTTTTGCATATCTTTCAAAATAATACCATCTAAATTCAGAGCTTGATCTCCTTGCTCTGCTTTTTCCTCTCTTGTGGCTACTTTTTCCTTTAATATTTCCTCAAAATTCACATTAGAATCAGCTATTTTAGAAATCCCCTGAGCAGTAAAATCTTCACTAGATGCCAACTATTTATTAGATGAAATATTTCCTTCCGCAAGAGTAACCTGAGCTAAGGTTGTGTGACGACCCACCTTTTGGTACTTCTAAGCTTTAAGTTACTACTACTTGACTTCCCTTAACTTGCTTTATTTTTTTTTTCTTCCTTCTCTTTTTTTTTCAAAAAAAACAAAACAACTTTATTTTATTTACTTTGTCAGGATTTGACCCCTAGACCTCTTAGTTGTAACACTAGAGTACTAACCAGCTACTCTATACCACTTCTTTTAAATGGTACCAGTCGACTGCTATATAGCAGTCGACTGGTACCAGGCGACTGACCTTTTGGCAGGCGCCTGGTGCATCGAACAGAAGCTACTATTCGATAGGGCAGGTGACTGGTCCTGTACCAGTCGACTGGCACGCCTGAAAACCTGCATTTCAGACCTGAAAACTTGTTTCAAAAGTCCACCAAACATATACTTTCAAGCCATACAAAGACATAACACCATTTCTATACTCTATACTAGTTTTATAAACATTTTAGCAACTCAAAACGAATCCATTAACTTGAAATTAGGATCTTTGCGAGATTTAACAAAACTATCAAAATATAAGCAAAACACTCTAGAGTTTGTACCAAACTTAACTTCTATGCGTAGTTTAAACAAGGTCATTCATTCTACCACTTCAAAACACCAAAACACATGTTCTACAAGACTTAGCCCAAAGATCTCTTCCACGGTTCCGCCGCCACTGAACATCAATGCAAGTCCCTTCGCCTCCTTAACTTATGCTTTTTCTTTACCTTTGTCTGCAATAGAAGGAAATGCAACTAATAAGCAAAATGCTTAGTAAGTAAATCCTAACTCACAAATCCAACGATAAGGGATAAACATGCTCTTTTCAAATAATGCTTGCTTCAAAACACATGCACTTTGAAATACTTACACATGGAAACTTTCATATACTTATCATGCTCAATCATACTTGAAAACATTTACTAGCACTAAAACATTGGCAAATCTAACATGCTCATAATTTCTTTTGAAACTTACTAATGATACATTTCCATACTTTAAACACAACTTCTTTGCTCTTTCCTTTAACATGCTTATAACATAACCATGTTATCATACATAACAAAACATACACTTAAGGAAAATTGAAACACTTCCATATACTCATATACTTCAAAATAATACTCAACATTCTCAGGCCTTGACAATGTACCTGGTATCAGTGTACCAATGCGCGCATCCCTAATAGGTTTCGGGGTAGCTAGCCACCGCACCCTATTAGAGCTTCTTTCTAACTTTCTGTGGGCCTCTCTTTTGCCCGGTACATGTCACTTTACAAAAGTAAAATACTTTCTTATTCATAATGCTTGTATTTATCAAGCTAAACTTTCTTTTTCATAAATCTTTGCACTATAAAACTTTACCTTTCTCACTTGGAACTTTCATCGAGCACCTTGCGTGCCCTTAACCCAAAACTCATTTTTGAGTCTTTTCAAGAACTTAATCTTTCATGCTTAGATCACACATATAAAAATCTACTCCAATTCAAGTTCTATGATTAAAAATATGTATTCTTGAGAAACTTAATCACACAATAAACAATATTCTCCAAGCATGCATATAAATCATAAAATCAAGGTTCTACAACGAGAAAACTACATGCGAAGCTACTCTTATTGCAGGTGAGTGATTTACTTACCTTTTTCTTGAAGAAAACTCACTAAGTATCTCGAAATTCCTAGTATAGGGCTCTTTTCCTCTTCCTTTGTAAGAAATCTCCACTCCTTAGCCCTAGGGAAGAAGCCCTAGGCTCTCCACTCAAGAGGAGGAAGAAGGAGGAAGAAAACCCCTTGTTTTCTCCCTGTTTTCGCAGCCCCTTTCCTCTGCTCGCGCGGCCTCCCGAAACCCTAATGGGGTCTTAACCCAACTTAAGTGGAAGTTTTAATACCTCTTCATGAAACGGGCTAAATCAACTATAATATTATTTCGTTTCATCCTTTTCTATGCTTGATACTCTAGCCCAGCTGGTTTTTGCTTTAGCCATGAACTGGAGAGGTCGCAGGATCAAATCTCGCCCGACCTCTTATATATTTTTTTTCTTATTTTGATCCGAAAAAATGCTATAATATTCCGAAAAATGCTAGAAAAATTCCTAAAAATCCCTAATAATACCAGGAAATTATTGGGTGTTACAGGTTGATACCTTTGGCACATGCTGCCTTGTCAACTGCACATCACTTTTGTATCCTTCCTTATGCATAGAAACTTGTTTCTTCTGCATAGCTTGATCTGAAATTGTTAATGCCACTGATTTATCTCTATCTTCTCTTCGAGCAAAAGAAACACCCTTGTCCAGCCCCTCATTTACCAGGGATTGTGTACCTTCGGCCCCAAAGGAAATCTGTTCAGTAATGAGGCTTTTATTACTGCTGTCATTTCTAATCTCCTTTCTAGCTTCAAACCTTCTGTCCTCATTTGCATTCTTCTCTTTCATTTCCCTATCTGAGAGCTCATTCAAATCCCCTTGATCTTCTTCCTCCAATACAGTCAAAGAATGAAATCTGTTTGTCGATACATCTTCCAACTTGTCCACATGAACTGGCTGGCCTGAAAAACTTTGCTTTTGAATCCAATTTTGTTTGGTTGTTCTCTGCATATCTCCAGCTTTTAAAGCTTCAGAAGATACTCCATCTACCCTGCCTATTTCCTGCACATGCTTTAGATTTAATCTCCCACGTAAATCTTCTCCAGGAGCAATAACATCAGCACTATTTCTTTTCCAATCAGGCATCGGTTGCTTACCATTTACATAGCATTCACCAACAGAATGCCCCAGATGAAGGCAATATTCACAGTATTTAGGAAACTTCTCAAACACTACTTTCTGCAGCCTCTTTTCCTTCCCAATCCCAATCCAGAATTCATCAACCACTGATTTTAGTAGATCTATTTCAACACATACTCGTGCCATATACAACCTGGTTCCATCCGCCGTCGCTTCATCTATTTTGATGGGTTTCCCGACAATTCGAGCAGCAGAATATAAACAGTTCTTGTTAAACATATGGATAGGAAAATCTGGGAATTGCACCCATACAGGAACTACTGAAGATTCTGCTTCATATGAAAAAAGTGGTGACCATTTGAAGATTCGCAAGGGAACGCCACCAATATTCCAAATCCCTCGAGACCAAATTCGAGCCATATCCTCATTTGATGTTAAATGCAAACAATATGTCCAGATCGTAGAAACCGAACATTATAGAAACTAGATAACCCTAGGTTTTTAAAAGCTTGAACAATTACCGCATAACTAGGTCTTTTCCCAGAAAACTTCCCAATAAGTGCAAATCTATAAGAATCAGCCATAGAGGATACCTCTTCCTTATAGTAGAAGATGCTAGGCTTGTAGCATCGTTGCCAAATGCAACTGAACCTAGATTCTTGTATTTGATTTTGGTGAACTTCAATTTGTCTCCAGTCCTATGCCTAGAGCACCCACTATCCAACATTCACTGGTCCATATCTTTATGTTCCTACACATAAAGTACCCTAATTTCGATCCATATTTGTAGAAGTATAGGGATAGATTAATTGAGTTTCACTGCCTAGTCTATCTTACCCAGCTAAAGTTATCAATCATATTACTCCTATAGGTATATTTGTGAGACAGATTTTGGTTAATCAGTTTGATCTGATTAGCTAGTTTAAAGCATTAAGTAAATTAAGTTATGTTAAGTTAAGTTAAGATAAATTAAATAAGGTTTGAAAATTAAGTTTGAATTTTAAAAAATTAAATTCTAATTTTTGAAAAATTAAGTTAAGTTTGAATTTGAAAAATTAAATTTGAATTTTTGAAAAGTTAAGTTAAGTTTGAATTAAATTTGAATTTTTGAAAAATTAAGTTAAGTTTGAATTATATTTGAACTTTTGAAAAATTGATTTAGGTTTGAATTAAATTTAAATTTTTGAAAAATTAAGTTAAGTTTAAATTTGAATTTTTGAAATTAAGTAAAGTTTAAATTTGAATTTTTGAAATTATGGATTTAGAATTATAATAAGGTGAAATTTTAATTTAGATTTATTTAAATTACAAGTTAAATTAATTAGACGTGTGGAGTTGGTTGGATTGGACTAATCTTTTTAGGTCCTAAATATCTCATCCATTTTTAAGTGACAAAACATGGAAACCTTATCTATTTTGTGAGAGACATCAAATTTTATCTTTAAATTTAGATTCAAAAACTATGATTTGATTGATCCTTGAGTTAGACTCAAGTTTAACAAGTAGTAACTTGAAAATGCATTTAAATAATTGGCTTCCAGGTCTTGGCAATGTTGATGCAGTCTGACCTGATTGTTGTTTTGGTGTTGACACCGATTTAAGTTTGGTTGAGTGAGATCAGATAGTTAAGTTCGGATTATGTCCTGGTCGGGGACTAAGCACGAAGTCCTGGTGAGTGACGCTAGGCAAAAGTCCTGATGACTAAAGTTAGGCACGAAGTCCTAGTCAGGGACTGGGCATGAAGTCCTAGTGAGTGAAGCTAGGTGAAGGAAATCCTAGTGAGTGAAGCTAGGTGAAGTAAATCCTAGTGAGTGAAGCCGAGTCCTAGCTAGGGAAGTTAGGTGAAGGAAATCCTAGTGAGTGAAGCTAGGTGAAGTAAATCCTGTTGAGTGAAGCTGTGTCCTAGTGAGTGAAGCTAGGTTGGACTAAGTCCCGGTGAGTGATGCTGGGCATGAAGTCTTGGTCTGGGGGACTGAGCATTAAGTGTACTAGTCAGAGAGGGCTTAGTAGCTCGTTCTCTGGACCGGGTTAGGTCGGAGAGGGCTCGAGAGCTCGTTCTCCGGACCAGACTGAGTCAGAGAAGGCAAGGGAGCCTGTTCTCTGGACTCAGGGTCTAACTTGAGTTAGTCATGATCAAGATTGGGCCATGAATTAATCAAGTAAGTTGGTTGGATCGGTCTGAGATCCGATCAGGGAGTTGGCATGAACTCCGGGATGTCTGATCGGTCTATTAATCGATCCAGAAAGTTTCTGAGGAAACAGAAGGCTTTCTGAACGGTCTAGTGACCGATCAGAAAACATTCTGTGAGGTCACAGAATGTTGGTGATCGATCAATGTGATCGGTTAGGACTTTCCTGGACCGATCAGGAGTTAGCCTGATCGGTCCAGCCCCATGCTGATCGGTCAGCTGGACCGATCAGGCACCTTGCCGATCAGTCAGGCTAACCGATCAGGCCATTGGCTGATCGATCAGTCAGACCGATCAAGGCCTTGATTGCCTAACCCTGGAATTCACGGTAGGGATGAGGATCGGTCTGGTGACCGATCCCCAATCTCTGATCGGTCAGTAAGATCGTTGAAAACTTCACTGGATCGATCAGAATAGAATCTGATTGATCAGGAGGGTGTTTGATCGGTTAAGGTGTGATAGGTCACAATACTAGTGTCACGAGTGAGCCTCAAATTTAGATATTTATAAACTGAAAACCCTTGGCTAGCAAGATTAAATGCAGAATAGGGGCCTCAGGTTGTATTTTTCCAAGGACTAGTTGTGAGTGTTTGAATCAAGCTCAAATTTGTTTGTCGTTAAATGTTTTGGGGTTTTCGAATAATATGGGGGTTGTTTTGCAAATAAGAACGAGATAATATAACAAAATGATCTTAGCTAAGTAAATATGCCTTAGGGAGTTGCAAAAACTACACTTAACCAATTTGAAGTATAATCAAGAAACTAGCTTAACACTAATTGAGAGCTAACACTTCAACTTGATATTATGAAATTTAAAGTGCATAAGATGATAACAAGAGTAATGAAGCTTAAAATAAGAACTAAATTGCAGAAATTAAATTCGGATCAAGTCCTACTATTGAAATCAGAATTTAGGAAACTATGACTTGCCTGATCGGTTAGGAGTTCGATCAGAGGCAAGCCTGATCGGTTGATAGACCGATCAGATGATGTATGGATCGGTCAACAAACTGATCAGTATCTGAAAGTGCGTTGATACAGAGACGAACGATTACAAAGCAAGTTACAAATTGAAAACTAGACTTCAGATCGAGTTCGTCACTGCAAATTCCCTCTTGCCGTCACACAAGAGTGAGCCAAAAACCCTCTATCTCAAGAATCAATGAAGAAATCGACTCCTGTAAGCAATCCGCGATAGTCTTGGTGCGCAGCTGAATTCCCTTCACGATCTCTTCCTCCTTGGCAGATTGCGTTGCGAATCGGCTCCGAAACCTTCAAACACTCTCAAAGAACCCCCTTCAATTGCATCTGATAGCTCTGATCGGTTGACAACAGCTGACAAGGAGTTTCTGATCCGAAGAGCAGGATTTCCGCGAATCCCTCAATCAAGACCCTTTCAGCGACAAAACTGGGTTGTAGATCTTGCGGGCGATTACTTCTTCGATTTGGAATCTGGAAGATGAACTGATTTGAAGTGGTCACCTCAAGAACGGAGAAGAAAAATGATCAAAACTGGAAGAAAACTCTGAATCGCGACGACTACGAGCGGAAGAGGGAGTTTCTGTTTTAACTAATTGCATTTGAATTTGAACGGCTGTGATCCTTTTCGTGTCATCCAACAGTTAGATCAAGTCAAATCAAACCCAAACCTTCCAAATCTTGATCAAGGGTCAGGATCTGCTCCTCCTCATCTCTATCACTCAGATCTGCAATGGATGGCTCAGATTGCCTGATCTTTGAATGGACGGTTTAGGCTCCTCTTAAGCTCGATCCAACGGCTGGATGACCTCTGATTGGGACCAAATCTTCAGATCTTGATCTGTGGTCTAGATTAACTCTAACCTGAGCTCTGATTGGTCAATAGATGATAGATGGCTCAGATCTAGCCGTTTCTTGATCGGACGGCCCACATTGATCCACCTCTTAATCCCCTTGATCAAAGCCAAGTAGGAGCTCAAGTCTGATCCAATCTTGATCTAGGTTCATGGTCATTTGAAGCCTACAAAATTAGATTCAAAATTAATGCCAAAATATCTCAAATCTAGAAAGAATTGTATCCAAAGACAAAATAGAAAGATTTCATGAAACCTAATGCAAATGCAAACTTGAGCATATGAAAAGGGATCAAAACATGGATTTAAGAGCCTAATTGGAGTAACAAAATGATAGTTATCAACTCCCCCACACTTACTCTTGGGCGTCTCGTACAAGCTACTAGTAAACTATGATGTATCCCCCTAGATTATTTTCAATCATAGTTAGAAGCAATTGAAAGGGAATTACCTAGGGTTGTTAATTCTAAAAAATCTAAACTCAATGGACTAGTATCTTGTCCTTAAATCAACAACTTAGCATACTTCATCCTTCATGACTCATTAAGATGAACTAGACTCACAAAACCTTTCGAAGGGAGTTTTAGTGGCTCTCTTCCTAAATTCTACATTTCAATGAAAGTGGAGCTCACTCAAACACAACATGGTTCTTGCACTACCATAGGCTTGCTTATTATCTACTCTCCACCATCATTTTTGACTTGGGTTCACATCTATAAAGGTTTATTAGAACAAATTAAAGAAATATGAAATGAATAGAATAAAAGAGAAGTTCAATGAATTTTGATACTAAAGAATCATGATAAAGGAAATAGAGAACTATGCTATGATAAGGGAAGATATGGAAAAGAAATATGGCATGATAAGAAAATATGAAAAAGTAAGAAAGTGAAAGACTTGGACACTCAAAAATGTTTCTAATGCACTTTGCCCTCTTTTATAGTCCTCTCAATGAATTCAGAGTTGTGATGGAGCAGGGATTAGCTAATTTGGATGAGAACCCTCAAATATCAGTGCTGAATTCATGTCATTCTGTGTCAACTCTGCTGATCGGTCACTGGACCGATCAGACACTGCCTGATCAGACTGGGGATCAGACTGGACAGCTCCTGATCGGTCTGGAGACCGATCAAGGGCTGATCAGTAGCTGAAATCTGCAGAATTCCTGAAACTGTCTTCTGAGATTTGTCTTCTTTCAATCAACACTACATCTCAAACTCATCTAACCTCTTATCAACATCTTCCACTTCAGAATTCTAACCATCTCCGGATACTTCGTGTTTATTTCCCTTTTCTTTTCTCTCTTTTTTTTCTTGCTGTTTTTCAGCTGCTTGCTTTTTTTTCTACAGCCAACACTTCTATTTTTTTCAATTCCAATTCCTTACAATGCTAGCTAAACTTCCTCATCTCCTCTTCAGTATTAGGTTTCCAGACATCTTCATTTCTCAGCATTCATTTGACAGATGGCAAACACCAATTCAATTCCTAAGTGAAAGAACTTGATAGACATGGAAAAATATCACTAATAACTAACCTTTGTGGACTCTCATTCCCTTCGAAATCTACCTCATGGAGCATGAAACATCAAATTATGTTCAAAAACTTAGACGTTCCACATGTAGCCTTCACTAACCAATTGTTGTAACTCCTTCTTGATACACCACTCCATCAACTTGGCACACTTCTTCATTTTCTTTTCTTTTTTTTTTTCTGTTTTTGCGTTGCATCCCTCATACTTCTTCACCATCTTAGAGTCCATCAAAACAGCTTCCCACTATAATTCAACAAAAAGAAACTTCCAAAATATATCATTTCTTACCAAAACCATTTAAAAGCACTAGCCACCTCCCCCACACTTAATCTTTTGTCCGTCTCAGGCAAAGTAACATCAAGAACAATCTAAAGCAACCAAGTCCATGAAGAAAATGGTTATGAACAGAAAAATAGAAGAAGGAAAAAAGAACAAAGTATGTATCACAAGGATTATTGCAAAAACTGATATGAAAAGGGAAGACATAGTGATTAACCTCTATAAATGTGGTCCAATCATAGAAATATAGCCTTGAAAGAACCTAAGCAAGTTCTAGAGTGCAATCACATGTGTGTATCTCAAAATTAAGCCAAGTCCTCACTAGGTAAAAAGAATTCATCTCAATTCATCAATCTAGAGTCCATAACTAAGTAGTACTCAAGCAACTAAGAATTTTCATCCATTGTCTCAAATCGTAAGGTTTAACAACCAAATTTAATTTGCTTTCAAGAGACTCTAAAATGATATAAAGAAAATCTAGAGGGATACATTTATTCCTAATCATGCAAGAAATACGGTGCCAAAAGGGTAAAATGGTGTCTACAATGATTCTTTATTCATCCTACACAACCCAAACATTTATTAACAAAAACTCATTGTAAAAGAAAAGTTTAACTACTTGAAAACAATAAGATGATATTACAATGAAATAAAAGTCCAAGAAAAAGAAAACTCCCCTTTAGGTTGGGTAGATAGCATCTTTGATGTTCAAACCATCCACATCTAGCTCCTTTAATTCTTCAAAGTATTTCTTGAGTCGGTGGCCATTAACTCTCCAAACAAAATTATTAGTCTCATCCTTGATTTCAACAATACCATAAGGAAAAATGTTAGTTATAAGAAATGGACCTTCCCATCTTGACCTCAACTTACCTTTAATCAACTTGAGCCTTGACTTGTACAATAGAACCTTGTCGCCAATTTGGAACTCTTTCCTCACTATATGTTTGTCATGAATGATCTTGGTCTTTTCCTTATAAATCCTTGAGTTCTCAAATGCTTCTAGTCTTATCTCCTCAAGTTCTTGAAGTTGAAGCTTCCTCTCTTCTCCCACCTTAGTGTTGGAACTCGGATGGCTAGAGAGGGGGGTGAATATAGCCAAACACTTGGACTTTATGCTTTTGAAATTTCTGCACTCAAACTTTTAGTAGCACAGCGGAAGTAGTAAAAATAGAATATGCAGAAAACTAAACCCTAAACTATGTGCAAACACAAGAACGCTAACAAGAGGATTTACAAGGTTCAGGGATAACTTGCCCCTACTCCTTGGCGTGCCCTTAAGGTGGGCGATCCTTGATCGTCGGCAGATCAAGCCCCGGAAGATCCGGATAGAAAGCAACCTCCTTCTCGGTGGAGTAACCTCTCCATAGCGTTTCAATCAAAGATATAGTTTTAAGCACAATGAAACACAAGAAAGATCTTACTTAGCACTTAGCACAGACAAGAACACAGCAAGCTTCTTCTGAGCTCCACCCAGCGACGATCTCACGCAAGAACCCCTTTCTTCGTGTCTTCTCGCTGTTGGACTCAAAGCCTCTTGTTCCTTCCTCCAAGTGCTCAAGCAAGGGATGGTTGCTTCAATGATCACAGTAGCTTTCTCAAGAGAGGATGATCAGCCAAGAGCACAAGCACGCAGCAAGAAATCTCAGCAGAAAACCAAGGCAACCAAAGTTCTTCTCTGCTCTTCTCCACCACGCTGCTTATCCACTCTCCACTAGCGCCAGGTCAACATCTCACTGCAGCCTCCAGCTGCTCTCCTGCAACCACCAGCCACCACTGAGCTCTTCTGGACTCCCTGAGCTTCCCTCAGACCAGCCCCAGTCAGCAGCTCCAGCCAGCGCCAGCGTCCGTTGCAACCTGAGATGGAAAACGGACAAACCTGCTCCAAGGAAAGGCCTCCATTGACTCTCCTTGAGTGTTTGAATCCTTCCCTGTCACCTGCAGCTTAATCAGAGCATTAGCACAGCATATCACTCAGTAAATCAAGTATCAGGGATCAAATGCAGAGAATCGGATACGGTCAGACGCGATCAGAGCGTCTGACAGTGCAATTTGAATTAAAGTGATCGGTCACCAGACCGATCCAGGGCTCGTGGGTCGGTCACCAGACCGATCCACCGCTTGCTGGGACTCCCCGCTCTCGCGGCGACACAAGCCTGATCGGTCACCAAACCGATCAGAGTGAAACCTGATCAGTCACCAGACCGATCAGGTAGCTCCCTGTCCGATCAGGCTCAAGCCTGATCGGTCCACGTCTGAGTGAATAGTAACTGCGGAAATCAGATCCTAGGTCTTTGATCGGTCACCGGACCGTTCAAGAACTGATCAGCGAGGGAACTCAACTCACTGTGTGCTCCCTGATCGGTCACCAGACCGATCAGGAGCCAAGCAGTGAGGACACTGCCTGCTCCCTGATCGATCACGGGACCGATCAGGAGCCAAGTAGTGAGGCAACGGCCTGCTACCTGATCGGTCACCAGACCGATCAGGAGCCGCACAGTAGGTTCCCAACCTCATTGTGTGCTCCCTGATCGGTCACCAGACCGATCAGTCATCGCTGGATCGGTCACCAGACCGATCCACGAAGGAGCAGCATGCCAACATCCCTGATCGGTCACCAGACCGAGCCAGGGTCTCCACCCTAGCCCTCCAAGCTAGGGACCTGACCCTCCAAGCCAGGATTTCATCCAACCTAGCCCTCCAAGCTAGGGACCTGACCCTCTAAGCCAGGAATTTTTCACCTAACCCTCCAAGTTGGGACTTTTCACCTAACCCTCCAAGTTAGGACTTTTCACCTAGCCCTCCAAGCTAGGACTTTTCACCCAACCCTTCCGAATTAGGACTTTTCCAGACCTAGCCCTCCAAGCTAGGAACATGACCCTCCAAGCCAGGAATTTTTCACCTAACCCTCCAAGTTGGGACTTTTCACCTAACCCTCCAAGTTAGGACTTTTCACCTAGCCCTCCAAGCTAGAAATTTTCACCCAACCCTTCTGAATTAGGACTTTTCAACACTTAGCCCTCCAAGCTAGGATTTTACACACCTAACCCTCCAGGTTAGGATTTTCCAACACCTAGCCCTCCAAGCTAGGATTTTTCATACCATGCCTAATCCCCGATCAAGACTTAATCATAATCATCCACCTAAACTAAAATCGATGTCAACACCAAAACAACAATCAGGGTCAGACTGCATCAACACTTAGTAGCATCAAAGTTGCAAGCCTTCACTGCCCAATACGCTTTGTGCTCTATCTCCACGGGTAGATGGCAAGCTTTTCCATATACTAATCGGTAAGGAGACATTCCAATGGGGGTCTTGTATGCCGTCCGATAGGCCCATAGTGCATCATCAAGCCTCTTGCTCCAATCTTTCCTATTAGGCCCAACGGTCTTTTCTAAAATTGCTTTGATCTCTCTATTTGAAATTTCGGCTTGGCCATTTGTTTGGGGATGATAGGAAGTAGAACCCTTATGTACAACCCCATACTTGCTAAGTAGAGCCTTCATGTGTTTGTTGCAAAAATGAGAACCTTGGTCACTTATTATAGCCCTTGGAATCCCAAACCTGCAAAAGATATGTGACCTGACAAAACTAACAACAGCACAAGAATCATCAGTCTTGGAGGGAATGTCCTCCACCCATTTAGAAACATAATCTACAGCAAGTAAAATATACAAGTATCCATAAGATGCAAGAAAAGGTCCCATAAAGTTTATTCCCCAAACATCAAATATCTCACAAAAAAGAATAGTGTATTGGGGCATCTCATTTCTAACTCCTATGTTCTCAGTTCTCTGACATCTATCACAATTCTTATAAAATAAATATGCATCATGAAATAAGGTGGGCCAATATAAACCACACTCTAAAACCTTCCTAACTGTCCTCTGTGGTCCAAAGTGTCCCCCGCAGGCTGATGAATGGCAAAAGGTAAGAACTGAATAAAATTCATGGTCGGGTATGCATCTTCTAATTATTTGATCATTACAAAACTTCCATAAATAAGGGTCATCCCACACATAGAATTTAGCATCACTTTTAAGTTTATCTTTTTGAGCCTTAGAAAATTATGTAGGAAAAACATGAGCCACTAGAAAGTTAACAAGGTCAGCATACCAAGGCGACTCACCATGTATCACAAGAAGATGCTCATCTCTAAAGTCATCATCAATAGTGGTAAGAGGTCCATCTCCCTCAATTCTGCTCAAGTGATCTGCAACTAGGTTCTCTTTGCCACTCCTATCACGGATCTCCAAGTCAAATTCTTGGAGTAGAAGCATCCATCTGATTAGTCTAGGCTTAGCATCTGGCTTCTTTAAAAGGTACTTCAAAGCTGCATGATCAGAAAAAACAATAACATGTGAGCACAACAAATAAGATCTAAATCGGTCTAAAGCAAAAACAATAGCAAGAAGCTCTTTTTCAGTGGTGGTGTAATTAGCTTGTGCAGCATCTAGGGTCTTGGAGACATAGCAAATAACATGTGGTGCTCCATCCACCCTTTGTGCTAGAACAGCTCCTACAGCAAAATTAGATGCATCACATATTAGTTCAAAAGGTAAATTCCAATCAGGGGGTCTAATAATAGGAGCTAAAGTAAGAGCCTCCCTTAATTTCTGAAAAGCTTCTTTGCATTTGTCATCAAAACAAAATTCCACATCTTTTTGCAACAATCTAGTCATGGGCCGAGCAATCTCGCTGAAGTCTCGAATAAATCTATGGTAGAAGCCTGCATGACCAAGAAAAGCTCGAATATCCCGTACGCATATGGGGTAAGATAAAGAAGATATAACACTAATTTTTACAGGATCTACCTCAATACCTCTCATAGAGACTATGTAACCTAATACAATACCATGCTCTACCATGAAATGACATTTTTCGAAATTAAGAACAAGATTGGTTTCAATGCATCTATGTAAAACCCTAGATAAATTATCTAAACATGAATCAAATGAAGTGCCAAAAACAGAAAAATCATCCATGAAAATCTCCATGCAATGCTCTAATAATTCACCAAAAATACTTACCATGCACCGCTGGAAAGTCCCAGGAGCGTTGCAGAGTCCGAATGACATCCGTCTGTAAGCAAATGTGTCGAAAGGACAAGTGAAGGTAGTCTTCTCCTGATCCTCCAGTCGATACAAATCTGGAAATATCCTGAGTACTCATCCAAGAAGTAGTAGTGAGACTTCCCTGCCAGCCTCTCTAGCATCTGATCAATAAAAGGCAAGGGAAAGTCCTTCCTCGTGACTTGGTTTAGCTTCCTGTAGTCAATGCAAACTCTCCATGAATTCTTTACTCTAGTGGGTACTAACTCATTGCTTTCATTTTCCACCACTGTAACTCCAGATTTCTTAGGCACCACATGGATGGGACTAACCCACTAGCTATCAGAAATAGGGTAGATGATACCTGCTTGTAAGAGTTGAGTCACCTCTTTCTTTACAACATCCAAAATTAGTGGATTTAGTCTTCTCTGTGGCTGCCTGACTGGTTTAACATTTTCTTCCAAAAATATCCTATGCATGCAAATAGCTAGGCTAATACCTGGTATATCTGCTAAGGTCCACCCAATGGCTTTCTTGTGCTGCCTCAGGACTTGCAATAATTTTTCTTCTTGCTCTGAATCTAAGTGCTGGGCAATAATGACAGGAAAATTTTGCTCCTCTCCTAGATAAGCATATTTTAAATGATCTGGCAGTGGCTTAAGCTCAATCTAGGCCTGCTCAGTAGATATGGGTGATCCTTGAGGCTCAGTGCAATCCCCTACACTCTCACACCTGTACTCTGAATCCTCTGAAATAGCAATAAAAGTAGGTGATCCTTGGGGCTCTGTGTAATCCCCTACACCTCTAAAATCATCTCTAACTGAAAGTAAATCTGACATAACCTCCAAATTAGCCTCCTCTAAAGCAAATGTGTCCTCAGCCTCCTCTGAACTGAAATCTCCTCTGGGAATAACAAGTGGAGCTCGCTCAGCAAATATATCTGCATCAACCAACTCCTCTAGAATACCAATGCTCATAATAGAGTGATCCTCTCTAGGTGATTCATGGCATCGAAAATACTGAATTGGTGTAACGGCCGCCCTTATATCTACTCTCGGGGCGGGGTTACGTACTACTCATTCATATAATTTTAATCATAAAAGAAAAACATAAGTGCTAAGCCTATTAGTCAGTGCATGCCAGTCAGATATCATGCTTTAATGTTTAGAACATTTTATTTCTTTGGAGTATAGTCCTAGGTTTCTATGCATCTTAAGTTCACAAGTAATTCAACTCAAACATATAAGAGTGATCACTAATATTCAAAAGTACCAACTCTAATCACTAGCATTTATTATTAAAGGAAACATAGGCATAGTAATGTAGATATGGGAATCTTTCTTTCCCGAGCCACCACCCCACACATCTTCAGCCCACCTGCCTCTTCCTCTAGTTCAAGGGTCCATTACCTTTATCTGCAGCATAAGACAACACATAAACTAGTAAGCACAAATGCTTAGTAAGGATCCTGTCCTACTCGCAAAATCCATACGAAAGCATACAACATGTACACATAATAAATCATAAGCATGAGTTCATCATAGCATACTAAACATCACAGTTTCTAAGCAAGCAGTATAAAGTATGGAATGCATATACATAAGGATGCTTAACTTTTAAAATCATACTTTTAAATACTTAAATATCATCGTATCATCATTGGGGGTCCCCGGCTTGTACCACATACATACATCATAAGCGCGCATCCCTAAGTAGATACGAGGTAGCGAGCCCCGACCTACTAGGGTAAGGACAGCATAGTCGGTAGTCCTAGAACCGGGGCGTTCTTAAGGTGCCCATCCCTGTTGCACAGCTACGGTAGTGCCAAAACCGTGGACAGCATAGTCGGTAGTCCAGAACCGGGGCGTTCTTAAGGTGCCCATCCCTTGGACCCATACTTTGGTCCGGTACAAGCCCATTCATAAAGTAAAATACTTTACATGATTTTACATATATGCTAAGGAATACTCCAAATCCACTCTTATGGGACACACCACTCTTCAAGGGTGCTCATGATCCCGTAGGGACACACCACACAACATAAGGGGTGCTCTTGATCCCATACTTAGTGGAGTATCCTTTCAAGCGTTTTATCATACACATCACATGCAATTCATAAAGGGTGCCACGTGGGCTATATAAACATGCTCATACATATGTCATATTTCAACCACTTACACAAACTTATATATGACAAGGTTGGTCACATAAATCATATTCCTGTCATAGAAAGTGGTAGCATACTTCATGAGTTAATCGAGTTCTTCTTAACCCTAAACCTAAGGTCCTGGCCGAAAGTCAAAGTAGAGATAGCTTAGGTTTTTGACATCAAACATCACATACAAGTATCATATCTATATCCATCATATATCATTCTAAGCATAGCATACATCATGGGGTAATCAAGCTTCACAAACCTAATGTTCTAGGCTTGGCCGAATATCACATGCTAGGGGAAAGGTTAAGTTTTCCTATCAAACATTCTCTTAAACATCACATGCATATACATATCATTATTCCCAAATATAAGCATATCTCCTAGGGTAGTTTAACCTTCACAAACCCTAACCTTAGGGAGTTGGCCGAATGGTGTAGGGTAGGGGAAATTAGGGTTTTTGAATCAACATTCATACAAGCATTTACACAAACATCTCACATACCTATCATACCACTTATTAAACATAGATTTCATCATAAGATAATTATGCAACCCTAATCTCTAATCCCTCTAGGGTTGGCCGAACTCAAGGGTAAGGGAAACTAGGTTTCTTGAAATCAAATCTTCACACCAACATTTATACAAGCATTTTGTCTACACTACTAAGCATGGATATATCATAGGAATCATACAACCTTAAAACCCTCTTTGCTTCATGCTTTGGCTGAAAGTCACATAAGGGTAGAACCCTAGTTTTTGTTCACAACATCATAAAGAAAATCAACATACCTATATACCCTAAGTCTCAAGGGATCTTCTCATGTATTAAAGAGTAACCAGGGCCTCTCCTAAAGGAGGTGGCCGAAACTTACAAAGGGAAAACCCTAATTCTTTTGTACAAGAAAACAACAAGAATCATGCATAACAATTACACTGTAGGCGAGGGGATACTTACTTCCTTTCGCTTGAATTTCTCCTTCTCTTACTCCTTAGGGTACCCTTGAAGAAGAAGAAGATGAGAGTTTCCCTTGTTAGCCTTCTCTAGCAACCTTGGCCCTAGTAGAGGGCAAGAACCTTAAAGGGTTCCTTTCTCATTCCAATTCCCTAGGGTTAAAACCCTAGGGTGAAATTTCGAACTTGCAAAGAGGGGAAGAGGGCTCTTGGTTTTCGAAAATTGAAGTGGGGAAGAAGAAGAAGAAGTGTAACTTCTTTTCCCTCTCTTATTTATACTCTTATCATGAAAAGACATGTCCCTTCGCTTCCCTCGATTTAATAAGAATGTTTCATAGCTCAATTGGTATTCAGGATTCACAAAGAACTAGATTTAAGCCTGGGTCTAGAGTTCGAATCCTGGGAAGGCAAAAATCCACGCCCAGGAGTGGAAAGACCTAGTATTGGTAACGGCACGGTCGACGGTTGACGGTCGAGACCGCCAAATGGGCCGGGTCGTTACAATAGGACTATTGTGTCTCCTATTTTCATGGACAGTGTGTCAGCATAAACATCAATTTTTGTCCTTGCAGTCTTCAGAAATGGCCTCCCAAGAATGAGTGGAGATCTATGTGCTAGGTAGTCTCCCTCCATGTCCAAAATGTAGAAATCTGCAGGAAAAATCAGTTCCTTCACCTTTACTAACACATCTTCAATAATACCGGCTGGATGGGTCTGATTTCTGTCTGCTAACTGAATCACCACTCCAGTAGGCTGCAGAGGACCAATACCAAGCATCTGGAAGACTGATCTAGGCATCACATTAATAGAGGCTCCTAAGTCCAACATGGCATCATGAAACATAATTCTCCCTATCTCACAAGACACAGTAAAAACCCCTGGATCTTCACACTTCTGAGGGATGGAATGGATAAGTGCTGAAATATTTTTTCCTAAGCTGACCAACTCATTCTCCTTCAGTTTCTTCTTGTGAACACATAAGTCTTTTTGGAGCTGAATTCTGAACTAGAATTCCATCTGAAGTAGCTGTTGTAAGTCCACTTTTACTACTGATTTCTCCTTCATTTTCCACCAAAATCACAGGATCACTTAAGGAAGGAGTGAGGCTTGAACTAGGATTGAAACCAACTAATTTTGAAGACATTTCATGGCTGTTTGGGGCTGAAAAAATAGGTGTTGTCCTGTTTTCCGAAAATTCAGCCCTTGGAGCATTTAAAGTTGAAGCCACCTTCCCACTCCTCAAAGTGATGGCACTAACATTTCCCTTTGGATTGGGAGTAGTTTGAGAAGGTAATTGACTTGATCCTTGGGCTTGCATTTGGTTCATCCCACTAGCCAATTGTCCAATTTGTCTCTCAATGTTTCATAAGGTGGGATCATTTTTTTGTTGGTCTTGTTGTTGCAAGAGTTGTTGTAACATCTCCTCTAGCCTTTGTTGTTTAGCATTCACCCCATTAGAACCTCCATAGCCTCCTTAGTTAGCATGGGTCTTCGGTTGGCCTTGAAATGAAGAAGTAGGCTGCTGAAATTGTTGAACTTGCTATGAACCTTGAAAATAGGGCTGTTGGGGCTGGTTATAGGGTTGAAATGGCTGCTAAAATTGTTGAAAATTAGGCTGGGAACTTGGTTGAAATTGCTGAGAATTATAGCTTTGAAAATTTTGAGTTTGAGGTTGAAATTATTGTGGTGAAGGCTGAAATTGAGTGGGCTGGAAACTCTGATTTGAGGGCTGGAAATTTTGGTTGTAAGGCTGAAATCCTTACTGTGGAAACTGATATCCTTGCTGATAATTCAGATTACCTTGGAACCCTTGCTGATTTCCTTGAAAAGGTGGCTGATTTTGTTGAAAGGGTTGCTGAAATTGCTGAATTGGTTGCTGAAAACTCTGAAATTGTGGCTGCCCTTGCTGATTTTGCTGGAAATTCGGTTGAGGCTGTTGAAATAGCTGTTGTGATGGGTTTTGTTGATAAAAAGAATTGTCATACTTCAAATTTGGATGATCCCTCCAACCCGGATTGTAAGTAGATGAGTAGGGATTATTCTTGTCTTGAAATTGTCCTCTAGTCAATGCCGCTAGTGTTTCATCTTGGAGGTTAGGACATAAATCCGAGTTGTGTTCTTGGCTTGAGCAAATACTACACAACCTCATCACTTGGCTTGAAGGTGGAGGTACTGGAAAATTCTGATTTTGGTTCACATTGTTTAAAGTCATTTACTTCACCAGGGAAGTAAGCTCCATCAAAGAATTCTTGATTTCCTTTTGCTTATTAGAAACCATCTGAACCTCATTAACTCCTCTAGTGGACAAAGCTCTACTCCCAAACTGTTGTGAATTTTCTGCCATGTTTGAAATCAACTCCCTAGCTTGATCCGGTGTTTTATTTACTAATGCTCCTCCAGCTGCAGCGTCAATCATAATCCTATCTATCTGGAGTAAACCCTCGTAGAAGTACTGAATAAGTAGCTGCTCACTGATCTGGTGCTGGGGGCAACTAGAGCAAAGCTTGTTGAATCTTTCCCAATAATCATACAGGGTCTCTCCCACTACTTGCTGAATGCCACAGATACTTTTTCTGATGATTGTTGTTCTGGAGGCTGGAAAGTGCTTCTCTAAGAATGCCTTCTTCATAGAAATCTAACTAGAAACGTGCCCAGTAGGAAGATAATAGAACCAATCCTTAGCTGCTCTAGTCAGGGAAAATGGAAATGCCCTCAACTTTATATCTTCTTCTGAAATCCCCTGAGGCTTCATAGTGGAGTAGACTACGTGAAATTCATGCAAGTGTCTGTTGGGATCCTCTCCAGACTGTCCTTGAAATTTAGGCAATAAATGAATCAAGCCTGATCTCAGCTCAAAGTCACCAGTAAGCTTTGGATAAGCAATGCATGAGTACTGGAAAGCATCAACAGGTGCTGCAAGTTCCTTCATGGTTTTCTGGTGGTCTGCCATAGGGTTGCCTGAATGAGTAGGAATAGACTGAGTAGAAATAATGTCAAAAGCCTCTGAAACACTGATTTGGTTCCTCCTTGCTCTAAAAGTCCTCTCAATTTCAGGGTCAAATTCTTCAAGATTACAACCTGCAGATCTGGTCATACAACAAATACAAATCGCAGCAAAAGTATATAGAAAAAGGTAACAAGTGAAATAGATCACAAGATATGAAAATAAGCACAAAGGCTAAATCAAACAAACTCAACTAGTTTTCCCCGGCAACGGCGCCAAAAATTTGATGTGAGCCCAATACTAGTGTCACGAGTGAGCCTCAAATTTAGAAATTTATAACTGAAAACCCTTGGCTAGCAAGATTAAATGTAGAATAGGGGCCTTAGGTCGTATTTTTCCAAGGACTAGTTGTGAGTGTTTGAATCAAGCTTGAAATTATTTGTCATCAAATGATTTGGGTTTTCGAATTGGAACAGGGTTTTGTTTTGCAAATAAGATTGAGAATGTAGTTGAAACGAAACAAGCTTACCTAAGCAAACTTAAACTAGGAAATTACAATTCTAAACTTAACCTACTTGGAGATTGAGCATAACAATTCGAAATTGCAAGATTGAAGGATAAAACTGATATCAATTGCAAAAATACACTAAAGCTATAACTAACTTTGAAAATGAAGAATTGAAACAAGCTGAATACTGAAACAGGGTCAATTTCTACAGAAAATTTCCTGATCGGTCGGCTGACCGATCAGATATAAGCCTGATTGGACTGGTGACCGATCAGGTGCTGCTTGGATCGGTCTAATGACTGATCAGTAACTGAAACGCGAACTGAAATGATTCTAAACAAACTGGAATGACATAGAATTGAGTACAGAAATGAAATCTACAACTAATTTACACCAGTTCAAGTTCTTCACCGAGATTTCCTCCTTGCCGTCACGCAAGGATCGAGCTCGGAACCCCCTCGCTCGTGAATCGAACAGAAATCAGCTCCTTGAGCAGTTTGCGTAGCTTGGATGCGAAATCTGAAACTCCCTCCGATCTTTTCTTCCTCGATGGTTGGAATGGCAAGTGATAGCTCAGGAACCCTCGAATCAACCCAGAGAACCCCTCTAACTTGGCCCGATTGATGGAGAAATGGAATCGAATGAAGATCGATCGGATGAAGCAAGCTCACGGTGAAACCCTCGCCTGAGCTTCCAGAGATGAATCAATTGCGAACCTCTCGCAGAACTGATCTTGACGAACTGAAATCTGAAGAAGAGCTTGATCTGGGTGGCCGCGAGCGATCGGAATTGAAGAACGAAGAAGAATGGAAAAACTTTGGAGACGCGATCTGGCGACGACGACGAGCGGAAGAGGGAGTTTCTGTTTTAACTAATTGCATTTGAATTTTAACGACTGAGATCCTTTTCGTGTCATCCAACGGCTGGATCTCTTCAGATCTGAACCAAACCTTCCAGATCTTGATCAAGGGTCATGATCTGCTCCTCCTCAGCTCAGATCATTCAGACCTGCAACGGATGGCTCAGATTGCTCGGATCTTTGAATGGACGGTTTAGGCTTCTCTTAAGCTCGATCCAACGACTGGATGACCTCTGATTGGGACTAAATCTTCAGATCTTGATCTGTGGTCTAGATTAACTCTAACCTGAGTTCTGATTGGTCAACAGATGATAGATGGCTTAGATCTAGTTGTTTCTTGATCGGACGACCCACATTGATCCACCTCTTGATCCCCTTGATCAAAGCCAAGTATGAGCTCAAGTCTGATCCAATCTTGATCTAGGTCCATGGTCATTTGAGCCTACAAAATTAGATTCAAAATTAATGCCAAAATATCTCAAATATAGAAAGAATTATATCCAAAGACAAAATAGAATGATTTCATGAAACCTAATGTAAATGCAAACTTAAGCACATGAAAAGGGATCAAAACATGGATTTAAGAGCCTAATTGAAGTAACAAAATGATAGTTTTCAATTCACCATAGAGTAGAACGATCTATATCGTGAGTTGGTTCGGTAACCAAGTCTGGATCGGTTCATAACTGATTTTTGCTTTCGAAGAATCATGTCAAGATTCATGGAACCCAAAGAAAATCGTTCCAAAGCAACTCTTAGTTCCTTAACCTGAGTTTTTAAGGAGGAAGTCTCCTCCTCAAGTTTTTGGGCTTGAGTGGAGGTTCCTTCCTGAATGGGATCAGTTAAGTGACTAGAGTTGACTCCCACTTTCAGGATTTTGACTTCCGGTCGGAGGGACTCGACCCTAACGTTGGCTTTGTTGGAACCCGGATGGCTAGAGAGGGGGGTGAATATAGCCAATCACTTGGACTTTAAACACTTATTGAATTTCTGCACTTCACTTTGTTAGTAGCACAGCGGAAGTATGAAAACAGAGTATGCAGAAAAAATAGGAAACAAAACAAACTAACACCACTAGCAAGATCGCTAACAAGGAGGGTTTATAAGGTTCGGGGATAACTTGCCCCTACTCCTTGGCGTGCCCTTAAGGTGGGCGATCCCTTGATCATCGGCAGATCAAGCCCCGGTTAACACCGGATAGAAAGCAACCTCCTTCTCAGTGGAGAAACCTTTCCACAGCGTTTCAATCAAGGATATAGTTTTAAGCACAATGAAACACAAAGAAGATCTTACTTAGCACTTAGCAAAGACAAGAACACAGCAAGCTTCTCCAAGCTCCACCTAGCGACGATCTCACTCAAGAATCCCTTTCTCCGTGTCTTCTCGCTGTTGGACTTCAAGCCTCTTGTTCCTTCCTCCAAGTGCTCAAGCAAGGGATGGTTGCTTCTCAGATCTCAACGGCTTGCTCAGGAATGATGGAACAGCAAGAACACAAGCACGCAGCAAGCCCCAAAAACTTCACAGCAATACTGATTAGCAGAGTTGTTGAAGACTTCTCGCAATCGGCGCTTAAGTCTTCTCTACACAGCTCCAGGTCACCATCCCACAGCAGCCTCCAGCTGCTCTCCTACAACCACCAGCCACCACTGAGCCCTTCTGGACCTCCTGAGCTTCCCTCAGACCAGCCCCAGACGGCAGCTCCAGCCAGCGCCCGTTGCAACCTGGGATGGAAAACAGACAAACCTGCTCCAAGGAAAGACCACCATTGACTCTCCTTGAGTGTTTGAATCCTTCCCTGTCACCTGCAGCTTAATCAGTGGGTTAGAACAACATATCAAGCAAGAAATCAAGGATCAGAGATCAGGCGCAGTGTATCAGATATGCTTAGACGCGATCAGAGCGTCTGACAATGTAATTTGAATGAAAGTGATCGGTCACCGGACCGATCCAGGGCTCGTGGGTCGGTCACCAGACCGATCCATCGCTTTGCTGGGACTCCCAGCTCTCGCGGCAACAGAAGCCTGATCGGTCACTGGACCGATCAGAGTGAAGCCTGATCGGTCACTCAGACCGATCAGGTCTGATGAATAGTAATCCCGTAAATCAGATCCTAAGTCTTTGATCGGTCACCGGACCGTTCAGGAGCTGATCCGCGGGGGAACTCAACTCACTGTTCACTCCCTGATCGGTCACCAGACCGATCAGGAGCAAGGCAGTGAGGAAGCTGCCTGCTCCCTAATCGGTCACCAGACCGATCAGGAGCCAAGCAACAAGGCAACAGCCTGCTCCCTGATCGGTCACCAGACCGATTAGACATCGCTGGATCGGTCACCAGACCGATCCACTAAGGAGCAGCGTGCCAACCTCCCTGATCGGTCACTAGACCGATCCAGGGACGCAGACCTAGCCTTCCAAACTAGGATTTTTCCATCTAACCCTCCAAGTTGGGACTTTTCACCTAACCCTCCAAGTTAGGACTTTTCACCTAGCCCTCCAAGCTAGGACTTTTCACCCAACCCTTTCAAGTTAGACCTTTTCCACACCTAGCCCTCCAAGCTAGGATTTTTCACCTAACCCTCCAGTTGGGACTTTTCACCTAGCCCTCCAAGCTAGGACTTTTCGCCTAGCCCTCCAAGCTAGGACTTTTCACCCAACCTTCCGAATTAGGACTTTTCACCACCTGGCTTCACTCACCATGACCCGGCTTCACTCACCGGGATTTCCAACACCTGGCTTCACTCACCAGGACCCAACTTCACTCACCGGGATTTCCAACACCTAACCCTCCAGGTTAGGATTTCAATCATCCCATACCTAATCCCCGATCAGGTCTTAATCATAATCAGAATCATAATCAACCTAAACTAAAATCGGTGTCAACACCAAAACACCAATCAGGGCCAGACTGCATCAACAATCTCCCCCTTTTTGTTGTTTGACAACCCGATTTTAAGTTTAGGGTTCTCAATCAATTTCCTCAAATCCAGAATCATAGGGGAATCAAGATCCCCCCCTACAGCATATCAATCCTAAACTTACCCAACCACACTCTCCCCCTTTGTCGAACACCGAAAAGGGTCTAGAGGGGCTGTTAAGTTTAACCATACTCCCCCTCAACCCTAGGGTTATCCCAAAACAACAAAGATTTCATTGATTTTTGATACACATATGAACACATATGACAAAAATAGGGCATGATAAATCAAGCATATGTATCATATGAACATGGCATCATAAGAATGAATATAGCGATATAGAATGAGGCAAATAGACAGATAGTAATCATGGGAACTCATATAAGCCAACATCCTAAACATGATAAGAAATACATACAAAATAACACCATTCAAGATACTAAAGAGCATAAGATGACAAGAGATACATCAAAAACAGTCATAGTGGTAATACATAAATATCCAGATAGATAATTAGATGCAACTCAGTGCATCAAAACCAAATAGATGCATACCAATGCATCGAAGTCAAAGCAAGTGTGGCACAAGGCCATAAAAGTCAAGTCACAGGGCATACAACCCAATAGTCATACAAGCTAAGCAAACAAATAGGCAAATCCCAACCCGAGGCAGAGGACATCCAGACTCAACTATCAGCGCGGGGGGGGGGGGGGGGGGGGGTCATCATCCTGCATAAGATCATCCATCGTGATGTCGGCAGGAACAGAGGACCCTGGTGCAGTACTGGCAAAGGGCGCAACTCCAGGGAATGTGTGCTGGCGCCACTCATCGTACCATGTCTGCTATAAAGTGCGAGCTCCAGAAACGTCGGTCTCGATCGAGGTCAGTCTGCTATCGATGGATCGGAACTGTGATCGGACCTCCTCGCGATAGATCTCCCGCAAATGAAAATCATGCTGGATGGTCTGATCCAGCTCTGAGAGCTGCCAGCGCAAATCTGGCTCGGGCTCATCGTCGTAATCAACAGCAGCATCGGCTGGCGCCTGAACCTGTGGACCTCCCCTCGGTAGCTCACCAAGAACCCTACCATCCTTCCAAACCAACGCCCGATCGTGCTCCCGAACAATGTTGCCGGACTTGGCAAATGCCAGTCGGCCAAGTCTGTAGTCTTGTTTCACCATGGGCATGGTCCTGCCCTTGGTGACATCAACACCCACTGACATAAGCCAATCGGTGATGACATGACCAAATGGCATGTAGACCATGCGGCGACTCGGCTCGCGATAGGATAAGATGGACTGGAAGATGCTCTCCATGATATCGAAGTCCAAACGGCGGTGCATGTCGTAGAGCATCAGGCAGTGATAGGGTCGGATCTCAATTAGGGGCTTGGAAGTGATTGGTAGGATACAATTTGTGATAATCTTGAACAAGATGTAACTAGTGGGAGAGAGACGAAGTCCTGCAAAGGTAGGAAAATCAGGACCCAGCTCATCGAGACCAGCTGGGCGGGGATGACCGAAGAAATACTGATGGATACCATCGGGAGAACATCCGCAAAAGGTGCCAATAAAGGATCAGGAAGCTCGGGGTAGATCGAATACAGGTTTGGTGATCATCGACCACCCAGATACTCTGCTAAAATCTCATAAAAGAAATCAAGGTTCCTCTTGACGACTCGAGTGGTGAACTCGAAGCCCTCCTGAGGTCCCTGCTGAAGATTGTTGTAAAATTCGGAGACTAGGTCGTAATTGATAGGTCTCTCCAGAGAGAGGAGGAAACCAAGGTTGTAAAAAGTGACGATCTCCATGATCGAGGGACAATACTCAGTCAGGAAAGGGACATCTATCGATCGGCAGGGTAACACTTTAAAGGTCCTTGATTGGAAAGCATACTCACAGGCGGCATTTGGAAAGCGAGAGCTTGAGGAAGGCTGAGGCCTTCTGGAGGGCGCAGATGAGGAAGGGGCTTTCCCCTTCGCGCTGCCCTCTGCGGGTTCTTTACCCTTTGATGATTTTCTAAAGAATGGAATTGGTCATAACACCAGATTTGATCAAGAGAAGTGAATCGAATCATGATATAGGTTAAGGTTTGATCAAAAGATAAGATGTAATCAAAGACCCAATCAAAGAACATAATCAAGACACAAGAATGAAATCACAAGGTTAATCAAGGACCCAAGATTAAATCACAAGGTAAGACATGGAATACATTAGTCATAACCCACAAGAATTGATCAAGTAAGAGGAGTTTAATCAATGAAAGTAAATGGTCATACAAGGAAGGGTCGCGGCCAAAATGTGAGTTCACGGCACAACATCAAAACATGGTTAGTGTAAATACAAAACCCATGAACTGATTCACAAAATGAACTAACCAACAAAAACTTACTTAGGTGTCATGGAGAAAGTTCTTGAAGGTTGGAGAAAGAAATCGCGCGGAAGAAGGTCTCGACGCAGAAAGCTTCAGCGAGACAAACTTGCCGAAGACAGAGAGGAGCTCTCGCGCAGAGGAGACGGTAGGAGAGCACGCACAGGAAAAGGGAAACCGCAGAGAGGCTCACGCGCAGAGGAGGAAGTTGCTCGCACGGGATGAAGAGGCGCAAGTGAGGAGGTTCGGTGCTAGGGCTTGGGAGATGAGAGGTTTTTGCAGAGTTATTTGGTTGGTGGATCGATCCACCAACCGAAATTTAATGCGGTTGAACGGATCACCGTTCGATCTGGGAGCGCCCAGACCGATCAGGCTCCTGATCGGACTGGCCTGGTCCTGATCGGTCGGGTGACCGATCAGGCAGGCTCCTGATCGATCGGCTGATCGATCAGGAAGCGAACAGTAGGGTCGGATGAAATCCTGGAAGCCCCCTGATCAGTCTGTGGACCGATCACAATAGTGTGCCAGATCGGTCTGGGGACGATCCAGGCTAGGCCAGAATTAAGAAATCTCGTGAAGTTTCTGTGACCCCTCTGATCGGTCTGTGGACCAATCACTACCGAAGGGAGCCAGATCGGTCCGGGGACCGATCAGCCCTACGCCTGATCGGTCCGATGACCGATCAGGGTTCCTGATACTCCCTGATACGATCTGAAAGATTCAGTTTTAGACTTTCAGAATCTTTCCAATGAGATATGATGAGGTTAATCGAACTTGGACATGATCTCATGACTAAAATTGATCCCTAAACAAGGATCAAAGGTCCTTATAGGTTCAACAATCACTTTGCTCCACCCAAGTGGAGTCAAACTCAATCAATAATCATTCAAACAAGTTTTAACCAAGATTGTGCCAAATTCAAGTTTCCAATCAAGTTTCCTTGATTGGAATGTCCAAGTATGATCATGGAGCCAAATACACATGTGTTATGCATTGGTTTTCCCCATACTTGGTCACCGAAGTGATTTTTATCTCGTCAACTTAATTTCTCAAGGGATGCAATGACATTTTGAGAAATTGAGTTGATCCTAACATCTCACCCCATTTCTAGCAAACAAAAACGTTTTGGTAAACCTTATAGTTTGTGTGAGATGTCCCCAAAGTTACCCATTGTATCCCAACAATTAAAACTTATCATGAAGGGATTTGGATGCATTTTGAAATTTATGAAGCACGACACATTCCCAACTCCCTTCTTAAGAAGCTAAACTCATTTTCGGGGAGTGGTTTAGTGAAAATGTCAGCGAGGTTTAACTTGGACTCTACATGTGAGAGCACAATATCTCCCCTAGCAACATGATCCCTAATGAAGTGGTGACGCACTTCAATATGTTTGGTCCTAGAATGATGGACTGGATTCTTGGTTAGATTAATTGTGCTAATGTTGTCACACAACACTTGCACACTTTTATAACTCAATCCATAGTCCTCTAGAGTGTGAATCATCCACAACAATTGTGATACACTCTCTCCCATAGCAATATATTCTGCCTCGGTCGTGGAGAGAGCAATACAATGTTGCTTCCGACTTGACCAACTAACTAAAGATGATCCCAGAAATTGGCAACTCTCACTTGTGCTTTTCTGATCCAACTTACATCCAGCGTAGTCGGAATCGGTATAGCCAATTAAATCAAATGATTCGGTACGGGGGTACCAACGACCGACTCCAATTGTGCCTTTCAGATATCTCAAAATTCTCTTAACAGCGATTAGATGAGATTCCTTGGCACAAACTTGATACCTAGCGCACATACCCACAGCGAAAAGAATATCAGGTCGACTAGCTGTGAGGTATAGCAAACTCCCTATCATGCTTCGATATTGAGTCAAATCAACGGGTTTACCACTCTCATCATTATCTAATCTTGTATTTGTAGCCATGGGAGTAGTTACCTCTTTTGAATCACTCATATTGAATTTTCGAAGCATTTCTTGTGTGTATTTTGATTGGTGCAGATGGATACCATCGCAAGTTTGTTTGATTTCAAGTCTAAGGAAGAAGGTCAACTCTCCCACTATACTCATTTCAAATTCACTTTCCATGTGTCCAATGAACTCATTTAAATAGCCCTTATTATTTGAGCCACAAATTATGTCATCGACATATACTTGGGCCACAAAAATATTGTCACCATCTCTACGTAGAAATAGTGTAGGGTCTATTTAGCCTCTAACGAAGCCTTTGTCAATTAAGAATGTCGACAACCGCTCGTACCAAGCTCGGGGTGCTTGTTTAAGGCCATAAAGTGCCTTTTTGAGCTTGAACACGTGGTTTGGGAATTCGGTACTCTCAAACCCCGGTGGTTGTTCAACATAGACCTCTTCTCTAATCAAACCATTTAGGAAAGCCGATTTGACATCCATTTGATATAATTTGAAACCCCGATGTGCTGCAAATGCAAGCATCAACCGGATGGATTCAAATCGTGCCACGGGAGCATAGGTCTCATCATAATCAAGGCCTTCAACTTGACTATAGCCCTTGGCTACTAAGCGTGCCTTGTTTCTAATGATTTCTCCCTTATTGTTCAACTTATTTTTGAAGACCCATTTGGTTCCAATGATGGTGGTCTTCCTAGGTCTAGGGACTAAGTCCCAAACTTGACTCCTTTCGAATTGACCTAGTTCATCTTGCATTGCAATGATCCAATCAGGATCATTTAATGCTTCATCAATTTTTCTAGGTTCAATTTCGGAAATTAAGACAACTTCATTAGCCTCATTCCTAAAGAATAACCTAGTTCTAACCCCATGATGGATGTCTCCAACAATTTGGTCTTGGGGATGACTAGAGGCTAATCTAGTTTGCCTTGGTATTGGTGGTGCTTCTTGAATGGGTTCACTAGACACAAGGTCAGCCTCAGGATCCGGCTGATCTATGGGTTGTCTAGGCTCACCATCATCAGACTCATCACCATCAACAACATTTGAAGTTTCATTCAAACTTAGTCTCCTAAGTTCGAGTTGAACCTCATCTTCTGGTTGTCCATTGACTTTTGGAATTTCTTCAAAGACAACATCAGAAGATTCTTCAACTAATCTAGACTTCTTATTGTAGACTCGGTAGGCTTTGCTAACGAGGGAGTACCCGACTAGTATCCCTTCATCAGCCTTTGCCGTGAACTTTCCAAGGTGGTCCTTGGTGTTTAGAATGAATACCTTACAACCAAACACCCTAAGGTGTTTAACTGTAGGTGGTTTTCCAAACCAAAGTTTATGAGGAGTCTTTCCCAAAAACCTGTGGATGAGGACTCGATTTTGCACATAGTAAGTTGTATTTACAGCTTCAGCCTATAAGTAACTCGGTAGTGAGTACTCATTAAGCATGCTTCGTGCAGCCTCTTGTAGAACACGGTTCTTCCTCTCTACAATACCATTTTGTTGTGGTGTTCTAGGAGTGGAGAACTCATGTCTATAACATCTATCTTGACAAAATTCTAAAAACCGTTGATTTTGAAATTCACCTCCATGATCACTTCTAATTGTCTTAATTGTTGATGATTTTTCATTTTCAACTCTTCTACAAAAAGAAATGAAAACATCTAAGGTTTGGTCCTTATATTTTAAAAAGTAAGTCCATGTATATCTAGTAAAATCATCAATGATAACAAAGCAATATCTACTTCCATTCAATGATATGATAGTACTACAATCAAATAGATCCATGTGAAGTAAATCTAAAGCAGTAGATGTACTTACAGTGCTTTTACCTTTATGTACAGATTTTGTTTGCTTACACATTTGACATGCATCACAAAGTTTGTCCTTTTCATACTTGATGCTTGGTAAGCCACGAACTAATCCCTTGTTGGCCAACTTCTGGATGTTCTTCATGTTAACATGTGCTAGCCTCTGGTGCCAAAGGGTGGACTCTTCTTCTTTTGACATGAGACACTTAGCAAAAGCATTAGTAGCACTTTTAAATGAAACTTGATAGATATTGTCTACTCTTGCTCTTACTAGTACCGTGTCCAAGGTGTCATGTTGTCTAACTAGACATTGACTTAGTTGAAAATCAATTGTGTAACCCGTGTCACACAATTGACTGACACTTAGGAGATTAAAAGTCATCCCCTTAACTAGAAGGACATTCGAAATTCTAAGACATTCGGATATTTGAATGTCTCCTATTCCTATGACCTTAAGACTACCATTGTTACCAAATGAAACATTACCTCTACTTTTCTTGTGAAGTGTGGTAAACAATGATCTATCCCTGATCATGTGTTTGGAGCATCCACTATCAACGAACCAAGTTGATAGATGCTCCCCCTCAATCATAACCTACACAATTCGAAAAATAGAAGTTTTAGGTACCCAAACCTTGGGACCTAAAGCATCAACTAAACAAGACTTAGGCACCCATGTCTTGACAACTTTCTTTTGGACTCTAGGTGTCTTAGATTGTCTCATATCAGTCCTAGACATCAAAGACACGAATGAAGGTTCTTTGGGTCGGTAACCAATACCGGCCCTATTTTAGACTGCCTTTTGGGCATTCAAGATCTTGTCTAGGGTCTTAGAGCTAGTTGAGAACTTCTCAAGAATATTCTTGAGCTTCTCAACTTCACTCTTCAATGATTTGTTTTCTTCTACTAGCAATTCATCATGCAAATCATCTATATCCTCAACCCTAGAGGATTTCAATTGGTCAATCTCAAGTTTAATGATTTGATCTCATCCTCTAACATTTCAACATGCAAATCATCAATGTTATCATCCCTAGATGATTTCAATTGATCAATTTCTAATTGCAATGCTTTAACCTTATTTTTTGACTTCTTTAACATATTGGTTAAACATGCAATTGCTCTATAACACTTTTCAAGTTCAGGAGAAGTTACCTCTTCATCATCCGAAGATGATGAAGCCGCGTTTGAGGAGTTGGATGATTCATCACTGCTTTCCTCTCCATGAGCCGTAAGTGTCACATGCCTTGTGCTCTTCTCCTCCTTCTCTTCATCGGATGAGCTTGAGGAGGATTCATCCCAAGTGGCCTTCAAGGCATTTTTCTTCTTCTTTGATTTTTCCTCTTTCCTCTTGGATTTCTCCTCCTTCTTCTTTAGCTTCGGGCATTCATTCTTGAAATGCCCTTTCCAACCACACTCATAGCAAGAAGCATTAGTCTTATCAAGTTTAGCTTCACTAGGATTACCTTTACCCTTGAAGCATCGACCCCTTCTCATCATCCTTCTCATAAAATTCGCCATCTCGGAGGATGAGGAGCCGATTCCATCTTCCTCGGAATCGGACTCGGATTCGGAAGAGGATGAAGATGAAGAGACTTCCTTCTCCTTCTTCTTCTTATTGGATCGTTCCCCTGCAACTAAGGTAATCCCCTTCTCCTTGGGGCCTTTGTTAGCCATTTCATGCAATTCCATTTCACAAAACAAATCATCTAACTTAACAATGGATAAATCCTTGGAGACTTTGTAGGCATCCACCATGGATGACCACAAAGCATTCCTTGGAAATGCTTTTAGTACATACCTCACAAGGTCGCGATTCTCGACCTTTTCATCAATCGAATGAAGCCCATTGAAGACTTCCTTGAACCGGCTATGTAGCTCACTTACCGATTCATTTTCCTTCATGGAAAGGTTTTGTAATTGGTTGAGGAACAAATCCCTCTTGGCGATTCTTGAATCTCGGGTGCCCTCGTGGAGTTCGATGAGCTTGTTCCACAAGTCCTTTGCACTTGTGAAAAGACCAACCTTGATGAGTTGGTCTTTGTTCATGCCGCATTGTAGAGTGACAACCGCCTTTGCGTCGGCTTCACTCTTCCGAGTTTCTTCAGCCGTCCACCGCGAAGACTCAAGTTCATTGCCTTCATCATCCTTTGGAGGGATGAAGCCCTCCTTCACCGCGAACCAAGTGTTGATATCCATCTTCAAGTAATATTCCATCTTCGATCTCCAATATTGGAAATCTGCACCATTGAAGAATGGAGGTCGAGTGGTGGAAAAGCCTTCTCTCAACGCCATGGATGTAGCTCTTGGTTGTTAATCCGCAAAAACAGAGCCCCAAGCTCTGATACCACTTGTTGGAACCCGGATGGCTAGAGAGGGGGGGTGAATATAGTCAATCACTTGGACTTTAAACACTTATTAAATTTCTGCACTTCACTTTGTTAGTAGCACAGCGGAAGTATGAAAACAGAGTATGCAGAAAAAACAGGAAACAAAACAAACTAACACCACTAGCAAGATCGCTAACAAAGAGGGTTTACAAGGTTCAGGGATAACTTGCCCCTACTCCTTGGCGTGCCCTTAAGGTGGGCGATCCCTTGATCGTCGGCAGATCAAGCCCCGGTTAACACCGGATAGAAAGCAACCTCCTTCTCGGTGGAGAAACCTCTCCACAGCGTTTCAATCAAGGATATAGTTTTAAGCACAATGAAACACAAGGAAAATCTTACTTAGCACTTAGCAAAGACAAGAACACAGCAGGCTTCTGCAAGCTCCACCCAGCGACGATCTCATGCAAGAATCCCTTTCTCCGTGTCTTCTCGCTGTTGGACTTCAAGCCTCTTGTTCCTTCCTCCAAGTGCTCAAGCAAGGGGTGGTTGCTTCTCAGATTTCAACGGCTTGCTCAGGAATGATGGAACAGCAAGAACACAAGCACGCAGCAAGCCCCAAAAACTTCACAGCAATACTGATTAGCAGAGTTGTTGAAGACTTCTCGCAACCGGCGCTTAAGTCTTCTCCACACAGCTCCAGGTCACCATCCCACAGCAGCCTCCAGCTGCTCTCCTGCAACCACCAGCCACCACTGAGCCCTTCTGGACCTCCTGAGCTTCCCTCAAACCAGCCCCAGACAGCAACTCCAGCCAGCGCCCGTTGCAACCTGGGATGGAAAACAGACAAACCTGCTCCATGGAAAGACCACCATTGACTCTCCTTGAGTGTTTGAATCCTTCCCTATCACCTGCAGCTTAATCAGTGGGTTAGAGCGGCATATCAAGCAAGAAATCAGAGATCAGGCGCAGTGTATCAGATATGCTCAGACGCGATCAGAGCGTCTGACAATGTAATTTGAATTAAAGTGATCGGTCACCGGACCGATCCAGGGCTCGTGGGTCGGTCACCAGACCGATCCATCGCTTTACTGGGACTCCCAGCTCTCACGGCAACACAAGCCTGATCGGTCACCGGACCGATCAGAGTGAAGCCTGATCGGTCACCGGACCGATCAGAGTGAAGCCTGATCGGTCACTCAAACCGATCAGGTCTGATGAACAGTAATCCCGTAAATCAGATCCTAAGTCCTTGATCAGTCACCGGACCGTTCAGGAGCTGATCCGCGAGGGAAATCAACTCACTGTTCACTGCCTGATTGGTCACCAGACCGATCAGGAGCAAGGCAGTGAGGAAGCTGCCTGCTCCCTGATCGGTCACCGGACCGATCAGGAGCCAAGCAACAAGGCAACAGCCTGCTCCCTGATCGGTCACCAGACCGATCAAACATCGCTGGATCGGTCACCAGACCGATCCACTAAGGAGCAGCGTGCCAACCTCCCTAATCGGTCACCAGACCGATCCAGGGACGCAGACCTAGCCTTCCAAACTAGGATTTTTCCATCTAACCCTCCAAGTTGGGACTTTTCACCTAACCCTCCAAGTTAAGACTTTTCACCTAACCCTCCAAGCTAGGACTTTTCACCCAACCCTTCCGAGTTAGACCTTTTCCACACCTAGCCCTCCAAGCTAAGATTTTTCACCTAACCCTCCAGTTGGGACTTTTCACCTAACCCTCCAAGTTAGGACTTTTCACCTAGCCCTCTAAGCTAGGACTTTTCACCTAGCCCTCCAAGCTAGGACTTTTCACCCAACCTTCCGAATTAGGACTTTTCACCACCTGGCTTCACTCACCAAGACCCGGCTTCACTCACCGGGATTTCCAACATCTGGCTTCACTCACCGGGATTTCCAACATCTGGCTTCACTCACCAGGACCCGGCTTCACTCACAGGGATTTCCAACACCTAACCCTCCAGGTTAGGATTTCAATCATCCCATGCCTAATCCCCAATCAGGTCTTAATCATAATCAAAATCATAATCAACCTAAACTAAAATCGGTGTCAACACCAAAACACCAATCAGGGCCAGACTGCATCAACAGGCTTTGGCCAACTTACGAGATAAATAAGATATTAAATCATAAAGTTCAGATTCAGGGTAGCCTCTTACCGTTATTTGCCCATCTTCTGAAATTGACAATCTTCAGGTTCTGACGTTCTCTTCCATTTCTGACTCTGATTCGGTGTCGAGGTTCTCCGAAGCAGTCAGCGCGAGGAGGTTGGCGTGTGGTACTTCTTCTTCTTCTTGTGAAGAGGATTCGTCCCACGTAGCTTTGAGAGCTTTCTTCCTCCAGTTCTTCTTGTTGTCCTTCAAGCTAGGACACTCCGACTTGTAGTGGCCCTTCTTGTTGCACCCATAACAGGTGACTTCACTCTTGGCTTTTTGGCTGGTAGACGGTTCAGTTGGATCATCCTTTTTCTGGTTCGCCTTCTTCTTCTTCATTTGTCCCTTGATCATTTTGTACTGACTTCGGGCCAATTGAACCAACTCTGGATAATTGATTCCGTCGTCATCAGACTCTGAGTCGGAGTCTGACTCGGGTATCAGTTGCACCTTCTTCTTTTGTTTTGTAGAGGCTTTACCTGCAAAAAGAGCTAACCCTTTCTCGACCATTGAGGTGTTAGTTTGTTCGTGCAGTTCTAATTCAGAGAATAATTCATCTAATTTGATATTTGAAAGATTCCTAAAAACCTTGCAAGCATCTACCATTGATGCCCGCAAAGAATTTCTTGGGAATGAGTTTAGGGTATAGCTTATTAGATCACGGTTTTCTACCTTGTGACCTATCGTGTATAGATCGTTCATGATTTCTTGGATTCTTGCGTGTAGCTGAGCGGTTGTTTCACCGTCTTACATTTTGATCGTGTATAATTTGTTGAGGAGGAGGTCTCTCTTGTTGATTCTGGTGTCTAACGTCCCCTCCTGCAGTTCGATCAACTTACTCCACAGTTCCTTGGCACTGTTGAATGGGCCGACGCGATTGAGTTCTTCCTTCGTCAGTCCACACCGGAGAGTTTGAGTGGCTTTTGTGTCCGCTTCTATCATTTTCTTGAGTGAGGCATCCCACTCAGAGTACCCTTGGATTTCTCCTTGCGTATTTTTGGGGATTTCCAATCCAGACTGGATGATAATCCACATTTCCACCTGAGTTTTCAGGAGGACCTCCATTCTGCTCATCCAGTAGGAAAAATCCTCACCGTAGAACAGAGGAGGGCACGCGGTACTGTAGCCTTCTTGGATGGTCATTTAGAATTCCTGAAAAATAAACAAAAACATAAAGACTCGTTCCAAGACTTTGTCTTGGATTAGTAGTGCGGTATGCAAAAAACTTAGAAACAATTCAAGTGGTGTTGCACCAACCTCAAAGGAAGAAAGATAAACATATTTTAAAAAAAATGATTCCAAAAAATTGCTCAGTTGGCGGTTTCACCAAGGTTGAGCAACCCGCTCTGATACCACTTGTGGGATCGTTGTAATCGGTAGAGGAGGAGGGATGAATAGCGATTACGTAAAACTTTTCAAAAAAAATCAGAACACAGCGGAAGAAACAAAAATCACAACGCAAACAAGTTTTCTTTTTACTTGGTTCGGAGTCTTTGATGGCTCCTACTCCAAGGCCCACGGTCCTTGACCATTTTCGTTGGGCAATTCTATAAGTCGCAAAAGTATTACAGATATTTAAGTTAAGTACAGAATTTGAACAACAAAATAAACAATACCGACGACACCGAAAGGATTGTAGACTATCTTGGACGATGTGTCGATGATCTTGATCATTTGCAGCACGGACGAACTCGAGCACGGAAGAATTCTGAAGAGCATTGGCGTGCTTGAGTTGCGAGAAGGCTTCTTTGCATTGGAATGAATTGATCTGTAAAGCAAGGGGTGAAACCCCTTTTTTATAGGGTTCTCGGGCACCTGAGCCATATAGGGCGCCTGACAAATGTCGCGGATCTGGCGCGTCCCTATCCGCAGACTCGGCCAAACTCCTATTTTCTGTTCTTGGGCGCCTGGGACTCCTGGGGTGCCTGATGGCTCACGGGTGCCAGAGTTACTGACGTGACAACCTGCCAGCTCAGCTGCCCCGCTGGATCAACAGCCATCTGGGGTGCCTGATAACTATCAGGTGCTTGGCTTCCCGGGCGCTTGACTCCTCTCAGGCGCTTGGGATGCAGCAGCAAGGAACTCTTCACTCCTGCAACCAGGGTTAGTCCAAGAACAATATATAATATAAAAATTAAGTGTAAATTACAGCTGAAGCTGTCTTGGTTCTGACTTTAGATTTCAACTTGAAAACCTAGGTCGAACCGACACCTACTGTTCCCTCTTCCGGGGAACGCATCCTCACCTACTCCTCTCAGGAGAAGTTATCTTTTGCCAACCGGCTCCTCTGGTTGGACTTTTGCTCGGCCTCCGAGATTGTCGGATCTCGAGACGTTCGTTCCTCGACTAGCCTCTACTTCTGTCCGCAACTCTCGCTCGGCTAAGACTTCTATCCAATCTTCTGGATCAGGACTTCGTTGCCTATCCCTCGACCAGGACTTCGTTGCTCAACCCTGCAGGTCAAGACTTCGTGCCTAGGTGAACTAGGACTTTCCTGCACACTTGGTAAATCCATTAGACAACAATACATACTTAACTTTAAACCCTTTGCCATTATCAAAACCAGGTTCGATCTGGTGCTTCCGGCACCAACAGATTTGTCCAAATAAGAAATTAAAAGTAACTTCTATCTGAAAAGATGGTACAATAAAAGTATTTTCTAAATTCAAATAGACATCAATTCCTAAATAAAGTCTAAAACACCAATAGACTCGACTGTAATCTTCTTTACATTGCCTGTATAGATGTATCTTTCACCATCAAGCAGAAGTCGGCTCCTGAGACAACCTTGTATAGTGACAATTATGTGAATAATAGCATTAGTATCTATCCACTAAGTATTAGTGGGCACAACAACTAAATTAACTTCCGAACTAACAAAGTTGGGAACATTATCATTATACTGCATGGTTATCAATTTTGAAAGAAGTGTAGTAGTTTCAATCTTTTAGTTTGCCACGAAATGATCTGTTAATTGGCTAAGGAAATTCTTAGCATCCTTTCCCTCATTTGTTAAGCCTTGAGATTCTAGAAACACTTACTCGAAATCTCACTTATCATACTCGAAATCTAACTTTTCAGAGTCAGAGTCCATTGTGGAAGAAACTTCTGAGGAATTAGCCATGATATATCTTATACATGCATAATATCTCTCAAAATGGATACAAATTTGTGTCTACTATTTAGTATGTTGTGCCAATATAAAAAGCCTCATGGTACTTAGACATATGCGATTTGATCACTCCCACTTTATCAAATTCAACCCTTTGTGTTGGTGCAGGCAGCACCTAAGTCAAACCTGGGTTTTGATAATAGCAAAGGATTCAAAGTTAAGTGTTATTTGTGATCTAATGTGTTCACTGAGTGTGCAGAAAGAAGTCCCAGCGAAGGGCAGCTGGGCACCTAGCGAAGGGCTGCTAGGCGTCAGAACCCTAAGACCTGGCGAAGGACTGCTAGGCACCTGGCAAAGGACTGCTAGGCATCGAAGACCTGGCGAAGGGCTGCTAGGCACCTGGAGAAGGGCTGCTATGCATTGAAGACCTGGCGAAGGGCTGCTAGGCACCTGGTGAAGGGCTGCTAGGCATTGAAGACCTGGCGAAGGGCTGCTAAGCACCTGGCAAAGGGCTGTTGGGCAAAAGTCCAACCGGAGGAGCCGGTTGACAAAAGATAAACTCTCCTGAGAGGAGTAGGTGAGGACGCGTTCCCCGTCGAGGGAACAGTAGGCGTCGGTTCGACCTAGGGTTCTATTTAGGAGACCCGAAGTCAGAACCAAGACAGCTACGACTGTAAAAAATGATCTAATATTCTTGCCTTATTTGTTGTGGAACTAACCTTGGATGCAGGGACCAAAGGAATGTGTTTCTGCAGCTCAGAACGCCCCAAAGGAGAGGGGTAGGCACCTGGGCTAGGCGCCCTGGAGGTCCCGGGCGCCCAAGGTCGAGGCCAAAGATGAGTCGAAGCAAAATCAGCCACGAAGCCAGCGGACCCAGTCAACCTGGGCGCCCGGGAGGTCCCGAGCGCCCCAGTCAGCTCCAGAGCCGATTCGAAGGGGATAAGCGCTGACCAAGCTTCGGATAGAGGTTCTCGGATCCAAAGGCACGTGTCAGACGCCCCCGACGTCCTAGGCGCCCCCAGGAGCACTATAAAAGGGGCTCGACCCCTAAGGCTTCAACAACACTTTTTCCAACGCCTCCAAGCTTTTCGTTCAAGCGCTCTACTCCGGCAAACTCCGTTCTCGACACTCTAGTGCCGACGACGACCCTCTGCTCCGAAAGGCAATCTACACCGGGCGTCGGTAACGAAAAGTGTAGTCGTTTATTTACTGCAATATTTCTGTATCATACTCTGTAAACCTTTGCGCGAATATAGAATTGCCCGCAATAAACGGTCAAGGACCGTAGGCCTTGGAGTAGGAGCCGACCGCAACTCCGAACCAAGTAAAATCACTTGTGTTCTTTGTGTGTTTTAATTCCGCTGCATTTTCTCTTTTTTAATCCGAAAAGATTTTCACGATATTCACCCCCCCCCCTCTATCGTGTTTCTCGATCCAACAAGTGGTATCAGAGCGGGGTAGCTCAAATTGGTGCAACCACCAATTTGGGAATTTTTCGAATTTTTACGAAATCTTTTTTTTAATTCTTTTTCAATCGAACTTTTATCGTTAATCGAGGTTGGTGCAACACCACTCGATAATTTTTTTTATCTTCTTCCCGCACTGCTAATCCAAGACCAAGTCTTGGGAAAGTTTTGTTTGTTTTTGTTGCTATTATTTTAGAATCTCTAATGGTCATGCAAGAGGGTTTCAGTACAGCCAGACCACCACTCTTCAGTGGGGAGGACTTCTCCTACTAGAAGAGTCGGATGGAAGTCCACCTGAAACCTCAGGTGGACATGTGGATAATCATCCAATCTGGTTTGGAAATCCCGAGAAATGCTGAAGGAGTGCCACAACCTTATACCGAATGGGACGCCTCACTAAAAAGGAAGATCGAGGCGGATGCTAAAGTGACCCAGACACTTCAATGCGGTCTAACCAAAGAAGAGCTGAACCGGGTGGGACCATTCAACAGTGCAAAGGAACTTTGGGGTAAGTTAATTGAGTTGTACAAAGGAACCTCCGACACCCGAATAAGCAAGAGAGACCTACTGCTAAACAAACTCTACACTATCAAAATGAACGATGGCGAGTCAGCAGCCCAGCTCCATGCCAGAACACAAGAGTTGATGAATGGTCTATATACAATCGGTCACAAGGTAGAAAATCGTGACCTGATCAGGTATACTCTTAACGCTTTCCCGAGAAATACTTTGTGGGCATCTATGGTAGATGTGTACAAAGTTTCAAGGGATTTGTCTAAAATCAAATTAGATGAGTTATTTTCTGAACTTGAATTACATGAGCAGACTAACTGCACCCTGGCCGAGAAAGGCATTGCTTTTGTTGCAGGTAAAACTGGAAAGATGACCAAGAAGAAGCCTCAACTTGCACCCGAGTCTGACTCAGACTCAGACTCAGAAGACAACGAAGGAGATCGACCCAAGCTGGTTCGACTATTCCGGGACTACTACAAGGAGCTAAAAAATCAGACCAACAGAAGGAAAGCCAGCCGAAGAAAGGAAGAGCCAGTTGAACCTTCAAATAAAAAGACCAAACCAAATGTGACCTGCTACGAATGCAAAAAAGAAGGGTCACTACAAGACGGAATGCCCCAATCTGAAGGAGACGAAGAAGACAAGAAAGAAGAAGGCCCTTCAAGCAACATGGGATGAGTCTTCCTCCGAAGAAGAAGAAGAGGCCCCACAATCGAACCTGCTCGCCCTGACTGCTTCGGAAGAAATCGAGACTGAATCAGAATCGGAACCGGACGACGGAAAGCTCACATTTTCAGAGGATGGCAAAATCACTGCAAGTAGATTTTCTAGAGTTCAATTATCAGAGTTAATTGCTTATCTATCTCGCGACTTGGCGAAAGCCAAAATCCGAATCGAATCCCTCCGACAGGAAGTAAAACTCCTGAAAGAGGGAGCTGACTCTAGATCCTTAACTGAGAAGGTTCAAGAAGGAACCTCTACTCAAGTTGAAAAACTTGAGAAAGATAACTCCTCCTTGAAAACTCAAGTCAAGGACCTTAGAGCAGCTTTGGAACGATTCACTTCGGTTCCAAGGGTCTTGACATGATCCTTGGAAAATAGAAGTCCGTTCTAAATCGATCCGGATTAGGGTATCGAACCAAGGCTAGACAAAGGTCATATTATGCTGTACTGAATCAGTCTAGACCCAAAATTCAGGCATGGGTACCCAAACTATGCCTAAACAATCAAGTCGGACCAAATCAGTATTGGATCCCCAAGGACAAGATTCATATCTTGCCTAATCATTACCGTGGCTTTAGTCCAGGGGGAGCCAACTTAAAAACCATTTGTATAGTTAAATGAATTTCTTTTCTTGGTTTAAATTGCTTGATTGCTTGTCTATTTATCTTCTGCAAATTACCATGCTTAGACCTAGGACTGGTTAGACTAAGGACTAAATCAATTAACTGAAATTTGAACAATATAGTATTGGGTGGCGGTGAGATGATAGTACGTTAGGGAAGCCTTTTCTAATACGGTCAAGTATACACTACTTGGTCTCTTTAGACTGGTGAAACTAGCCGAAGCTACCGATCCAAGACCCAAGCTAGTTAGACCAGAATTTCCCAAAAAGTAACCTTGAAAATGAAAATTCACTAAAAGGTTTTGTCAAGGAAAGGGTTGATGATCCAATAAGGCTACGGCCAAAGAAGGCCTTGTACCTTGCCAAGACCTGGAAGCCAATTTTTGAAATTCAAATTCAGTTTACTCTTTGTCAAATTCAAATCTAACATAAATTTTCAGTTAATCTTAGATTCAAATATTCTTTTTTTTCAAAATAAATTCAAAACTAAGTGTTTTCAAAATTAATTTAACTTTTTAAAATTAACCATGGTCTTTCTAAATATTTACTTCTATTTAAAAACTGTCTCACAAAAACATATAAGTTAACGTGATTGATAACTAGATACTGGGTGAGATAGTTAGGACTTAAGTTAATGCAAAATCTGATTTCTATAATTTAGAATTAAATTGACTTGATTGTTGGTTGGTCATTAGAGTCAAACCAGGTCAAAATAGTCAAACCTGGTCAAAAATTCAAATAGTCAATAAACATTCTCAACTCGGGCGCCCCCCTACCCTTTCTCTTCGCCCAAGACAGCAAAGCTGTCAATACATAGTTGAGCTAGGCGCCCAAAACCTATCGGGCGCCTAGTCCTTTAAGTCTATTCGGGGCAGCAAAAGATGCCACACATGGCAGCTGACACAGGCGCCCGGGTCCTCACGGGCGCCCCCATGGACAACGTCAACACCAAGAAAGCTGCCTTTGCTAGTATACGCCTGACTCATGCGCCCGATCCCTCCCGGGCGCCCGAGCAAACCCTATAAAAAGCCACCGAAACCCCCCTTCATTTGCCACCCCAAAACAAACTCTCTTCTCCAACTCTTCTCCTTCCTAAGGCGTCCGAACGACTCTCTCGTGCCCTCAAACGCTCCACTTCACCATGCCTCCCAGGATGGCTACCCTGTATAATTTTTCATGTATTTTTAATTAGTTCCTTTTAATTATTTCGCTAAATACACATTCTTTATTATGTTAGAAAACGCCGTAATATTCAACCCAACCCCGGGCCCGAGCCTAGCCCTGACCCTAGGTTTCCGACCCTAGAACTAATGAATAAGTTTGCTAGGATAACCTATAAACCCATCAAGACAAGCTTCTTGAATAGACAGTTTTTCACTCAATCCTGTCCAGTAGCCATGGATGTCATTAACTTCTATCAACTTGATCGACTTGTTTTCTGCACTCATCCTATAAATACGACCCTATGTGTAGAATTTTACAACAACTTAGTAAGACAAGATGATCTTAGCTATGTCACCACTGTACAAGGAATGCCCTTGACGATCACGCCCTTGTTGTTTAATAGATTCCTTGGACTGCGAGCCTCCCAGTCCACTTTCTGCTGTTACCCTCCTAGAGATCCTCCCTTTGCTCCCCCCTACTCCCATATTGATCTAGATACCCTTCATTCATACTTCTATAGAACTGCCCGAAACCTCCTAGTTAGTCGGTTTCAATCAGTAGGTCTCCAGGTCCAAGATTACGCTCTTTATAGAGTTCTAGTCCGTTGCATCCTTCCCTTGACCACTAGGGACGTCACGACCATGCGACCATTTCATACCTTCCTGCTGTATTCTTTGATCCATCACCTCGATATCGATATTGGACTTCATATATTTCACACCATTCTACACGCATCCAGTGTTACTACTCAGGGTCGGGTACACACCCCTTATTGCCACATCATTACCTCTCTTCTTCCTCATCACGGTCGCAACATTACCGATGGAGAGATGACCTCGATGACTGAGTTTGACGAGATTGGGTATAGAAACTTCTCCCTAGCGGGCATAGATGTCTCGGGCACCGGGGTTTTATCATGGAGACGTCAGCGAGCCGGAGTCCAGATCGATTACGACGAGGAGGTAGAGGTCGACGTCGCAGATCTCGCTGCCGAGATTCGAGAGCAGATGGACGAGCCCCCACCACCGACACTAGACGAGAGAGTGACATGACTTGAGACAGAGATCCATAGCCTCCGAGAGGAAGAGGAAGTCCACTACATCGAGATAGTCGACGCAATTCGAGCAGAGCACGATATAAATCGGGCCTATCATAACGAGCGCATGGAAGTTGTTCTAGTTGACCGCCAGACGAGAGATGCACGCCACACTGAGTACATGGATGCTCTCCGAGCCAAGCATGAGGCAAATCAGGCCCGACATGACGAGATGATGTCCTGGTTCCAAAACTGGCAGCCCGGTCCATTCTTCCCTCTGGGCCCCTCCTCTTAGACTTCAGATGACTTCAATTATACTAGTGACTCTTTGACTACCCCTACTCAGTAGGGTTGACCTGTATTTGACTATGGTTTGACTATGCTGGTCCTCGCTTTGACCAGTTGACTTATCTAGTTGCTAGTTGCTTTCTTGATTATCTGATCTTGATCAGTTACTAAGTTAGGGTTATGCTTGGTAGAATAGGAATGCTCTAATTATTTTTTTTCAAAAACTGTCTTATTTTCTGCAAAATCAATTTTTTTATTTAAAATGATTTTTCCGACTTAGCTTTTTTTAATAAAATTACCCCCTTCAAAAACTAGGGCTTTTTCGCAAAATGGACTTAGCCTAGGCCCTAACCCTAGAACTGCATGCACCTATAGATTTAGCAGCCAGCATCTCACAAGCACCTTAGGGTACTTTTGATTGATCACCTAGAATAGGTTGAGATGCTTAGGTCCTTGCCTTGATTCAAGATGCTTAAGCCTGTGCATCTGCAGTAATTGGGGCACTAAATACCAACTAAACAGTAATCAGGTTAAGTGTCAAGCTTAGAGAATCTAACTTGATCAGAACACTTAACTTGACTAACCCTAGCGAAAGCTACTGGTTATAATAGTTAGTAAGTAGCTAATTGGGTTAGACAGGACCCGAAAGCAGAAATTCAAATTGATTTGGTCCAGTTTAAATTTAGAATTGGTTCAGTACAGTATTTTACCTTAATTACTCAATTTCAATGCTATTTTTTTGCTATATTTTTTTTGATATATGGCAAAGGGGGAGAGATTGGAAAGGAGAGAAATTTTCAAAACTTTTAAATTTTTTTTCTCCAAAATTAAATCTTTTCTCAAAAACATTTATCTCCTGTTTTTTAAAAAGCAAAGCTCTTTAACTACTTAAGTTCATTTTGAAAGTTAATTTTACTTGCTTTCAAAAATTATTCTAAGTACATATCCTGAAAAATTTTCTAAAATTTTTCTAAGTCATAAATTTAGTGTTTGAAAAATTTTCTAAGTACTTAAACTATTTTTTTTAACTGCTAGAAAAATTTTCTAAGTACTTATGCTTTCTTAAACTGTCAGAAAAATTTTCTAAGTACTTACGCTCTCTTAAACTGTCACAAAAATTTTCTAAGTACTTACACTTTCTAGCTTTCAAAGATTTATTCTAAGTACTTATACCAAAACTTTGGTTGGTCGAAAATTTTCTAAATGTAAGATTCAAATTCCCCTGAAAATTTTTCCAACTCAAAATATTTTGAAAATGTTTTTTAACTTAAAAACATGTTCTTGAAAATTTTCTAAGTATTGAAAACTTGAAAAATGCTTCACGTTAAGACTTAGAAATTTTTCCAAAAACCCCACAGACTTTTGAAAAACTTAGGGGGAGATTTCTTCCAGGGGAGGAAATAAAATTTAAGTTACTTACTTACCTGCTTTTTGTTTAACTTAACTTTTTGAACTGGGTTGTCATAAATCAAAAAGAGGGAGATTGTTGGTGCAGACAGCACCTAAGTCAAACCTAGGTTTTGATAATGGCAAAGGATTCAAAGTTAAGTGTTATTTGTGATCTAATGTGTTCACTGAGTGTGCAGAAAGAAGTCCCGACGAAGGGCAGCTGGGCACCTAGCGAAGGGCTACTAGACATCAGAACCCTAAGACCTGGCGAAGAACTGCTAGGCATCTGGTGAAGGACTGCTAGGCATCTGGCGAAGGACTGCTAGGCATCGAAGACCTGGCGAATGGCTGCTAGGCACCTGGCGAAGGGCTGCTAGGCATTGAAGACCTGGCAAAGGGCTGCTAGGCACCTGGCGAAGGGATGTTGGGCAAAAGTCCAACCAGAGGAGCCGGTTGGCAAAAGGTAAACTCTCCTGAGAGGAGTAGGTGAGGACGCGTTCCCCGTCGAGGGAACAGTAGGCGTCGGTTCGACCTAGGGTTCCATTTGGGAGACCCGAAGTCAAAACAAAGACAGCTACGACTGTAAAAAATGATCTAATATTCTTGCCTTGTTTGTTGTAGAACTAACCTTGGATGCAGGGACTAAAGGAATGTGTTTTTGCAGCTCAGAACGCCCCAAAGGAGAGGGGCAGGCACCTGGGCTAGGTGCCCGGGAGGTCCCGGGCGCCCAAGGTCAAAGCCAAACAACAGTAAAGCAAGAAGTGCTTCGAATCAACACTGGGCTAGGCGCTCGGGAGGTCCCGGGCGCCCAAGGTCAAGGCCAAAGATGAGTCGAAGCAAAATCAGCCACGAAGCCAGCGGACCCAGTCAACCTGGGCGCCCGGGAGGTCCCGGGCGCCCCAGTCAGCTCCAGAGCCGATTCGAAGGGGATAAGCGCTGACCAAGCTTTGGATAGAGGTTCTCGGATCCAAAGGCACGTGTCAGGCACCCCCGACGTCCCAGGCGCCCCCAGGAGCACTATAAAAGGGGCTCGACCCCTAAGGCTTCAACAACACTTTTTCCAACGCCTCCAAGATTTTCGTTCAAGCGCTCTGCTCCGGCAAACTCCGTTCTCGACATTCTAGCGCCGACGATGACCCTCTGCTCCGAAAGACAATCTACACCGGGCGTCGGTAACGAAAAGTGTAGTCGTTTATTTACTGCAATATTTCTGTATCATACTCTGTAAACCTTTACGCGAATATAGAATTGCCCGCAGTAAACGGTCAAGGACCGTGAGCCTTGGAGTAGGAGCCGACCGCGACTCCGAACCAAGTAAAATCACTTGTGTTCTTTGTGTGTTTTAATTCCACTGCGTTTTCTCTTTTTTAATCCGAAAAGATTTTCACGATATTCACCCCCTCCCTCTATCGTGTTTCTCGATCCAACACTTTGCTCTATAGTACTAGCACTAGTCAGGGGTGTAAGGTGATCATGTCTTAATGTATAGTCTAAGTTCATATAATCTAAGACTATGATAACGTACTCTTTCTACTCAATAAAATTTAAACTAGTAAATATGGGAATATTATTAAGACTGGTAGTCATATATTGTACTGAAATTAAAAAGAGATATTTATTTAAGTTCATGATTTAACTAAAGTAGAGAATATCTATAAGTGCAAGTAATAAAACACAAAATTATGCAAATAAACTAAAAATTTTAATGCATAAAATGAGCTCTTTATAAGATACTAAATACAATATTGTATTTTATTCTGTGAATTAAAATATAATTTATTAGCGGTACTCTCTAATATAACTCAAACTTTAATTGACCACACAATGTGCCTTCTTTTGGGCTGACCAATTGTGTGGATAATATGAAACTTTATATGGGTTATATTTTGGTTCATAGCTTATAATAACTTTAATCTACCATGCAAAATATCTTTCTTTGGGTCAACATATTTTGTGCATGATCAAAATACAATATGTCACGCCCCGAGACCTATGGAGCCATTGATCCAATATAAAATCGGACAGTATCTACCCTGTCCGGCGGACAATTTATATAAACACACAAACACCCACGCAGTATAAATGGCCTCTGACCTCAAAATAGATATATATCATGAGGATGTAAAGACATAACAGTACGGAAAAACTGTAAAACTCGAGCTGCCCCCAGGGCAGGCACATAGCAAAAACCACAACACAAAGTCCAGCAGAGGACTCAAAAATACAATACCGCACGAATGAATCACAAATACAAGTCCACGATATATAAATGAATACAAAGTATAAAACATGCTATAAAAAGAAAACGGAACACACGGAACACCCATAATATGGAGTCGTGAGGACCCGGGACTGGCAACTGGGCTCCTCCAGACCTATCAACCTGAAAACAAAAATATTGTGACGGGTGATGAGTCCAAGTGGACTTTGCAGGTATAGAGAAAGATATGCATGACAAAAAAAAAAGTAATTGAATAAGCTATACATAAATAACTGGATACAGTCTCACAGATATATCAAAATATGCATAACTGAAAGTAACAACTGAATGTACATACTAGAAATCATCTTATCCTGATCATAAAAAGGGCTCGTATCATACGAGCAAGTGCAGGGTCATCAACTACTCAAATGGTATATCCTGTATGTGCATGTCAAATAAATATAGCAATCACAATCAAATGTACAATGCATCATATGCACATGATGCAATGACATGGTCACCCCTAACACTAGTCTAGCCACCGAGGCATGTCATATACGTCGGCCGAGTGGGTAGAGCTGTGACACTGTCCGCACTCTGTCATCACTGCTCCTGAGTGACTGAGTGGATAGGATGTTGGTGGAGTAAACACTCCGCCCCATGTATATATGACGGAGATATCTCTCTCCTCTCCTCTGGTCTATGGGAAGAGGAGGGATCCCTTCCTGCTACCATGCTCCGAAACCACTACCCATGAGAGGTTGAGCGAAGCAGTACAGAGCAAATGTACACATATAACGGTATCCACTAACCCATGAGTAGTCCTGTGTGCATATCATGTTCCGGAAGATGATAGACTTAACCACAAGGGAGTCGTTGATCGTTGGCATGCAATAATGTAGGGATGGTGTCTGACTCTAACACATGCAATCCCTACCAGGTCATTGACACATAACTCAATCTAACATGCACAGGTCGTAAACATGTATCATAACCCAATCATCATATATCTAGATACACATGCAAGTATAACTAGAATCAATCAATGCAACCATTCAGTGGCAAGCTATCCTATATCTACATACTCATGCTCATATCGATGCTATACAGAATTAGATAACAATAAACGAGACTGTATAGAAGAAAATCTAGATCATATCCAAGATCAAGCATAAGTATCAAGCAGGATAACAAACGGTAGTAGAATTAAGATAAATAAAACCTACTGCATAAATAATAAATAGTCATGTATAAAGGTAAAGTGGAATTACAGATACAAGCAAAAAGTACCCGCTATTAGGATGTATACTAAAAGTTTTGCTTTTATATAGACATCTATATTTTGAAATGAGAATCACATGATCACTGTTTGCATATTTATTGGTTATTTATGTGCATATTGTCTAATATTTTATATTGTAGATAACATGGTGTATAGTGTCACACAGAAGATCATGTTATCAGTCCCTTGTAGAGTATAGGTAGAGGCTCACAACTAAGATGATTTTGGATAAACCATTGGGATGGTTGTAGTGAAATTTGGTATTGGTTTATCTTGACCATAGAATTACACTAGTACACTTTGTGTGTATTGAGCAAGACTGATATAGAGGTGATTCAATTTATACTGACTATATAATTGAATCAGACCTTAGATATTATGGAGTACACGCTCTTAATCCTGATATAATAACGAGCACATGTACTTAATATTTATTTCTTTGATTTACCAATGGGCGAGATTTATTTGTTAAATCGATAGGCCCGGTAAGTTGGAAAATAATATTATTTACATGGTGTGTCGATTATAGAAGGAAATCATGTCCTGGTGAGTCAGGTTGATGATGTCCCCTTGAGGAGCTCATAGAGCTCATCATGTTAAATCCTGCAGGTGGACCTGGTCCGACATGATGATAAGGTTGAGTCGTACTACTCATGGAATTAGATGTTGATTAATTAAATTGTTAGTAATTTAATTAATTAACAGACATTCAATATCTTAAATACGGGGAGAATTTTGTACTCATAATATGTGGAGCCCATATTTAAATATGGGGGTTAGTGAGGTAGATCAATAGTGATCCTCTAGTAGAATGGATCATCATTAATGGATCGGGCCTTGATCCATTGGGTGGCTAAGACCTAACTCCTCCTCATAGTCCCTATTGTAGCCCTATATATACCACATGTGTCAAGAGACCAAGGAAGCCAATGAACCCTAAACTCTCTCTATTTTCTCTTCTCCCCTCACTCTCTCTCCAAGGGTTGAAGTGGCACTGGTGCAAAGGAAGAAGAAGAGAAGATTAACTCCTCTCTTCTCATCACCTTCTCTTCTTTTCCTTTGGGCATGGGACTTAAACCACAAATGGGTGGTTTAAGGCGTCGGCGACAAGAAAAGGAGAGTGTAGAAGAACTAGCTACATCTTCTTCTTCTTCATCATCTGCTCTTCATCTTCTTCCTTCTTTTCTTCCTCCTTGTTGTGCGCAACAGAGAAGGAGGAGGAGGTTGCAAGCCGGTGGTGCTTTGGAAGCACATGGCGTCCGCGGCAAGGGAAGGAAGAGAGGGAAGAGTGCGACTAGGGTTTAGATCAAAGGGAGAATTATTTCTCTCTTTCTTTTCTTCTTCCTCCTTCCTTCTCCCTCCTTAGGGTTTGCCAAGGCGAGCAAAGGAGAAGGACTTGTCCTCTCTCTTTTGGCCGCTGGCAACAAAGTCGAAGGTGGTGGTCGGAACCCTAGTGGCTAGGTTTTCCAGCGCAAGGAAGAGGGAAGGAAGAGAAGGTTTTGCTTTGGTCTCGGTGACTTCGGTTCTTAGTAGATCGTCGTCCGCATGACGTCTAAGAAGAGGTGGGGTCATACAGTAGAAGATCGCGAAGTAAACGGGAAGGTATAGCTTCTCTTTTAGTTCCTTTGATCTTGCTATTATTTCATATTGATAATTAATTACATGTTAATTATTGTTTAATTAATTATGTTAATTAATTATCTTGAACCCCGATGATAAACACAAAAATCGGCGATCCACTCATCGTTTATTCCATGGCTAATCAGTTGGAGAGATTGACTGCTAGAACAACACGTTTGTTCAAGCGGTCGCTCGAATAGGTTAGCACGATGATGAGACGGTCGTTTGGGAAATTGTTCTTCATTCGGATTGGAAAAATTTTAATCCGTGGACATGGAGAAGTTTCACATACGCAACCCGGAATCCACAACCCAACACCCGCCTCCAAATGGAAGAAGTCCATATCAAATGAGAACCACCCGCCAATAGCAACAATAATCCAAATCATGTCCCTGTATCAAGGACATATTTAATTAGTTATTACACAGAAATGGTAACTAGCTAATAAATCCCTAAACGATACTAGGGTTAACCTAATCATTCTCTTTCCATTTAATTATCTCTAATTAAATAGAAAATTCTTAATTATCCCGCGTAATTAAGATTATGTTCATTTTTAGATTTAATCCCAATATTGAAATCATAGGATCTAAGAGGAACCAAATTTATCAACTCTTTACCATAGCTCATGGCAGGATAAAGATGGACTCTAACATAAGGTTAATTGCTTCCAACTGGATACAAAACCACATACCAAATTAATCCTTAATCCAATCCAATCAATATTAATCCCTACCAAGTATCATCAAGTCTAATGCATATTTCACACGCGATAGAAATCGAAGAACACCCCCTTATCCTAGAATTCAAGCATGATCTACTATCCAATAAGGTGGCATAGTCCATTCACAACATTTCTCATCAGCACACATTCATCCTACTATTTACAAACATATCCCAATTCTACATTTCCATACTCTAACAATTCGAAACCAAAGAAAGAACACTGAGCTATAACAACCAAATCAATTTCTTACCTCAAATCCCAAGAGACCTGACCGCAGTTCTTCCCTAGCTCAAAATCTCATACAACATAGAAGCTATAGTGGGCGGTCTAGAAGCCCAGCGTCCCAGGGTTCACGCCCCATTTGGAGGAAAAATTCCTGCAAATACGTCATAGCTGGGGATCGAACCGCGGATACCTGGGAAAGCGACTAGTCGCCCTACCGCTGCACCATAGCCCCAGAGGCAGAACAGGATGATCTAAGCTGCTACCTTAGATTCTAAACCTAATCACAATTGGAGCTACATAAGGGATTAAATCTTCACAACCGAATTAACCCTAAGCAATCCAGATTAGAAATCAATTCATCTCCTTACTTGAGCTCGAGCAGCCCTCCACGGCAGGAGCTCCCGATTGCACAGTGAGTTGAAACAGAGAGTGAAACAATGGAAGCCAATTCAGATTTCGACTCAGATCTTCCATCACACACGAAAAATTGATTCGTATTCAACCTCAAGTCCAATTACTCCATACAAGACCGTATCAGCTAGAGAAACCCTTACCTAAATTCCGCCGACTGAATCTCTGAATCGTCCCCAAGCAAAGAGAACAGATCTCGGATGAGTAATGAAACCAAACCCAACTACCTCGCCTCGCAGATCCTAGGCTTAAGGAGCCCTAGTTCACCTCCGGTGGGCTCCGACAGCGTGATGAAACCGTCGACCTGTTGGGGATCGTGGAATTGGAGCTTCGATGCTTGCTAGCTCTGAGGGGCGCGGTTTGCCGGAGAGGAGGGAAACAAAGATGACAGTGATGGCGTCAGCTCTCGATCGGGAGATGAGTCGTCTCGCGATTGGGTTGTGGCCGAAGGCAGGTGTTTTAAGGCCTGCCATTTTTGCATTTCAGTCTAAAAATTTGGGCCTTTCGCCAGTCCGCCCCTAGGTGTTATGTTTCCCACAGTAAGCCTCTGATAGACTTTTGTTTTAATTCATTTTTAGTCCCTAGGGTCTCATATGACCCCTCTTTGACTTCGGTTTAGGTCCCGGAAATCCTAATTTTTTTCGAAAAATTTTTCGGTTCAAGTCAAAAGTGTCAGATTTAACACAATAAATTGTATTCAACAGTTATACGCTATCTTGAATATATATCTAATATAGAAGTAACCTTCTTTAAAACTAATAACTTTTAGTATAGATATATATTTATCGATATAAAATGTACTAAACATACTTAAGATATCTTTCTTTGGATCAATATAATAGTCAACTTAGTTGTACATAGATAAATTCATGAAAGTATTATAAATTTTAATCGAATAGATAATTTTTTTATAATCTTAATAATATAAAATTATATTTATTAATCGATACAGGATAATATATATGCGACTATATAATAAATATATAAAATCCATCCTTAAAAAGCTAAAATTTCTTGTAAATTATATACCTAATCTTTTTTTAATGGGCATGCAAAACACTAATCGACATGGAATAAATTTAATTGATTCTGACGGTACAGTAAGCGATTCAATACAGTCATCGTTTCATGCAGTAAGCGATTCAGGTAATAAATTTAATCGGTTCATGTAATATATGTAATCGATTAAAATCGGTAAATAGATTCTCATGAATACAAATGAATGAGAATCGATTAGAAGCCCGTCGAATCGATTAAGAAAGCATTTAATCGATTAAAAAAAATCATGATAATCAATCCTGTCGCAAGACTGATAATCAATTGGACTTCAATACTAACCAATTAAAAGTACTAATCGATGATTTGATCAATTCCAATTGAATCTATTGTTATTTTAGAATTATTAATGTATTGGCCGACTAAATTAACCGGTTGAGTAATTCCGATTTGATTTAAAAATTAAGTTAAATACTATGATTCTTCCGCCATTTTTTATATGTTTTCAAAAAAATATAAAAAATTTAGAAAATAAATTTATTTTAGATTTTTCTTATTTAATTTTCAATGATATAAAATTATGTTATACTAGAAAATTTTGATTAAGTATACAAACAACCAATCAAAGGAAAAACTTAAACTATATAGCTATAAAAACGATGAAATAAAATCATGATTCAGATACCAATTAAAAGATGTCGTAAAACCTCATGCCACACGAATTTTAAAAGTCGAAATTTTAAAAGTCGAATAAGAATTCAAAAAAGAAATACAACAAAAATCTGGATCTTATTTTTATAAATCATAGTATAACAAAGTAAAATACAAATATGAAGACAAGAAATTTAATTGAGAAATTATCGTCTTTATCTTAGCGTCATTGGTTTGCTCATTATGAAAGAAGATACAACATAAAAGAGGATCTTTCAACGGATTTAGGATCGATGGTGCCACACAATTTTTTATTGATGAAAAATAAGAAAGTAGGTCAAACTGATATTCAAAATCCTTGAGACATTCCTAATATATAAGAACTAAATCTGTTATTAGCTTATGAATGATAACGAATTAGATTAAAAAAATTTACATATTGAACTCATATATAACCATTCAAAATCTAATAAATTTAAATCACTTGAAAAGTTCGAATTGTATTTACACATATAATTAACAATAATAATATCTAACACTTACCCCCAACGTCATCGGCCTACGATTTTTTGATAGACATGTTTACCATCAAATCAGACGGAATTCTCTATCTTTGTCCCGTTTATCCCGCTTGTCTCACATTCGTCGGCGATGATCAACGAGTCGTCCAATCGACGATCAAACACTATTAATTATTTTTATCGTCGTTTCGAATCAAACGATATTCTGGGATAACGGTGAATCAGTCGGAATCGTCATATTACAATTTCGACGATACTCGATGAGTTCACCAAACCCCCAGAGTATAATTTTGTTCAGTATGACGTCCGAAGGCCGTCGATAATATCCGATCGATAATAAAACGACTCGTCAATCATCGTCAACGAGTAGGACATAGGGACAGAAATCCTTCACGATCCGCGTCCCATCAAACTGACCGACATGAAGGTCCAGGTCAAGGACGACCGCGTCCTTGTCATCGGCGGCGAGCGCACCCGCGATCTCCATGGGGAGGAAGACGGCGGGAAGTACCTGAGCATGAGCGGCGCATTGGCAAGTTCATCCGCAAGTTCGCGCTGCCGGACAACGCGTACGCGGACGCCTTCTGCGCCGTGTGCCAGAACGGCGTGCTTACCGTCACTCTCGAGAAGGTACCGCCTCCGGATCGCAAGAAGCCTAAGACCGTCGAGGTTAGGGTTTCTTGAGCACTAATCAGGTCATCTTTTTCCGCGATCTGTTATGGTTAAGCGTATGCTTGTTTTGTTAGCTTGCTTTTGTGGTTTGGGAACCCAATCCGAGAGTCGACTGCAGAAATGCTTGGGATCTCTTAATATTATTTATGTAATTTGGAACAAATCTGTGGTTAAGCGTATGAACATTTTAGACACTTGAAGAATTAAGTAAAGATACGATGAAACGGGCAACCTTAATCACGTGTTGCAAGATTGGACCTTTTTCCCTGTGTCAGGCTCTGTTCTCTCCTACATGTTCAGCTCCAGATACGGGTTCCTTATGGCAGCTAATTCACTAATCACATCCCCCATCTGCATTCTCTCTTCGGGCGATTCCTTTGTGCACCTAACGCCGATCATGAGCAATGAGGTAACGCTCTCCACTTCCCTCTGACTGGGTAGGACTGTTGCTTCTTCTAGTTCTTGCCCAAAAATCATGAACGGGTCCATAATTTCTGCTACCCGGTTAGGAATCGCCATTTCAACGTAACGAGGAAGACTGAGACCATCTTTGAGAGTGTCACCGGTAGGTCGCTTCCCTGTGAACATCTCTAGCACTAGGACTCCGTAGCTGTAGACGTCCCCTTCAGGGGAAACTTTATTTGCCACTCCATACTCTGCATCATAAATATGTTCACTAAGAAAGAATATCACGAGGATTGATGCTTTCTAGAATGATAATTTTGAATGCAAAGTAGTAGTACCTGGAGCTACATAACCAATGGATCCCTTCAATATCATAGAGCTAGATGATCTTTGAAGTGCCTCCTTAGGAATTCTGTTTAGGAACTTTGCCAATCCGAAATCTCCTATATGTGCTACCATATTGTCGTCCAAAAGAACATTGCTTGGCTTTATATCGCAGTGGACAATCGGCTCTGCGCCATGATGGTGGAGGTAATCTAGCGCAGAGGCCACGTCAATCAATATATTTAACCTCTGCATGAAGCTTAATCCCTCTGTCTGATGCTGCTCATTTGCTTCTGCATGCAACCACTTCTCTAAACTTCCATTTGTCATGAACTCGTAAACTAGTGCTTTGAAATCATTACCTCGGAAATCTGTACTTGCACAAGCTGTTAAATTCTTAATCAGATTTCGATGCCTGATGTTTCTCAATGCTTCACATTCAGCGATGAAACTTTTTGATGCTCCTTTTTGCTGCAGGTTTAGTACCTTGATTGCGACTATGTTGTGTTCACCACAATTCAGTGTTCCTATGTACACCGAACCAAAGCTTCCAACCCCAATCAGATTTGTCACAGAGAAATCATTTGTTGCTCTTAGCAAATCAGCATAGGAGACCTTCATATGTGGATCTTTTATATTTTCAGCATCAGGACTCTCCTTTGAGTTGTATATCCGTTGAAGAATTCCCAGTAAACACAGGAGAAAGATGAGACATATGCTTATACTTGCAATTATTATAGCAAGTTTTACTTTCTGAGACAAACGATGCTTTTTCAATGTCTGATCTAGGCAGGGAGGCAAGTTTAGATTATGATCGCCGCCACAAAGATTATTGTTTCCTAGTATAGAAACTCTTGTCTGATTTCTGAAGATGCCTTCTCCTGGAACTTCGCCATCAAAATTGTTGAATGACAGATTCAGGTAACTCAAGAAACTAAAGTTTTCGAAAAATTCGGGTATGTGCCCAGACAAGTTGTTCCTTGACAGGTCTAGTGATTGAAGCCCCTTTAACTGACTAAACGACTGAGGAACTTGACCTTCAAAATGATTCCCTGCCATGTTCAGGTATTCAAGCTGTTGACATTCACCAAGAGAGCTTGGAATCATACCTGATAGTCTATTGCCAGACATGTCGAGTTTGCCAAGGTTTCTCATGTCCACTTCAGAAGGCAATGATCCCACCAACGAGTTTTGTGAAACATCAAGTAACTTGGCAAGTGTGGTGATGGACAGTATCTCCTTAGGAACTGTACCAGTTAGCTTATTGTAGGAGAGGTCCAAGAGTTCTAGAGGGCACTTTCCAAGACCTGTAGGTATGAATCCTTGGAGTCGATTGGAGTGCAGATTTAGCTCCAACAGCTCAGTTAGATTGCCAATCGTTGCTGGAATTTCCCCTGTCAAGAAATTTCCACTCAAGTCCAATACTTGTAACTTGGAGAGGTTTGACAGTGATTCAGGAATAGTTCCAGTGAGAAGATTGGAGTTCAGTCGTATGGAACTCAGAGAGAGGGACCCTATCTCCGACGGAATGCTTCCGGCTATATGGTTGTCGTTGACTTCGAACCATTCCAAAGTTTTTGAGAAATTGGTTAACTGTGGCAACTCTCCTCCAAGATTATTTCCTGTTAGTTGCAAATATCTGAGGCCACTACAGTTGGTTAAATCATACAAAAATCCCCAGTCTTCACTATTCCTTGCTTCTAGTTGATTGTAACTGAGATCAAAGTGAAACACATTCTGTAATGTTCCCAAACCCCTCGGAATGGTGCCTGTGAAGTTGTTCTCATATAGTTGAATGTCGTTGAGGTTCGATGCATTGCACAATGAAACTGGAAGAGGCCCCGAAAACTCGTTGCCATTGATGTGCAATGTTTCAAGGAGAGGAAGAGTGAGGCCAATGTATGGTGGAATAGAGCCATGGAAGTGGTTGCTCTGGATCTCAAGGGCCGTAAGAGAGGAGAGGTTCCAAACAGAAGGGGGGATCACTCCTCCCAGATTATTAAGCGCTAGTCCAAGAAAAGTAAGAGAAGTGAGATTCCCAATTGTAGCCGGAATGCTACCTGCTAAGCTATTTTGAATCAAAGAAAGCAGAGTGAGGTTCACAAGGCTTCCAATCTCAGGGGGGATGATGCCACTGAGTTGGTTATTGTCAAGATAGGCGCCTAACAGGTTAGAAAGATTCCCAACCTCTGGAGGAATAGATCCTGAAAGATTGTTGCGAGCCAAGTCGAGAATCCTTAGATTCGCAAGATTACCAATCTGGGCTGGGATACTGCCAGTCAGTTGGTTCTCATGCAGATAAATTCCTCTCATACTGACCAGGTTTCCAATCTGCTGAGGAATGGAGCCACCAAGCTTGTTTTCATGCAAAGCAAGAGCTCTCAAATTCACTAGCCTTCCAATCTCTTTAGGAATGCTTCCTGTGAGACGGTTGCCCCAGAGGGAGAGAACTTTCAAGCTTGACAGAGAAGTAAGGCTAACAGGAATGGCTCCTTCCAATGTATTGTTTGCCAAATCAAGGAATTCCAGATTTGAGCTGAGGTTGCTTGGGACACCTTGTTCGAGTTTATTGTTTGACAGATCAAGCTCGACAAGTGAGGTGAGCCTTGCTATGGAAGCAGGAATACTGCTGGTGAGTTGATTGTCAAGCAAATGAAGCTGGGTTAAGCTTGTGAGGTTCCCAATCTCTGGAGGTATGCTTCCTGTTAGACTGTTGTTCTGCAGCAAGAGCACACTGAGCTTAGAAAGAACTCCAAGCTCGTGTGGAATTTCACCTTCCAGCCCATTACCAGCCAGTTCAACCAGTTGCAGCTGTGAGCATTGGCTGATCCGGCGAGGGATCAGTCCGTGCAAGCTGTTGTAGTTGAGGCTGAGGTTACAAAGCGAGCAGCTCTGAAATAGTGAAACCGGAATGCTACCTCCCAAGAGATTAAAGCTCAAGTTAAGATGTTGGAGGTGGGATAAGAGGCCAAGCTGTTCAGGGATGGGTCCTTGCAATTGGTTCTCAGGGAGGTGGAGCCTCTGGAGGAAGGTTAAATTCGATATGGAGGGAGAAATCTTACCTGCCAGCCAAGTGGATTCCAGTTCCAGAGCAGTGACCCTCTGTTGCCCGCCATGGCTGGCGCAGCTCACACCTCGCCACTGGCAGAAAGGAAGGGAGCGGTTGCCCCAATTGCCCAAGACTCCGAGTCTGTCATCGGAGATGAGGGCCTTGAAGGAGAGGAGCGCGAGGCAATCGGTGTTGCAGTCGACCGAGACATTAACAACTTGGGAAGAGGATGAGCCCACTCGAGAAAGGAGGATGACAAGGAACAGAAAGTTGAAGGCTGTGGCAAATTTGAAGATCTGCCCGCTGTGCTCCATGAAGATGTGCGGTGAAGAGAAAACTAGTTACGTTGCGTTGCCTTTATAGATGGGATCATATATATAGCCATAAATGTAATAACAGATGGAACAGGCGTGTATATATATATATATATATATATATATATATATATATATATATATATATATATATATATATATATATATATATATAGATGATATTTTAAAATTTACATACTAATCAGTCAATATTGACGTGCGAAATGAACAAAGTTCTTCAGGCAAACAGACGTGATGCGGCGCTGGTTGCGGTGTGAAAAGATCCGAAGCCTTTCAGGTTTTCACACAATCATGCGGGCATGCAGTGTCTGCACGCCAACGATGCCTACCCACTTATGACTAATGGGATTGGGAAAGCGCACGCATTCTTGGCTGGTCGTAATCAACGCATGCGGCCAGCTTGGTCTACTCGTTGTGGCTTTTAAAAATTAATTAGGTGGCCTGGGACGATTGATTCAATCAATATTTTATCGGTACTAAGATAAATTAGAAAATATTCGTAGTGGACGATCTAAAAGTCTAGCGTCTCAGAGTCTGCGTTCTATTTGGAGAAAAAATTCTTATAAAATATGTCGTAGCTAGGGATCGAATTGTAGATGTCTAAGATAGTAACTAATCGTCCTATCACTATATCATAGTCCGGGAGCACTCGTTGTGGCTTTCAGACAAGATAAGAGTGTGCAATTGTTATTGCATACAAAAAAAATAAAAAATCATCCTAAGATATATAAATCAAGGATGCTTTTAAAATATAAGAGGCTGGATATTTTTCTCAAATAAGTGAGAATTCGAGAATTTCTAATGACGGAAGAATGGAATTGTCATACTCTTAGATTATTTAATGGGCGAAATATGGGATTTAATTGTCTATGTCAAAATTAGTGGAGTTATAAGATTTAGATGTCTTATATTAAAAACATACTTCTAAAAGATATTTTATTACAAAATATCTCTTATTAATATTGTTGTATAAAAACTATTGAGTAAACTATTATAATTTTGTTTTTTATTTTTAATGTTATTGTGGCAACTACAATTAACATTACAATACTATTATAACGTGTAGAATTGATTTTGATTATTTTAAAGTATTTTTTATAAAATATAAACAATTTTGATAAGTTTGTAAAAAATCATTTTGATATAATAATATTTAAAATTTAGAGTACAAGATTTTTAAGACTTAATTGAACTATATTCGTAGAAGTTATTCGGTAGTTAAATACTATAACATATAAGTTACTTTGTAGATAATTCAATGTAAAAAAATTATGTATTTTTGCATTTAGAGTTTAGGATATAAAGTTTAAGATTTTTAGATTTAGAATTTAATCTCAATATATAAAAGCTATTCGATTGTTACAATAATACGTAGAGAAGTTACTCAATAGTTATAACAATGTGAAAAATTAACTATTTTATTAAAATTATAAACACTAAATCATATTATATTAAAATATTCTTTATCATTTTAGTTTAAATTATTTAAATTTTATTAAAATTATTTTAAATTGATTAAAATCATTTGAAAACAATTATAACAGTTTTCTAATAGTTGCTACCGATGTAGAAAATATTACGTAGCTACTATAATATTATATATTATAATTGCTACCCAATAATTTCTATGTATTATAATAGTTAGTCTTATTTACTATTATAACATTGAAAGCAAAGGTATTTTCATGATTAAATATTTAATGGAACCACCTTTTAATTAATTTTGTTTAAAAGACGTTTTTTTAATGATTTACTTAATTTAGGATAATTTTTTATTTTTTCCTTTTTTCAAAAAAAAACAAGGTGTTCTCTTCAATCTAAGTGTGACACTCAATGCCTATGTGGCATATCAAGTAGAATAAGCATTTTTCTGTCAGTGGATTGGTGACAATCAACAATATTCTGGATGTAGATCAGATACGTTACTTTGCATTGAGATAAAAAGGTAGTCCAATGGGGAAGCCATCAATTAATACGCGCGTCGAGAGTAGGTACACATGAATTATTAAAAAAAAGATTTAATTCATATTTAAAATTATTAAATTGAAAGATGAATTTAAATATATTTGATAAATTTTTTAATTAAATTTAAACTTGTAATATCTTATTAGAGTGTTCACACACAACTCGTTAGCTGAATTCAAATTGAACTTTATTTATTTACATGTTTTTAATTTAAATATACTTAAGTTAAGATTTGAATAATTCAAAATGTAACGTTCAGATTTTATTTAAAATTTCGAGTTAATAATTATTTATATTTTTAAGTTTCAAATTGAATTCAATATCACATATATTTTTTAATCAAGGAGTCTTAAAGCTAGATAAATTCAATTAACAATGTTGAATAACGTCGAATCTCGAACAACTAATTCGATTCTATAGAAATTTCTCATCCACCGCTAGAGTAAATTGGAATGTGTACGCTGTTGATGCAGTCTGTCTCGATTGTTGTTTTGGTGTTGACAACGATTTAAGTTTGGTTGAGTGAATTCGGATTAAGTCCTGGTCGGGGACTGGGCATGAAACCCTATGAGTGAAGCTAGGTTGAAATCCCGGTGAGTGAAGCCGGGTCCTGGTGAGTGAAGCCAGGTGATTGAAATCCTAGTGAGTGAAGCTAGGTTGAAATCCTGGTGAGTGAAGCCGGGTCCTGAAATCCCGGTGAGTGAAGCCGGGTCCTGGTGAGTGAAGCCAGGTGACTGAAATCCCGGTGAGTGAAGTCGGGTCCTGGTGAGTGAAGCCAGGTGAACGAAATCCTAGCGAGTGAAGCCAGGTCCTAGTGAGTGAAGTTAGGTTGACTGAAATCCCGGTGAGTGAAGCGGGGTCCCGGTGAGTGAAGCCGGGTGACCGAAACCCTGGTGAGTGAAGCCAGATCCTAGTGAGTGAAGCTAGGTTGAATGAAGTCCCGGTGAGTGAAGCTGGGCACGAAGTCTTGGTCCGGGGGACTGAGCACGAGTCAGAGAAGGCTAGGGAGTCGTTCTCTTGACTTAGAGTTGAATTGGGAGTCGCTGGATCAGTCTGGTGGCCGATCAGGGAGATTGGCAGGAACTCCTGTTGTGGATCGGTCTGGTGACCGATCCAGGGAAGTCTGATCGGTCTGGTGACCGATCAGGGAGAGAACAGAAGCTTTGGATAGGCTTCTTGTTGGAAACGGATGGCTAGAGAGGGGGTGAATATAGCCAATCTCTTTTGCCTTTGGCACTTATGAAGTTTCTGCACTTAACTTATCAGTAGCACAGCGGAAGAAGCAAAGGAAAACGAAGCAGTGCAGTAAACTAAAAACAGAAATGAAAGCAAACAACGACAGCTACCAAGATCGCTAACAAGAGGGTTTACAAGGTTCAGGGATAACTTGCCCCTACTCCTTGGCGTGCCCTTAAGGTGGGCGATCCCTTGATCGTCGGCATATCAAGCCCCGGTGTTCACCGGATATAACGCAACCTCCTTCTCGGTGGAGAAACCTCTCCACAGCGTTTCAAACAAGAATATAGATTTAAGCTTAATGAAACACAGAGAATACTCTTACTCAGCACCTAGCAAGGACAAGAGCACAGCGAGCTTATCCCGAGCTCCACCCAGCGACGATCTCACGCAAGGACTCCCTCCTTCGTGTCTTCTCACTGTTGGACTCCAAGCTCCTTGTTCTTTCTTCCCGGCACTTACGTAAGAGTTGGTTGCTTCTCGATTGCAGTTGCTTGCTCAAAGTGATGAAGATTTCAGAAAACACAGCAAGCAAGTTGTGGAGAAACACAAAGCATAGCTAGAACTTCAGCAAGCTCAACACAGAAAAAACTGTCGAACACTTCTCTACTTCCGCCGAAGTCTTCTTCTCCTTTTTGTTTCTCCACCAAGCATCAGATGACACCATCCCTGCAGCTCCCAGCTGCTCATCTGCCAATGCCAGCTACCACTGAGCTATCCCTGGACTCCCTGAGCTTCCCTCAGCCAAGCTCCAGTCTCAGCTCCAGTCTGCAGCTCGCCCGTTGCAACCTGAGATGGAAAAACAGACAAACCTGCTCCAAGGAAAGCCTCCATTGACTTCTCCTTGAGTGTTTGAATCCTCCCCTGTCACCTGCAGCTTAATCAGACTGTTAGAGCAGTATATCACACAGTAAATCAAGATTCAGAAGTGAAGCACAGAGAATCGGATACGATCAGACGCTCTAATCGCGTCTGACAGTGCAATTTGAATTAAAGTGATCGGTCACCGGACCGATCCAGGGCTTGTGGGTCCTGATCGGTCACTCAGACCGATCAGGACAGATGAACAGTGATTTTTTAATCAGATCCTAAGTCCCTGATCGGTCACCGGACCGATCCAGGGTCTGATCCGGAGGAGAACTCACTCACTGTCCGCTCCCTGATCGGTCACCAGACCGATCAGGAGCAAGGCAATGAGGAAACTGCCTGCTCCCTGATCGGTCACCAGACCGATCACCAGACCGATCAGGAGCAAGACAATGAGGAAACTGCCTGCTCCCTGATCGGTCACCAGACCGATCAGGAGCCACACAGTAGGTTCCCAACCTCACTGTGCGCTCCCTGATCGGTCACCAGACAGATCAGTCCTCGCTGGATCGGTCACCAGACCGATCCACGAAGAAGCAGCGTGCCAATATCCCTGATCGGTCACCAGACCGATCCAGGGACTCAAACCTAGCCCTCCAAGCTAGGGATTCATCCACCTTAGCCCTCCAAGCTAAGGATTTTTCTATCTAACTCTCCAAGTTGGGAATTTGCACCTAACCCTCCATGTTAGGACTTTTCACATAGCCCTCCAAGCTAGGACTTTTCACCTAGCCCTCCAAGCTAGGACTTTTCACCCAACCCTTCCGAGTTAGAACATCATCCAACCTAGCCCTCCAAGCTAGGCACCTGACCCTCCAAGCCAGGAATTTTTCACCTAATCCTCCAAGATGGGAATTTGCACCTAACCCTCCAAGTTAGGACTTTTCACCTAGTCCTCCAAGCTAGGACTTTTCACCCACCTCTTCCGAATTAGGACTTTTCATACACCTAGCCCTCCAAGCTAGGATTTTCAACACCTAACCCTCTAGATTAGGATTTTCCAACACCTAGCCCTCCAGATTAGGATTTTCTATACCATGCCTGATCCCCGATCAGGACTTAATCATAATCAAACGTCATCCACCTAAACTAAAATCGGTGTCAACACCAAAACAACAATCAGGGCCAGACTGCATCAACAATCTCCCCCTTTTTGTTGTTTGACAACCCGATTTTAAGTTTAGGGATTCTTAATCAAGTTTTCCAAATTTAGAATCATAGGGGAATCCAGATCCTCCCCCTACAACATATCCAGATCCTCCCCCTACAACATCATCATCCTAAACTTAACCAATCCACACTCTCCCCCTTTGTCGAACACCGAAAAGGGGCTAGAGGGGCTGTTAAGTTTAAAACAAACTCCCCCTCAACCCTAGGGGTATCCCAGAACAACATAGATTCGATGGAATTGTTTTCGAAGCATATGATATCATGTGGAAAAGATAGATCAAGATGAAACCATCACAGACATCATATCAATCCATAACATGTCATAACGGTCATATACACCAAGTGGACATGGCATCAAAAGCATAATCATGGCAATGTAGCAAGTATGCAAATAGTAGTCATCATAGCATCAACAAGAAGCATACTAAAGTAGGATAAAAACGCAGCAAGGGCAGACATGGCAATTCATGAAATATCCAAATAAAACATAAGATGCAATACACATGCATCACAATCAAAGTACGCGTGACACAAGGCCACAACAGTCAGTCAAGGAGTAGTCAGCTAAACGTCACACAACTGAGTAGTCAAATACACATATCACCAGTAGAGACAACCAAACTCAACTATCAGTGGGGGATCCTCATCGTGCACGAGATCGTCCATCGTGGCATCAGTAGGAGCAAAGAACCCTGGTGCAGTACTCGATGAAGGTGTACCTCCTGGAAATGTGTGGCTGCGCCACTCATCATACCATGTTTGCTGGAGGGTACGGGTCCCCGAGACCTCGGTCTCGATCCTGGTCAGTCGGCAATCAAGGGAGCGAAAACCTGACCGAAACTCCTCGCGATCTGTCGCCCCCAACTGAACAAACTCCTGTAGCGTCTGATCCAGCTCTGAGATCTGCCAGCGCAGATCTGGATCCGGCTCGTCGTAGTCATCATCATCAGCAGCAGCGGCTGGCGCCTGAACCTGTGGACCTCCCCTTGGTAACTCACCAAGAACCCTACCATCTTTCTAAACCAACATCCGATCGGGCCCCCGAACAATGATGCCGGACTTGGCGAATGCTCGCCGGCCAAGTCTGCAATCCTGTCGGACCATAGGCATCATCCGACCCTTGGTGACATTAACACCAACTGACATGAGCCAGTCGGTGATGACGTGACCAAAAGGCATGTAGACCGTGCGTCGGCTGGGCTCTCGATAAGATAAGATGGACTGGAAGATGCTCTCCATGATATCGAAGTCCAAATGGCGGTGCATGCCGTAGAGCATCAGACAGTGATAGGGTCGGATTTCAGTTAGAGGTTTGGAAGTAATTGGGAGGATACAGTTTGTGATAATCTTGAATAATATGTAGCTAGTGGAAGAAAGACGCAGTGCAGCAAAGGTAGGAAAGTCAGGGCCCAGCTCATCGAGACCGGCTGGGCGGGGATGACCAAAGAAATACTGATGGACAGAATCAGGGGTAACATCTGCAAATGGTGTTAGTAGAGGATTAGGAAGCTCAGGATAGATCGAATACATATTTGGTGATCGTCGACCACCCAGAAACTCGGCAAGTATGTCATAGGAAAAATTGAGAGTCCTTTTGGCGACTCGAGTAGTGAACTCGAAGCCGCCTTGAGGACCTTGCTGAAGATTATTGTAAAACTCTGAGACAATGTCATAATTGATGGTTCGCTCTAAGGGGAGGAGGAAACCAAGATTGTAATGCAGGACTATCTCCATGACTGATGGACAATACTCAGTCAGGAAGGGGACATCGATTGATCGGCAGGGTAGCATTTTGAAAGTCCTTGATTGGAAGGCCTGTTCACAAGCCGCATTCGGGAATTAGGAGCTCGAAGAAGGCTGAGGCCTTCTGGAGGGAGCAGGTGAAGAGGGGGCTTTCCCCCTCGAGCTGCCCTCAACAACATCTTTCCCTTTAGAAGATTTTCTAGAGAATTGAAATGATCAAGACACAGAATTTAAACAGGAATTGATTATACACGGTTTGAATCAATTGAGCAAGGTTGATACGAATGTACGTTGAATCACAAAAATTCAAGAATTGATCATACAAAGATAAGACCCAATCATAAGGTAGACATTAGATCAAAATCAAACATAGGATAATAATGAGGTGAAAAATCGATTTGATCATTTGGTGGGAAAGTAAGGTCATGGCAAATACAAGAGGATCACGGCACCACACCAAGAATAAACACCAAAACATGATTAGCTCCACAATATAATTTATGAAATGATTTGTAAAGGAAGCTAAACCAAAAACTCACTTTGGTGCCATTAGTAGAGTTCTTGAGTCGGAAAGGAAAAACGCTTGCGCAGGAGAAGCCTCGGCACAAGACAGAAACGCAGAAGACTCGGAGCAAATCGATAACTTGCAGAGAATAGGGGACGCCCGTAGAGACCTTCGCACACACTCGCTCGCACAGGAAGGGAGACGCAGGAACACTCTTGCTCAGGATGAAGAGATGCAAGGGAGAGGTTTCGGCAAGGAAGGGTTTTTCGCAAAGTTAATCGGTTGGTGGATCGGTCCACCAACCAAAAATTAATGCGTCTGAACGGATCACCGTTCGATCTGATCGCGCCCAGACCGATCAGGCTATAGCCTGATCGGACTGAACCGAGCCTGATCGGTCGGGTGACCGATCAGGCAAGCTCCTGATCGATCGGTTGATCGATCAGGGAGAGATCAATAGACTCGGGAGGCTTACTGTGAGCCCCCTGATCGGTCTGTGGACCGGTCCCAGCAGGGTGCCAGATCGGTCCGGGGACCGATCCAGGCTGGCTCAGTAAGCTTGGTCAAAATTTCGGGAAGTCACTGTTTGCCTCGTTGATTGGTCTGTGGACCGATCACCATAGGAAGGAGCCAGATCGGTCCGGGGACCGATCAGCTCTATGCCTGATCGGTCCGGGGACCGATCAGGGTTCCTGATACTCCCTAATACGAACTGAAATGTTCAGTTTCAGAATTTCTGAATCTTTCCAAGGAAATCTGGTGAAGTTTATCGAACTTGGACATGATCTCATGACTAAAATTGATCCCTGAATAAGGATCAAGAGTCCTTATAGATTCAACAATCACTTTGATCCATCTAAATGGAGTCAAACTCAATCAACAATCATTCAAGCAATTTCAACTAAGTTTGTATCAAATCCAATGTTCCAATCAAATTTCCTTGATTGGAATGTCCAAGTATGATCATGGAGCCATATACACATATGTTATGCAATGGTTTTCCCCATACTTGGTCACCGAAGTGATTATTATCTCGTCAACATAATTTCTCAAGGGATGCATTGACATTTTGAGAAACTTAGTTGAACCTAACATCTCACCCCATATCTAGCAAACAAAAACGTTTTGTTAACCCTTATAGTTTGTGTGAGATGCCCCCAAAGTTACCCAATTGTTTCCCAACAATTTCGAAATAATCATGAAGGGTTTGAAAGCATTTTGAAATTCATGAAGCGCGACACATTCCTAACTCCCGTCTTAGGAAACTAAATTCATTCTCGGGAAGTGGTTTAGTGAAAATATCAGCTAGGTTTGACTTGGACTCTATATGTGAGAGTACAATATCTCCCCTAGCTACATGATCCCTAATGAAGTGGTGACGCACTTCAATATGTTTGGTCCTAGAATGATGGACTGGATTCTTAGTTAAGTTAATTGTGCTAATGTTATCACATAACACTTGCACACCCTTGTAACTCAATCCATAGTCCTCTAAAGTATGTATCATCCACAACAATTGTGATACACTCTCTCCCATGGCGATCTATTCTGCCTCGGTCGTGGAGAGAGTAACATAATGTTGCTTCCGACTTGACCAACTTACTAAGGACGAACCTAAGAATTGACAACCCCCACTTATGCTTTTCCGGTCCAACTTACATCCAGCGTAGTCAGAATCCGTATAGCCAATTAAATCAAATGATTCGGTACGGGGGTACCATAGACTGACTCTAATTGTGCCTTTGAGATATCTCAAAATTCGCTTAACAGCGATTAGGTGAGATTCCTTGGCACAAACTTGATACCCAGCGCACATACCCACAGCGAAAAGAATATCAGGTCGACTAGCTGTGAGGTATAGCAAACTACCTATCATGCTTTGATATTGAGTTAAATCAACAGGTTTACCACTTTCATCATTGTCTAATCTTGTGTTG
>JAGFNQ010001663.1:0-114296 GCA_024364735.1 Boesenbergia rotunda
GGAATAATTTCCTAAATTGTCATAATCAATTTCGGAAATAATATGTTTAAGACTTTGATTTCTCTAAATCAAATCTTATTAAATTAAGAGAGATTCCCTTAATTCAACCACATATTATTTTCATGAAAATCTCATTTAAGAAAACTCTATAGGAAACCATTTTCCTAATTAATTTTGGAGACAACAATATGTAAGAGCATCACCTCTTAAATCAATTTAATTTGATCATATTTTATTCATGGATTAATTAATTACAACAAATTTTTTCTAAGGGTGGCTCCCCGAGGCTCAGATACCCAAAGAAAAGAAATTTGTCGTAAATCCAATTTGGTCCGCTCCCCAGGCTAACCAAATTAAACATGACAATTTTATTCAAAATTGGGAAATTAAATTACAACAACTAACTTTAAATTGGACGGCTCCCCGAGGCTCAATCCAAAATAAAGAATTTTGTTAATAATTTAAAACCAATTCAATTTAATTGTCAATTAATGATCCATAAATTTGTCTAGACTTTCTTGAAAGAAAGTGCCCAAAATTGCGAGATTTCATAATAGGTTTTCAGAATAATTGTAAGTTTCTGGTACAAAGAAAACTTACATATTTCCAAAATTGGAAAATTTCTCAAAATAGAAAATTTCCAAAATTGGAAAGTTTCCAAAGATGGGAAGTTTTCACAATTATCATAAAATTTCAGAAACTAGGATATTTCAAAAGTTTGCGAAATTTCATGAGGATTTCCAAACTTTGAAATTCCTAAATCTAAAATTTATATAATTGGAAAGTTTCCATAATTGAAAATTTTTCCAAAATTGAGATCATGACAAAGTTTTCCGCAAAACAATTATATGATTATGTCGAACACTAACCGGCTCTGATACCACCTGTTGGGACCGGTGCATGTTGAAAGGATACGGGTTCGTAAATTTTAAAATATTTACGTGCAGCGGAAGATTAGCATAAATAATTTCTCAAATTATTTTTAACCACGTATCTAGCATGCGACCTTATGATGTGTGGACATGATCATAAATTAAAATTTTGCAGAAAGTAAACTAATTTACTCGTTACCTCGCGTAACTCGAAGTAAGGGACGAGATCCAACCGTAGCGTCCCTTGGAAGCTCCGCCTCTATTCGCGTCCACGCCGAGTTCTCTTCGGGATGACTTCGCAAAGCCACGAGTTTTGTGCCGACGAGAACTACTAGATTCTCCAAAGGCACAACTAGAATATCAAGAGAGAAAAGATGGAAACTAACCACCAAGTAACGGAATCAAAATTCCGGGAAAGGAAGGAAGGAGTCGCGATCCGCTTCTTCTTCTTCGGCACCTTCTTGGTGGATGAAGCTCTCGGCCACCCTTGGGATGTGCGCCGGCCCTAGGGGAGGAGAGAGAGCCGGCCCTAGAGAGAGGAGGGCGCCGGCCCTAGAGAGAGAGAGAGTTAGAGAGAGAGAGGGAGCTACTAATCTCTTGATTAATTGATTGGAATTCAAGGCTTGCCTTGGTTCCTTTATATAGTAGCCTCTCCCTTGCCAAGTCTCCCCTTTAACGAATTAACGAATAAATTTTCATAAGAAATTTATCTTATAAATTTTCTTGTGAATTATTCCGTTATGCCTAGTTTTATTATAACTAACTTTATAATAAAACAAATACATCTCTCCTTTTAATTATGGAATAAAATTTGTATGAAATTTTCTTATCATGGAAAAATCAATTCATAATTGATTTTATAAATTAAAATTAAACCAATTCATGGTTCATTTTAATTTCCATAAAAAGAATAAATTTCTACAATTTTCTTTATATAAATTTCTTTATATTAATTTATTTATCCATAATTTTATAAAACAAATCGCGCTTGATTTATTTTATAATTTAAACCAAATTAATTGGTTTCTCTCCTTTTGGTGGCCGGCCAAACCAAAGAGGGTGGGCACCCTCTTTGGCCGGCCAAACCAAGCCAAAGCCCTCGCGAATTAAACTCATTTAATTCGCCCAATAAGCCTTCAAAAGACTTAGCCATTTTTAAGCTTCCGTTGCGCCTCTGATTAATTCAGATTCGACTTATTTCTCTTGATTGGAAAATCCAATTTTCAACTCGTTTTAAATCCCTCGGATTACTCGTAGTGCGTGTGACTAAATAGGCTTTCGATTTATGTTGGCCGTCTATAATTAACCAATTATAGAACGATCATGAGTGGCACCTAGTAGTACATCATGATCCCCAATTAATCGAAAGATCAACGGTTGACCTCAGATATAATTCTGAAACCCTTCAGCAGCTCTAATGAATCGTGCCTCATTCCCTTCACCATCTTATACCCACTTGGTTCAGGACATGGTCTGTGTGTGTCAGTCCCCACTAGGCTGACTACGTCACACCTAGCCCAAGTACGTTCTCTCGTCCTTTGGATTTCTAATTACTCTCATGTATTTAAGAGACTCATACTCTAAACATGACATGCTCTGGCCAGAGGCTTTGAGTAACAATCGACGATAGGCCTGGGTATACATCTCCTCGCAAGGAGTGGTGAATCCTTTGTAGGCTGTTCAAACATCTTCGGGCACTTCAGCTTATACCCAATCATCCTGGGTCCACACCTCCTTGGAGATGCTTGCTTAAGATGTTAAAGTATAAGTCTCCATGACCAAGATGACTTGAACACCGCAAGTCAAAGGAACATCGCACTTAAGCTGCAGTAAGAACTTCACTGACATGTCTATATGTAGACTACCATGTGAAGTTTTACAGCCAGTCACTCCAATGAACTAGTTCCCTTAACTAGCATCCATGTTTATCTCCGGACATCCCAATGTCACCAGCCAGTGAGAATCAGCTGATTAGAGAATAACCCATGCTAGTCTCAACAGAATTGATAGTGTCCGTGTTTATCAATTCATCGACTAGGGACAATTTCAATACTTCACAATTGCACATGTAGAGATAATCACTAGTTGTGAATTCATCACAAATTCTCTCATGCTGTGAATTGTATTGCGGACATTCAGTAAATGAGTTTAAGATCCCAATCAAATACACAAACATGTATACTCAAATAGTGAATTATCATTTATTAAAATAAATGTTTACAATCATAAGGCGATTGCCTTAGGACACTTCTCTCATATTACTAACAAACTCCCACTTGGCCTAATGCCAATCGCTACGGTATCCAATACCACAGGCTCTAACATGACCCTCAAACTTGCTCTGAGGCAAGGCCTTAGTTAAAGGATCCGCTAAATTCCTTTCAGTGGGAATTTTCTCAATTTGTATATCATTCCTACTTATAATCTCTCTGATAAGATGATAGCGGCGAAGCACGTGTTTGGATCGCTGATGAGACCTTGGTTCCTTTGCTTGTGCAATAGCTCCATTGTTGTCGCAGTAAACCGGCACTGCTTCATCAATGGTTGGAACCACACCAAGTTCGGAGACAAACTTCTTGATCCAGACTGCTTCCTTTGCTGCTTCCGAAGCTGCGATATATTCCGCTTCCGTGGTAGAATCCGCTACGGTGTCTTGTTTGGAACTCTTCCAACTTATTGCGCCTCCATTCAAAGTAAATATGTATCCAGACTGAGATTTGGAGTCATCCTTATCTGTCTGGAAACTGGCATCTGTATACCCACGTATTACCATATCTCCTTCTCCATATATTAGGAACACATCCTTAGTTCTTCTTAAGTACTTAAGGATTGTTTGACAGCCGCCCAATGATCCATTCCTGGATCAGACTGGTATCTGCTCGTGACGCTCAGAGCATACGATACATCGGGCCTAGTACATAACATAGCATACATGATAGATCCTATCGCGGATGCATAAGGAATCTTATTCATGCAAATCCTCTCGTCTTCTGTGCGCGGACACATAGACTTTGAAAGGTTGATCCCATGCCTGATGGGAAGGTAACCTTTCTTGGATTCCGACATGCTAAACCTTTTTAGCACTCGGTCTATATATGTAGACTGCGAAAGACCAAGCAATCGTTTTGATCTATCTCTATAGATTCTAATCCCAAGGATATAGGTTGCTTCTCCCAGGTCTTTCATGGAGAAAGTTTTGAACAACCAAATTTTAACTGTCTGTAAAACTGATATATCGTTTCCTATCAACATATAATACTAGGAATACGACTGCACTCCCACTAACCTTCTTGTACACACAAGGTTCGTCAGGATTTTGTGAGAAATCAAACTCTTTGATTGTCTCATCAAAACGGATGTTCCAGCTCCTGGATGCTTGCTTGAGTCCATATATGGATCGTTGAAGCTTGCATACTTTGGTTTTATCAACCGATGTGAAACCTTCAGGTTGTATCATGTATACATCCTCAAGCAGGTTTCCATTAAGGAAAGCTGTTTTCACATCCATTTGCCATATTTCATAATCATAATGAGCTGCTATGGCTAGGAGCATCCGAATGGATTTAAGCATAGCTACTGCGAATAGGTTTCGTCATAATCAATTCCTTTTTTGACGATATCCTTTTGCCACTAATCTAGCCTTAAAGGTAACAACATTACCTTCCATGTCGGTTTTCTTCTTGAAAACCCACTTGCACCCTATGGGCTTAATCCCTTCAGGTGGGTTAACCAAGTCCCATACTTGATTTTCGTACATGGAATCCATTTCCGACTTCATGGCTTCAAGCCATTTGTCCCTTTCTGAACTTTTCAGAACATCTTCATAACTGATAGGTTCGTCATCGCTTATGAGTAAACGTCGTTCGATTCACTTATGAGAAATCTGTATCTCTCTGGAATATTGCGTGTCCTATCAGACCTATGAAGAGGTGGTGTTGTTTTAGGTTCAACTGATAGCTCATCATTATGAGTTATTGGTTGTGGGTCTAGACTAGGTGTCTCTGTAATGTCTATTGGAGTTTCTTGAACTTCATCAAGTTCAATGCCACTCCCACTGTTTTCTTGTAAAAGAAATTCTTTTTCCAGAAAAACAGCATGCCTTGAAACAAACACCTTTTGTTCCAAGGGATGATAGAATTGGTAACCCTTCGTTTCCTTAGGGTATCCAATAAATAGACATTTATCAGACTTAGCATCCAATTTGTCTGATACAGTTCGCTTCACATAAGCGGGACAACCCCATATCTTAAGGTGAGTTAAGTGAGGTTTCTTATTATTCCATGTCTCATATGGAGTAGTAGAGACTACCTTGGTCGGGACTCTGTTTAGCAAGTAAACAGCTGTCTTTAGTGCATAGCCCAAAAGGATTTTGGAAGAGTTGCATGATTCATCATCGACCTAACCATGTCCATCAAGGTTCGGTTGCGCCTCTCAGATACACCATTATGCTGTGGTATATACGGCGGAGTCCATTGGGACAATATCCCATTGTCCCTAAGATAATCTTGAAACTCTTGACTTAAGTATTCACCACCCCGATCGGATCGAAGTATCTTAATACTTTTGCCAAGCTGTTTCTCTACTTCATTTCTGAACTCTTTGAATTTCTCAAAAGCTTCAGATTTGTGTTTCATCAAGAACACATACCCGAATCGTGAGTGATCATCGATAAAGGTGATGAAGTAGCTATAGCCTCCTTGTGCAAGAGTTGACATTGGTCCACATACATCAGTATGTATTAGACCAAGCAATTCTCCCACTGGATTACCTTTTCCGGAAAAGGGTAATTTGGTCATCTTGCCTTTTAAGCACGATTCGCATGTATCAAATGAACCGGGTTCAAATGATTCCAAAATTCCACATCGGTGTAATTTGGTCATGCGTTTCTTACTTACATGGCCAAGACGACAATGCCATGTGTAGGAGTCTATTCGATTATCTATTCGAGCACGTTTGTTGCTAACTTCGATATTGAAAACGTCACCGGATAAATCTAACGTGTAGATACCATTGCACAAAGTTCCATTCCCATAAAGAACGCCATTTAAAGTTATGTAACAACAATTGTTACTAAAAGTTAAATGATAACCCTTTTCATTCAAACATGAAATAGATACAATGTTCTTTATTAACGAAGGAACAAAATAACAATTATCCAATTCTAAGACACGTCCAGTGGGGAGCTTTAGCAAATATGTTCCGATGGCAACAGCAGCAATCTTTGCTCCATTTCCAACTCGCAAATTCGCTTCTCCTTTGACGAGTCTTCTTCTATTCCTTAGCCCCTGTATGTCATTACATATATGTGAGCTACACCCAGTATCAAGTACCCAGGTATTTGAGGAAATAGAGTGACATTCAATAACGAAGATACCTGAAGAGGATGGGGCATCAGATGCCTTCTTCTTCAAGGACTCAAGATAAACTTTGCAGTTTCTTCGCCAGTGACCCTCCTTGCCACAGTGATGGCAAGTCCTTTTGGTGTCTTTTCAGTCTTTTTGGCCTTTTTCTTCTTTCCTTTATTCTGTTCTTTGGCCTTCCTCTTAGAACCTTTCTTCGAGGAACCAACTAACAGTACCGTCTTTTGATCCTGCTTTACACAAGGCTCTACAGTCTTCAGCAGGTTGAGCAACTCAGGAATGGTAGTCTCCAACTTGTTCATCCGATAGTTCATCACAAATTGTGAATAACTTTTGGGCAAACAATGCAGAATTAAGTCAATACTTAGTTCATGATCCATTGCAAAACCGAGTGTGCTCAGTCGCTCAATGTACCCCAACATCTTTAACACAAACTGTGAGGCAGAAGTGCCTTCCTGCATCCTAGAGGTGAAGAGGAGTCTGGAGACTTCGAACCTTTCGGATCTCGCCTGCTCTTCAAATAACTCATGAAGATGGAAGATGATGGTATAAGCATCCATATGCTCATGCTGCTTTTGCAGCTCAGGTACCATAGAGGCTAGCATGATGCAACTCGCAAGTTCAGAATCGGTCACATGTTTCTGATAGGCCACTAACTGGTCTGGAGTTGCATTTTCTGGAGGACGGTTGGGAAGTTGATCTTCAAGGACATAAGCAAGCTTCTCTGCCTTGAGGACTATCCTCAGGTTTCGAAGCCAGTCCATGAAGTTTGGCCCAGTCAGTTTATTGGTGTCCAAAGTGGAACGCAAATTTAGAGAAGACATGATCGAGTGATTAACCTAGAAATACAAATTGAGCTTATGTGAGAAGAATGATTAAAGAATGTATCAACATACATAAATAAAATCCTATTTATTTTTCAAAATGAATAACCCTTTTTATTAATTCGGGAGATCGTAGGAACATCTCCAAATAGGTTGATATCCAACCATAGATAAGGACAACCATGGCTGTGGTCATCATGTTATTCTTAGCTATGAAGGTAGGTAATTACATCGATTACATATCACATATATGTAACTATCACTTTATGCTATCAACTAATTGAATGTTTGCATAAATCATTGGGTTGTTAACTCATTAACAAGTATGCAACAATATACATAGCACCCAACTGCACCTCTCTTTACATCGACCTTGGCTGTGGCACAACAAATCGATGCTCCAAGCTTAAGGCTGACCCATTAATCAAGAAATAGTTTTAATATGGTTGGAGTTCATTCAACCGTTTAGTCAGGCTTGGATGTGTCCAACAACTAAAACTAAGGATTGACCTCTGACTCCAACTATATTATTCATAAACTAATTCCATGGTTTGAACATGTTGAGGTTCAAGCCGGGCATGGATGTGTCCATCAACCCAAACGAGAAACAAAACTCCGGTTCTAACCATATTAATGGAAGGTGTTAGCCTTAATATTTTGTAAGGGGTTTTGGGTCTCATCCTTTCTTTTCTAAGCACATTCATGACATATAATTATGTCATGACTAATGATTTCCTTAATAAAGTATGTATGTGACTTAATTTATCAAGTCTCATCAATTGGATTAGGAACCGGATTTCCAAATCCCGATTTCATACTTTATTCAAGGAATTGTTTTGAGAAATATTTTCCTAAATTGTCATAATCAATTTCGGAAATAATATGTTTAAGACTTTGATTTCTCTAAATCAAATCTTATTAAATTAAGAGAGAGATTCCCTTAATTCAACCACATATTATTTTCATGAAAATCTCATTTAAGAAAACTCTATAGGAAACCATTTCCTAATTAATTTTGGAGACAACAATATGTAAGAGCATCACCTCTTAAATCAAATTTCCAAGATTTGATCACATATTTTATTCATGGATTAATTAATTGCAACAAATTGTTTTCTAAGGGTGGTTCCCCGAGACTAAGATACCCAAAGAAAAGAAATTTATCATAAATCCAATTTGGACGGCTCCCCGAGGCTCAATCCAAATTAAACATGACAATTTTATTCAAAATGGGAAATTAAATTACAACAACTAACTTTAAATTGGACGGCTCCCCGAGGCTCAATCCAAAATAAAGAATTTTGTTAATAATTTAAAACCAATTCGAATTTAATTGTCAATTAATGATCCATAAATTTGTCTAGACTTTCTTAAAAGAAAGTGCCCAAAATTGCGAGATTTCATAATAGGTTTTCAGAATAATTGTAAGTTTCTGGTACAAAGAAAACTTACATATTTCCAAAGTTGGAAAATTTCCAAAATAGGAAATTTCCAAAATTGGAAAGTTTCCAAAGATGGGAAGTTTTCACAATTATCATAAAATTTCAGAAACTAGGATATTTCAAAAGTTTACGAAATTTCATGAGGATTTCCAAACTTTGAAATTCCTAAATCTAAAATTTATCATAATTGGAAAGTTTCCATAATTGGAAAATTTTCCAAAATTGAGATCATGACAAAGTTTTCCGCAAAACAATTATATGATTATGTCGAACACTAACCGGCTCTGATACCACTGTTGGGACCGGGTGCATGTTGACAAGGATACGGGTTCGTAAATTTTAAAATATTTACGTGCAGCGGAAGAATTAGCATAAATAATTTCTTAAATTATTTTTAACCACGTATCTAGCATGCGACCTTATGATGTGTGTACATGATCATAAATTAAAATTTTGCAGAAAGTAAACTAATTTACTCGTTACCTCACGTAACTCGAAGTAAGGGACGAGATCCAACCGTAGCGTCCCTTGGAAGCTCCGCCTCTATTCGCGTCCACGCCGAGTTCTCTTCGGGATGACTTCGCAAAGCCACGAGTTTTGTGCCGACGAGAACTACTAGATACTCCAAAAGCACAACTAGAATATCAAGAGAGAAAAGATGGAAACTAACCACCAAGTAACGGAATCAAAATTCCGGGAAAGGAAGGAAGGAGTCGCGATCCGCTTCTTCTTCTTCGGCACCTTCTTGGTGGATGAAGCTCTTGGCCACCCTTGGGATGTGCGCCGGCCCTAGGGGAGGAGAGAGAGCCAGCCCTAGAGAGAGAGAGAGTTAGAGAGAGAGAGGGAGCTACTAATCTCTTGATTAATTGATTGGAATTCAAGGCTTGCCTTTGGTTCCTTTATACAGTAGCCTCTCCCTTGCCAAGTCTCCTTATTAACGGAATTAACGGAATAAATTTTCATAAGAAATTTATCTTATAAATTTTCTTGTGAATTATTCCGTTATGCCTAGTTTTATTATAACTAACTTTATAATAAAACAAATACATCTCTCCTTTTAATTATGGAATAAAATTTGTATGAAATTTTCTTATCATGGAAAAATCAATTCATAATTAATTTTATAAATTAAAATTAAACCAATTCATGGTTCATTTTAATTTCCATAAAAAGAATAAATTTCTACAATTTTCTTTATATAAATTTCTTTATATTAATTTATTTATCCATAATTTTATAAAACAAATCGCGCTTGATTTATTTTATAATTTAAACAAAATTAATTGGTTTCTCTCCTTTTGGTGGTCGGCCAAACCAAAGAGGGTGGGCACCCTCTTTGGCCGGCCAAACCTAGCCAAAGCCCTCGCGAATTAAACTCATTTAATTCGCCCAATAAGCCTTCAAAAGACTTAGCCATTTTTAAGCTTCCGTTGCGCCTCTGATTAATTCAGATTCGACTTATTTTTCTTGATTGGAAAATCCAATTTTTAACTCGTTTTAAATCCCTCGGATTACTCGTAGTGCGTGTGACCAAATAGGCTTTTGATTTATGTTGGCCGTCTATAATTAACCAATTATAGAACGATCATGAGTGGCACCTAGTAGTACATCATGATCCCCAATTAATCGAAAGATCAACGGTTGACCTCAGATATAATTCTGAAACCCCTCAGCAGCTCTAATGAATCGTGCCTCATTCCCTTCACCATCTTATACCTACTTGGTTCAGGACATGGTCTGTGTGTGTCAGTCCCCACTAGGCTGACTACGTCACACCTAGCCCAAGTAACGTTCTCTCGTCCTTTGGATTTATAATTACTCTCATGTATTTAAGAGACTCATACTCTAAACATGACATGCTCTGGCCAGAGGCTTTGAGTAACAATCCGACGATAGGCCTGGGTATACATCTCCTTGCAAGGAGTGGTGAATCCTTTGTAGGCTGTTCAAACATCTTCGGGCACTTCGGCTTATACCCAATCATCCTGGGTCCACACCTCCTTAGAGATGCTTGCTTAAGATGTTAAAGTATAAGTCTCCATGACCAAGATGACTTGAACACCGCAAGTCAAAGGAACATCGCACTTAAGCTGCGGTAAGAACTTCACTGACATGTCTATATGTAGACTACCATGTGAAGTTTTACAGCCAATCACTCCAATGAATTAGTTCCCTTAACTAGCATCCATGTTTATCTCCGGACATCCCAATGTCACCAGCCAGTGAGAATCAGCTGATTAGAGAATAACCCATGCTAGTCTCAACAGAATTGATAGTGTCCGTGTTTATCAATTCATCGACTAGGGACAATTTCAATACTTCACAATTGCACATGTAGAGATAATCACTAGTTGTGAATTCATCACAAATTCTCTCATGCTGTGAATTGTATTGCGGGCATTCAGTAAATGAGTTTAAGATCCCAATCAAATACATAAACATGTATACTCAAATAGTGAATTATCATTTATTAAAATAAATGTTTACAATCATAAGGCGATTGCCTTAGGACACTTCTCTCATATTACTAACACGTCCCTGCTCTCCAAGGTCCCTCAGGTGCACACAAGCCTCCAGCTTGTCTCCATGCCACCCTTCACCGTACCAAAGCCATCCAGTCAAGTCCATATGTGTACCTGTACATCCTGCACACTCAACATACACATTTAAGAACACAAGGGTAAACCTAACTTAAACCCTTTGCCCAAACATCAAAACACTTGGTCACTTTGGACCACAGATTGCCTCAACAATCTCCCCTTTTTGATGTTTGGCAATACGTTTATGTTAGGGAAATCAAGATAGTAGTCAATAGTAAAAAACCATGCTGAATAAATGCATATGCAATGCATACATGGATCTTATCCCAAGGCATCCAACACCTAACCCTCCATGTTAGGAATTTCCACACCTAGCTCTCCAAGCTAGGACTTTTTCACACATAACCCTCCAAGTTAGGACTTTTTCACACCTAACTTCCCAAAGTTAGGAATTTACCACACCTAACCCTCAAGTTAGGATTTTTCACCAAAATGAGCTTTTTAATGCTTTTCCAAAGCTCCCCCTACATTGGACTTACAAAGGCTTTTTTAGAACCTTTCCAAGGTTCCCCTTACGCCAAGAATGAAGCAATTATGCCCCCCCTTAAACTTAGCTCCCCCTAAACCTAGGGTTTCTTGCAAAGGAAAGTTTGGTTTCCCAACTTAAACTCAAACTTCTCCCCCTTTGTCATACATCAAAAAGACCCCAATAATATCCCAATTATTGGTTCTTTTAATCCCTAATGATCCTAAACACAGTGTACTAAACTCCCATACACTTGTTTCCTATCATTTGGACTTAAAACCAGCTGCTGATACACAAATCAGCCCTGGGCAGTCGACTGCCCCCAGGGCAGTCGACTGATACTATGAATATCAGACTTTTCTAGCCAAATTCAAACATGCGCCAGAAATTCCATAATTCTCTAAAATTTTCCAAATTTCGTGGAGAACTTTGTGGTACCTATACCTACTTGGAAAAAATACATCCAACCATGTATCTATCACCATTCCCAAGTTTGACACAAAACCCAGAATTTTCAATGAAAATTAAGGCAAACAAGGAGGCAACCTCCCCCTTAACCAATGCCTTCTCTCAATTTTCATTGCACCAAGGTGAAGTTCTACCCAACTTAATACCCTAATCCATGTTGAGTTATACACAACCCAACACCCGAGTTCTTTCCCCGTTGGTCACCATTAAGGCTTGCTCCCAAGTAACCTTTCCCCTAGTGCTAAAAGAACTCTACAAAACCTTAAACAATCCTAAGGGTTTGCAAGCACATTTGCTAGAATATACCCTATCCTAGAAAAATATGATTTCATGAAAACCACAAATGTGCTTGACTTTTGGTATACTCGCTAATTTTCTCAAAAGTTTGGCATTTTGTATCAATTTTGAACTCAATTCATGATTCATTGTGTTTGCCAATGTTAATCAATTTGCACAAGGAATCGTCCTCAATACCCCCTTTTTCATATCATTTCATTTATTAAGACCTCATCATTCAATATCATTCATTGAATCTTAAGCACTCATTAGTTCCCCTTGAATTCCATGATACCCATATAGTTTCATTTCATACAATCCATTAAACCATGAGTCAAACCTTAACTCAACCAGCATAATCAAGGATTTTAATTCAGACATCATATTCTATCATCCAATAGCCATTTTCCTATTTCAGCCTACAGACCAGTCGACTGCCCCTGTGGCAGTCGACTGATACCTGAATTTTAAGTTTTCTAGCCCAATTTCAGTAATCCCTAAATAATTCCACAAATCTCCAAATATTATGAAATTTCGTGGGGAGATTTGTGGGGCCAATGTCTACTTGGGAAAAATTTGTCTCTAAACAAATGTACTTCGGATCCCAAGATTGGCACGAAACTCAACTTTCTGTAAAATGCATCATTTAAACTCATCCCAAAAGTCCTAATTGTGGCCTTTCCTTGATATTTCTTCCAATACTTGGCCATGATACATTTTTAGCACTGAATTATATGGTATTTGTCCATTAAACCTTAATTTTATCAAATATCACCCTATTTTCACCTTTTTCTCCTTAAATCCTCTTTGAATGTGCCAAAACTTAGGGTTAAGACTTACCCAAGTCTTCCAATCCCTTTTGACACATTTCACCTAATTTTCTAGGAGAAAAACTTTTGAGATCCATTTACCATGGACCCCAAAGTCTCCTAGAGCTCCCCCTTGAGCTCTGAGCCTTAGCAACCTCCCTAGGTGACTTAACCCATACTAGACCACACCGGTGAACTTCCGGTGATTCTTGGCCTACAAATCTAACCTTCTTAACCTTGGACACCTTGTCCTTGGTTAAGTCATCCTTTTTCCCTTTGGATGGCACCCACTTGCCATCCTTGGACTTACCCTCCTTTCCATGATGATATGCTTCCCCAGCATATTTCTTTTTATTGGCCTTGGAGGTCTTAGACCGGTATCCCAAACCCGATCTATCATAGTTGGGTTTTAAACTTCCCAACACCATGTCTAAGCCCTTAGATCCAACCGTGAATCTTTCTAGGGTCTTTTCTAATGTATCAAGTCTTGCTCTCAAGGCTTGATTTTCCCTTTCTAGAATTCTAACCTTAGAACCCATATGTCCACCTTGGACATTCCTAGACCTACCCTCCTTTCTAGGCACATTCCTTCCCTTCTTGGGATTAGTGCCTTGATCCTTAGGTATAAAGGTCCTAGGTTTATCATGATGCATGCATCTCCTAGGGTTATGATCTACCTTGTTAGTCTTATTCCTATCATTGTATCTAAAACCATGATTTTGCACAAATAAACAATTTTCATTAATCCTTGCATGCATGGATGAATAATTAACATGATTTTTACTATGCAAGGAGGAACTTGAAACTGAATTACATTTAAAATTATGGTTAGGAATTACCTCCCTTACCCTTGTAGTCCCTCCTTGATGTAAGTTTCTTCTCTTCTTTCTTTCCTCTTTCTCCCATCTTCTTAAGTGCTCCATTTTCTTGAGCTCCCCACTCTTTGGGCAATTCGTGTGGTAGTGCCCTAGCTCACCACATGTAAAGCATCGAATCTTCTTTTTCTTTTCTTCGGCTTTTCCATTCCTACAATTCATGTTAGATTTAAATTGAATGGACCCGGGTTTAGAAATTACCTCCTTCTTACCATTTGGGCACTTATCCTTGTAGTGCCCCTTTTTGTTGCAACCAAAGCATGTGATGTGCTCTTTCGATTTAGCTTTGGTGGAGGTAGAAGCTTCTTCTTGTTCTTGTATGATTGAGGGTCTCTCCTCCCCCTCAATCCTTGAAGTTGATGTTTCCTCTTCTTCTCTTGAGGTGGATGCCCTCTCACTCTCTTCTTCTTCTTTACTTGAGGATGTGGACGTTTCTTCCTCTTCGGATGTTGACACTTCCGTTCCTTTTTCTTTTTCTTGGTCCATTGACTCCATTTCTTTGGAGTCTTCCATTAGTTGAGCCCGGGTAGGGTTTTTATGAAATTCTTCTACTTTGATCCACAATTCATGTGCATTTTTGTACGCTCCTACATCACTCAAAACATTAGTAGGCAAAACATTAATCAATATACTAGTTACCTTTTCGTTTGCCTTAGATTGATCTTGTTGTTCTTGATTCCAATATCTAGGCCTAAGCCTCTTCCCATGCTTATCCTTCGGAATCACGAACGACTCTTCTATGATCATCCTACACGTCCAATCCATGCTAAGCCACATCTTCATTCTATCTCTCCAATATGCAAAATCTTCATGGTCATATATTGGTGGTGAGTTTATATTGTCCCCAAATTTGTCATCCATTGTTCTTCTTCCTCTAGCGTGTGCTCCCTCGGCGGTTAGTCCGATCAAGAGCGGCCATTCGCTCTGATACCAACTGTAGGATCGTTTGTGTCCGCTAGAGGGGGGTGAATAGCGTTTCTTCCGTTGTTCTTGTACCTACGTTGTTATTTGCACAGCGGAAACAATAATAATAAAAACAAACAACGCTAACAAACTGATTTTACTTGGTATCCACCCCGGCCGGGTGACTAATCCAAGAATCCGTCGGTGGATCACACCCCGGATAACCTCCGGCTAGCTCTCGTCGCTCCTTGTGGGTGGAGAAACCTTGCCACAACACCAAGCAAACCTCTGAGCACGAAGACTACTATCTTGCCTTTAACCAAGACAAGATTCGTCAAGAATCTCAGCCACCACGAAGTCCTCTTATAGGACTCGGGCTGAAACCCTCGCCACCAGTCGACTGCCCCCAGGGCAGTCGACTGATGCCACTGAAATTCGACCGTTGCACCCCAACGTTCGAATTCTCAGCCTACTCACCAGCCACCTACCAGTCGACTGCCCCCAGGGCAGTCGACTGGTCCCAGGGCTGAGAACTTTTTGTGAGTTCCATCAGTCGACTGCCCCCAGGGCAGTCGACTGGTCTACTCACCCACCTAAGGTTACCCTTCCTGAGTACATTCCACTCCACACTCAAACCCTAGGATTTCCCGAGTACAATCACACTGCACTCGTACCCTCACGACTCGACTGACTCCTCCTCCGCAGCCTCGACTGTTGCCTTCGCGCCCTCTTCATCTTCGGCTCCCGTCCCTCGAATGCACGCAAGCCTCCAGCTTGCCTCCATGCCATCCTTCACGCATGACTCGAAGTCCGCACCCATCAACTCATCGTCCCTGCTCTCCAAGGTCCCTCAGGTGCACACAAGCCTCCAGCTTGTCTTCATGCCACCCTTCACCATACCGAAGCCGGCCAGTCAAGTCCATATGTGTACCTGTACATCCTGCACACTCAACATACACATATAAGAACACAAGGGTAAACCTAACTTAAACCCTTTGCCCAAACATCAAAACACTTGGTCACTTCGGACCACAGATTGCCTCAATAGGTGATAGCCTTGGTAAGCATCTAACATTGAGATAAACTCACAACAGGCTATAGAATCCACCAACCGATCTATCCGAGGCAGGGGATAGCAGTCCATTCGGCAAGCTTTGTTCAAGTCGTGAAAGTCGATGCAGACTCGCCATTTGCCTCCGGGCTTGGGAACGAGGACCACATTGGTTAACCAGGCCGGAAATTGGACTTCTTGGATGTGTCCGACTTTTAACAACTTCTGAACCTCATCTCGAATAGTCTTATCTTAGTCAAGGGCAAAGTGCCTCCGTCTTTGCTTCACCGGACGGGCTCCGAGCGTAACATGTAGATGGTGCATAGACAACGTCAGTGGGACCCCTTTAATCTCTTCAGCAGCCCAAGAAAAAACGTCTTTGTGGTTTCACAGACAGTCTATGAGACGACTTCTTAGTTCCGACACGAGGTCGAGGGTGATGTGCGTACTCCCCCCTCCACGTTGAGAGTGAATCTGCACTTCCTCACTCTCGACCTCCCTCCGTTCCTCCTTGGGCCCCCCTCTTCTCGTGGGTTGGCGAGGTCTTCTGGTGAGATCTCGTGTAGATCAAGATCCTCGCCCGTAGGGACAAGGGGTTGTCCCTCCGGTCCTTCCATCGGTGCTCCTTCAGGTGTATTGCTAGTTTCCGACAGACGACGCCAAATTTGTTCCGGAAGGAGTCGACGATGATGTCCAGTCACCGGGGGTCTGCCCACGTGGAAGTCGCTATGGAGGGGAAGAACTCCGTGCCCTGCGAGATTAACATAAGCGTTAGGAGACATGCCGGAAGGGGTTCGACAGAGTCCACTACGACGCTCAAGTCAGTGTATTGATGGAGAGTAAAGGCAGCAAGAAAGGAAAAATGTATGTAGGGTTAAGAGAGCATAACCCCTTTACCAACGGGGTTCGATTACCTTTTATACCAAAGGTCGCAGGGATGATAGTACGTGTCCCCATGCTTCTCACCATGTTCCCCTTATCTTCGGTTACGGGATCTCCCCTGTAACAGTCGTAACCCTCATTGAATCTAGTCTGTTGTAAGGATGAGGGCGATAATGACCGTGGATTGCGGGTCCTGATCCTCTCGTCACTGTTGGTGATCCTTATCCATGGGTTCACAAATATGGGGTTCGTGATTTGAGGTTGAAAGTGACTTAGGCTTCGATCCCCCGAGGTGACCTCGGGGATTCCCGGCACAAGGGGGGCCATGGGCGATCTACCTCCCCGGGGTGATCCCGGGTCCTGACGTCCCGAGGTGAGCCCGGGGGATTTGTTCCTCCCGGGCACAGCTATCCCGAGGGGGGTCCTGAAGCTCTGGAAGAAGGGTCGTTCCGACCAGTCAGGTTAGTGTCGTGCAGCTTCTTCATCCCATGTGTCCACCCTGGGCTACTTAACCCCATCAATTACATATTGTATTTTTTTGTATCATTCTTTAGATGAGTTTCAAATGAGTGTGGCCCAAGTCTCTATGTCATTACTTAGTTTCTTCTTGCTATGTTAGTAGACACTTAAGTGATGAGTTAGATAGATTTATTGTGAAGATATTATTTTTGCTAATTCCTTTAAGTATTACTTAGGAGTTTCAATGTTTTTAATTAGATATTCTAAGTTAGATAATGTCACTAAATAACTAGAGTCATATAATGTTGGTGCCGGAAGCACCAAAGTTAAACCTTTGTTTTGATAATGGCAAAGAGTTCAGAAGTTAAGATTTGGTTGTGATCTAACAAGTTTATTAAGTGTGCAGAAAAGTCCTAGGTACACTGGGCACTAAGTCCTGGCCCGGGCTGGGCAATGAAGACCTGGTGAGTGAAGCTGGGCACGAAGATCTGGTGAGTGAAGCTGGGCACGAAGACCTGGTGAGTGAAGCTGGGCAAAAGTCCAACTAGAGGAGTCGGTTGGCAAAAAGGTAAATTCTCCCGAGAGGAGTAGGTGAGGACGCGTTCCCCGTAGGAGGGAACATTAGGCGTCGATTCAACCTAGGGTTCCATTTGGGAAACCCAAAGTCAGAACCAAGATAGCTTAGGCTGTAAATCATGGTTAATATATCATTTGTATATGCTTTGTGTGTTTTGGAACTAACCATGGTTGTAGGAACGAAGGGATGAAGTTTCTGCATTCAGGTGCCTCACTGGGCTAGGCGCCTATGGGCAAGCAGGCACCCGAGTGCAAGGCTACTTGATAATTATCATTTTGTTAATAAATTTAGGCTCTCAAATCCATGTTTTGATCCACTATTATATGCTTAAGTTTGTATTTACATAAGGTTTGATGAATTACTTCTATTTTAGCTTTTGATTCAAATCTTTATATATTTGAGATATTTTGGCACTAAAACATGAATCTAATTTTATAGGCTTCAAATGATCATGAACTTAGATTAGATTGAATCAAACTTGAGTCAGAATTGGATCTGGATCAAGGTGATCAAGCATCGTATTAATATGAGCCGTCCGATCAAGAAACGGCTAGATCTGAGCCATCCGTCAACTTCTGATCAATCCAAGTTCAAGATAGAGTTAATCAAGTCCATGGATCAAGATCTAAAAGTTTGAACCTAATCAGAGTCCATCCAGCCGTTGGATCAAGCTCGAGAAGGTCTAAGCCGTTCATTCAAAGATCAGGGCAATCTGAGCCACTCGATGTAGATCTGATCGATCCGAGCTGAGAAGGAGTAGATCCTGACCCTTGATTGAGATCTGGAAGGTTTGGGCTTGATCAGAGCAAATTCGACCGTCAGATGCAGTAAGGAAGATGGCAGCCGTTCATTGCTAACTAATATAACAGTCCTTCCTCTTCCGCTCAGGCGTCGTCGCCAGGTCTCCAGTAGTAGAGTACCGCATTGCAGAGTAGTGTAGATTTCATCGTTCTTCATCATTCATCATCGGGTTTTTTCTCAGATCGCGCGACCAACACATCAGATCCGTTTCTTCTCAAGGTTTTGAATCATCACGGTAAGATTTCTGTTCAGTTTTGCTAATCAATTTCTTGCAGCTGAGAGAAGCTCAGGAGAGGGTTTTGCCGGAGTTCCATTCCACCGATCGCTTCCATTTGATCATGGATTTTCATCGACCGAAGCTGAAGGATTGTTCGGCGGGGTTCTCCGATGCTGATCTGAAGGTTTTTGAGTTAGATCGCGAACCAGCGTGTCAAGAAGAAGGATTCGGCGGAAGAGTTTCAGCTACTGACCGATCGCGTGACCGGACAGAGATGCCTCTGATCGGTCCCATGACCGATCAGAAGAGAACCTGATCGGTCGGTTAACCGATCAGGAAGGACATCACAGAGCAAACTGATCCGGGGAGTGTTCCTTCGCTGATTTTTGAGCCAAGAGGGTTTCTAGCTCATCCTTTGTGTGACGGCAAAGGGAAGTCTTGATTAGGAACTGATTTGATGTTTAAGTTTAGATAATTTCAGTTTCAAGCATTTACTTTCTTAATTGCTCTAGCTTGTTGCCTTCACTTCTAGTCAAGTTCTTAAGCATTGCTTTGTTCTATGTTTCTTTATTCTACAATTCGTTTCCTGCAATTAGTTTCCTGCAAGTAGTTCTTATGTTTCAATTCCATTGTTTGAATTTAATTGCTCAGTTGTTAAATAGGTTAAGTTTAGTTTCACAATTTCCTAATTCATTACATGCTTTAGCTAAGTTCAGTCTATTTCGTTCCGAGTTGCAATTTCATCTCTTATCACAAAACCCCCCATTTCATTAGAAAACCCAAATCATTAAACGACAAATAACTTTCAAGCTTGAGTTAAACATTCACAACTAGTCCTTGGAAAAATACGACCTGAGGACCCTATTCTACATTTTAACTTTGTTAGCCAAGGGTTTTCAGTTTATAAATATCTAAATTTGAGGCTCATTCGTGACACTAGTATTGGGCTACTATCAAATTTGTCGGGGAATCACTAGTTGAGTTTGTTTAATTTGAGCTTGTGTTTATTTTCATATTCTTTGATTCCATTCTTGTTTGCTTTAATTTTCTATATACATTTGCTGCCATTTTTGTTTGGTTTATGACCAGGACTGCAGGTGGTGATCTAGTTGAGTTTGATCTTGAGATAGGGAGAACAATCAGAGCTAGGAGAAATCAAGGAAAAGTTTCAGAAACTATTGAAAAATATTCCTACTCATTCAAGCAGTCCATGGCAGAACATCATGATTTTCAGAATTTTCAGCAGCATTTTCAGAATTTTTAGCAACCTTATTCTCAATTCCAGAATTTTCAGCAAGGTTTCCAGCAATCTAATCAACAATTTCAGCAAAACCAACCTTCGAATCGGTCAGAACAGCAATTTCAGCAAAATTTTCAGAATTTTCAGCAACCACTTCATCAGAACCAGCAAGTTTATCAAGATTCTCAACAACAATTTCATTATAATCAGCAAGGCTTCCAACCTTCACATCAAGAATTCCAACCATTTAATCATAATTTTCAGTTTCAACTCGACCAGCAGAATTTTCAATTTCAGAATCAAGATTTTCAACCCCAACAATTTAATCAACAATTCCAGCCTCAAAATCAGGATTTCCAGAGCAATAACTTCCAGCAACATCATCCTTGCTATCAACCCAATTTTTAGCAGTTTCAACAGCCTACTCAACCATTTGATCAGGCCCAACAACTTTATTTTCAGAATTCACAGCCTAGTCATGACTTTGAGCAACCTAATGAATCATTTCAAGACCAACAAGAGTTCCATGATAATCAAGAAGGCTGTGGAGATTCTAGTGAGTTTAATCATCAACAACAAATGCTTGAGGAGATTATGCAACAAATTCTTCAAGAACAGCAAATTCTTCTACAGCAAGGGCAACAAAAGAATGATTCTATTCTTCAAGACATTGAAAGATGCATTGAACAATTAGTTAGTGGAATGAATCAAATGCAAGCCCAAGGATCAAGCCAATTACCTTCTCAAGATACTTTTAATCTTAAGGTGAATGATTGTGAGCTAACTTTGAGGAATGAGGAAGTTATTTCAAGTCTAAATGTTCAAAGTGCCGATTTTTCTGAAAAAATTTCAGCAACTTACTTTCCATCTCAGATCCGTCCCGAAAATGATTATACATCAGTTCAAAGTGACCCTAGTGCAAGCCTAAGTCCTTCTTCAATTGATCTTGCAATTTTGGTGGAAGAAGAAGAAGAAATCAGCAAAATCAGGGCACCTACAGCAGCTATTCTTCCTGAAATTCCTGTTCAAAATTCATTTCTAAAATTTTCAGCTCAAGAGGAGGAACCAAGGGACCCTTTACCCTTCCCACAGTACCCCAGAGAGGATCCTCCTAGCATTAGCATGGGTATTGTAGATGTGGTTGTTGAGGCAGAGCTAATTGTTGATGAAGTTTCAATTGATATTCAGAGAGGATGTTTTAGCTCAGATGAGGCAGAGGAGGTATTAGCTACAAAGGCAGCTGAGTTGGAAGTTGTATCTGATTCATTTTCAGTTGAAGATGATTCTATAGGTGTAGGGGATTGTACTGAGCCCCAGGGATCACTTACATTGATTGATATATCAGAAAATTTAGAGGAAAAGTATGAAAGTGTAGAGACTTGCATGGTAGAAGCAAGGACCCAAGCATCACCATTTTTAGTTGAATGTTCATTGGAGGAGATGAATAATAAAGCTTGTGACAGCCTTGATTTCGATTCTGAATCTCTACAGGATCCTTCTAGTCTTTTATTTTGTGATTATATAGTTGTTGATGATCCTAACTTTTCCAATATGGTTGTTGCAGATATGATTAATGAAGCATGCATTGGAGATAATTCTATAGGTGTAGGGGATTGCACTGAGCCCTAGGGACCACCAACATTGATTGATACATTAGAAGATTCAGAGGATAAGTATGAAAGTGTAGGGACTTGCATGGTGGAAGCAAGAACCCAAGAATCACCTCTCTTAGTTGAATGTCCACCAGAACCTGAGATTGAAGTGGAGCCTGTACATGACCAGGAGGAGACCGTAGTTACATCTACTCTTGTAGAACCTCCAGGTATTCTTCAGCATGATAAGGTAAGTATTTATCCTAGGGTTGATTTTGTTGGTTGTGAAGAGTTTCTTGATACATCTTTTGTAGAAATTGATTGTGAAAAATCCGTAGAGGTACCTGAGGTTGATTTTGTTGAATGTGATACATTTCTTGATACATCCTATGTAGAAACTGATTGTGAAAAGCTTATAGATGTAGATAAGGATGATTTTGTTGGTTGTGATAAATTCCTTGATATACCCTATGTGGATACTAATTGTGAAAAATCCGTAAAGGTACCTGAGGTTGATTTTGTTGAATGTGATACATTTCTTGATACATCTTATGTAGAGATTGATTGTGAAAAACTAATAGAGATACCTAAGGCTAAAATTGAATTTGTTGGCTGTGATGCAATTTTTGACACATCCTATGTAGATACTAATTGTGAAAAATCCATAGAGGTACCTAAGATTGATTTCATTGGATGTGATGCATTTCTGGATACATTCTATATAGAGACTGATTGTATTTCATTTATTTCTTACCCTGCATGCGTGAGGGAGGTATTTCATGGTTTTGCAGGGCGCTGTCGGATTCTGGAGTGGGTGCTCCAACTAAATAGACTCCAACCTCCTGGAAGGACTTCCGAAAAGCATCAAGAGGGAGGAGTTAATCTTACTTTGACTTGTAACTATTTACCCCAAGAATGGATTTTGAATCTTAATCGTCTCCGACCACCGGAATTCACTTATGCTAAGTTGATGAGGGAGAAATCTGTGCAATATGAGATTAATCACATGAGGATAGTTCTCCCAAGATGGATGCTCTGTGCTCTTTACCCAACTTGAAGGGGAGTTGTTCTTCTTTACACTCTTATTTCATTGTATATACCATTTTTATGTTTTCAAGCAGTAATTTTTCTTTTAAAATGTGTTTTTGCTAATAAATGCTTGGGTAGTGAAGAGAAAATAAAGATTCATTGTAGATACCATTTTATCCTTTTCGGCACCTTAATTCTTGCATGAGTTGGAATAAATGTATCACTCTAGGTTTTCTCTATATCATTTTAGAGTCCTTTAAAAGCAAATTAAATTTGGTTGTCAAGACTTAGGATTTGAGCCAATGGATAAAAATTCTTGGATGCTTGAGAACTACTTAGTTATGGACTCTAGATTGATGACTTGAGATGAATTCTTTTTACCTAGTGAGGATTAGCCTTATTTGTGAGATACACACATGTAATTGTACTCTAGAACTTGCTTAGGTTCTTTCAAAGATATATTTCTATGATTGGACCACATTTATAGAGGTGAATCACTTTGATTCCTTCCCCTATATTTTCATATCAATTCTTGCAAGATTCCTTGTTGATACACTTTTATTCTTTATTTCCCTTCCCTAATCTTCATGTTCATCATAATCTTTTCCATGGACCTGGGTACTTTGATGTTTCTTGATGTTACTTTGCCTGAGACGGACAAAAGTTTAAGTGTGAGGGAGGATGCAAGCATTCTATCAAATATTGAGGACAATCAAGCATTGACAACCTACAAGGGAAGTGTGCTAATTTGAATTGAGTTTTGTATCAAGAGTGAGTTGCAAAAGTTGGTTAGTGAAGACTACATGTGGAACATCTAAAACATCTAAATTCCTAGTTATAATTTGAGGTTTCAAGTTCTTTGAGGCATACTCCGAAAATTTTTTAGTGACCTTAGGAAGTTCTAAATGCCAACTCCTCTGATATTGATGTTGAGAATTGAAGCATTTGGCAATCTGAAAATCTGAAATAGGAATGAAAAATTGGATTTCAAGTGGTATCAAGTAGAGCTCAGTAATTTTAATGAAGAGTTTGAAGCATGGGTTCAAAATATGAAACTTCTCAAGATGAAACAACTCGGAGCTGATTTGAATTGCTATAATTTGCTGGAGATGAGGAAGCTCATTTAAAATCTGTAAGAATTCGGGAGCTGGGCACAAAATGACAGAGAAAAAAAATAGAAAAAGAAAAGAGAGCAGTTGCGGAAACATAACTTGGCTGCAGAGGAAGAAAAAGAAAAAAAAAGAAAGAAGCAACTGAAAAACAAAAGAAAAGAAAAGAAAAAGACAAAGATAAACATGAAGTGGAAGTAAGTGATGGGTTAGATTTTGAATGTGAAGATGTGTACAAGCTTATAGTTGAGTTTAAGAGTTAGCTCAGTGTCAAAATCGAGCAGAGTAGTTTCAGAAGTCTGCTTAAATCAGCTACTGATCAGACCCTGATCGGTCACCAATCTGATCAAGGAGGGGTCTGATCGGTCCCTTGATCGATCAGCAGTAGCACAGACCGATCTCCAGAATGATTAGAGTAATCCTGATCGGTCCCTTGATCGATCAGTAGCTGCTGGCACACCAAATTCAGTGATTAAAGAGTCATTGTTTGTTCCCTACTCAATTTTAAAGCTCTGATTTCATTGAGATGACATCAAAGGGGCAAAGTTCATTAGGTTACATTCCTTAGTGCCCAAGTCTTCCATTTTCATTACTTGTCCATATTTCCTTATCATGTTATACTTCTTTACTTTCTTTATTATGATTTCTAAGTATCAAAGCTCATTGAACTTCTATTTCATTTCTATCATTTCATATTTCTTTAACTTGTTTGAATAAGCTTTTGAAGGTGTGGATCCAAATCAAGAATGATGGTGGGGAGTAGATAATAAGCAAGCCTATGGTAGTGCAAGAACCATGATTGTGTTTGAGTGAGCTCCATTTTCATAAAAAATGTAGAACTTAGGAAGAGAGCCACTTAAATTTTTCATGAAAGGTTTTTTGAGTTTAATTCATCTCAATGAGTCATGAAGGATGAAGTTTGCTAGGTTGTTGATTTAAGGACAAGATACTAGTCCATTGAGTTTAGATTTTTGAGAATTGATAACCCTAGGTAATTTCCTTTCAATTGCTTCTAACTATGATTGAGAATAATCTAGGGGGATACATCATTAGTTTACTAGTAGCTTGTGCGAGACACCCAAGAGTAAGTGTGGGGGAGTTGATAATTACCATTTTATTGATAAATTTAGGCTCTCAAATCTATGTTTTGATCCACTATTATATGCTTAAGTTTGTATTTACATAAGGTTTCATGAATTACTTCTATTTTAGCTTTTGATTCAAATCTTTATATATTTGAGATATTTTGGCACTAAAATGTGAATCTAATTTTGTAGGCTTCAAATGATCATGGACCTAGATCAGATTGGATCAAACTTGAGTCAGAATTGGATCTGGATCAAGGTGATCAAGCATCGGATTAATATGAGCCGTCCGATCAAGAAATGGCTACATTTAAGCCATCCATCAACTTCTGATCAATCCAAGATCAAGATAGAGTTAATCAAGTCCATGGATCAAGATCTGAAAGTTTGAACCTAATCAGAGTCCATCCAGCCGTTGGATCAAGCTTGAGAAGGTCTAAGCCGTCCATTCAAAGATCAGGGAAATCTGAGCCACTCGATGTAGATATGATCGATCCGAGCTGAGAAGGAGCAGATCCTGACCCTTGATTGAGATCTGGAAGGTTTGGGCTTGATCAGAGCAAATCCGACCGTCAGATGCACCAAGGAAGATCTCAGCCGTTCATTGCTAACTAATATAACAGTCCTTCCTCTTCCGCTCGGGCGTCGTCGCCAGTAGCAGAGTATCGCATCGCATAGTAGTGTAGATTTCATCGTTCTTCATCGGTTTTTTTCTCAGATCGCGCGACCAACATATCAGATCCGTTTCTTCTCAAGGTTTTGAATCATCGCGGTAAGATTTCTGTCCAGTTTTGCTAATCAATTTCTCGCAGCTGAGAGGAGCTCAGGAGAGGGTTTCTCCGGAGTTCCATTCCATCGATCGCTTCCATTTGATCACGAGTTTTCATCGACCGAAGCTGAAGGATTGTTCGGCGGGGTTCTCCGATGCTGATCTGAAGGTTTTTGAGTTAGATCACGAACCAGCGTGTCAAGAAGAAGGATTCGGCGGAAGAGTTTCAGCTACTGACCGATCGCGTGACCGGACAGAGATGCCTCTGATCGGTCCCGTGACCGATCAGAAGAGAACCTGATCGGTCGGTTGACCGATCAGGAAGGACAACACAGAGCAAACTGATCCGGGGAGTGTTCCTTCGCTGATTTTTGAGCCAAGAGGGTTTCTAGCTCATCCTTTGTGTGACGGCAAATGGAAGTCTTGATTATGAACTGATTTGATGTTTAAGTTTAGATAATTTCAGTTTCAAGCATTTACTTTCTTCAATTGCTCTAGCTTGTTGCCTTCACTTCAAGTCAAGTTCTTAAGCATTGCTTTGTTCTATGTTTCTTTATTCTACAATTTGTTTCCTGCAATTAGTTTCCTGCAAGTAGTTCTTAAGTTTCAATTCCATTGTTTGAATTTAATTGCTCAGTTGTTAAATAGGTTAAGTTTAATTTCACAATTTCCTAATTCATTATATGCTTTAGCTAAGTTCAGTCTATTTCGTTCCGAGTTGCAATTTCATCTCTTATCGTAAAAACCCCCCATTTTATTAGAAAACCCAAATCATTAAACGACAAATATCTTTCAAGCTTGAGTTAAACATTCACAACTAATCATTGGAAAAATACAACTTGAGGCCCCTATTCTACATTTTAACTTTGTTAGCCAAGGGGTTTCAGTTTATAAATATCTAAATTTGAGGCTCATTCGTGACATTAGTATTGGGCTACTATCACTACTCCAAGCATTCAAAGCAAACTGTCATGCAAGCCTCTGGACCAAGTCAGCTCAGGTGCCTGTGTTAACATAGGCACCCCAGTCAGCTCAGGCGCCTCAATTAAGGGGATAGGCGCTGACCAAGCCTGCGGATTAAAGTTCGCGCAGGAGAGGCCACGTGTCAGGCGCCCCCTTCGATTCAGGCGCCCCACTGATTGCTATAAAAGGGGGTTCACCCCCAAGGCTTCAATACCAATTGCTTTCAACTCTTTCGCTCAAGCGCTCCACTCCAACAAGTTCCGTACTCGTGATTCAAGCACTAACGATGACCCGCTGCTCCGGAAACTTCCAACCTCTCCGGTCGTCGGTAAAACTGATTTTTCTTTAAAGTGTTGTAACTCTGTTTTTTCAACTCTATATTTGTACACTTGAATTGTAATCTTTCACAAAAATATAGAATTGCCCATCATAAATGGTCAAGGACCGTGGGCCTTGGAGTAGAAGCCGACCACGACTCTGAACCAAGTAAAAAGAACTTGTGTTAGCGATTGGTTTTCATTTTTCCGCTGCGTAATTGCTCTATTTATCCGAAATTTTTACGAACGATATCCCCCCCCCCTCCCCGCCTCTATCGTTTCTATCCGATCCCACACATAATTGACTAATACCAAATAAATTGAATTCAAATTTATCTACTAGTGGTACTTTATGAATAATAAAATTAGAACTTAACTCAATGTTACATATTCTGATTACCTTAAGTTTTTCATTATCAAATGCAACAGATCCTAAGTTCTTAAATTTTAACTTGGTGAACTTCAATCTGTCTCCAGTTATGTGTTTGGAGCATCCACTATCCAACATCCATTGTGTAAGTACCCTAGGTGAGTTTTGTTGGATTGGTGGCATCGATAGAGGAGGGGGTCTTGTCTGATGCTTTATGCACCAACAAGTTTTGATGTGATCAACTGAGTCAAGTTAGGTCCTATTATGTTTGATCCATGTATCTAAGTGTGCAGGAGCTTAGGATCACTGGAAGTCGAGCGGAAGACACAACGGTCGAGAAGGATGGCACGGGAAAGAAGCCGACGAGCTAGGTGCATCTTAGGGACACGGAGGTCTGCAAAAGAGTACGTCAGTAGAGCGAGAAGGACGCCACAACGTCCGAGGGATGAGAAGTCGAGGGAAAGCTCACTCGAGGAGAAGGCCGGAGCAGGGTTCGGGTGAGCCCAACTCTGGAAGGCCTAAGATCATCCAAGAAGACCCACCGGAAGACTAGTCAGCAAAAAGCAGACCAAAGTCAACTTGGGCACCCCTATGCACTCGAGCACCCGTGTTCCCCAAGCGCGCAAGAAGCTAAAGTTCATCTAGAAATAGTTGTTCGCGAACATTGCGAAATGGATAACCCCTAAGCCACATGTTATGCGCCCCTAAGCACTCAAACACCCATATAGGGTCACGACAACAATCAGATAAACTTCACTGGAGCTATAACTAGACCCCCAGAGCTCAGTTATGCAAAAGCAAATCATTGTACATGAATTTGTTCTAAGTTTTCATTGTCTTTCTAAGTTTAAAGTTCTGTAAAGAGGTTTCTTCACCCCAAGGAGTTAACCAAGAGATCGAGCTTTACATTGCCTTAGATTAGCAACCTTCCTGGTTGCAAACTAAGTAAATCGGTTGCGCCTCTTTTCATTGTATTTAGGTAATTCTTATGTTATTATCTTGCTTGTAATCAAACGTCTTTCTTTGTTAAAGTAAAACAAAAGATTATTTTATTTTTCAGGGCTAATTCACCCCCTCTTGCCCACTACCCGATCCCCAACAAATGTTATCAGAGCTAGGACGCTTCAGAAGGACTAGCCGCCATCTGAAGCAACATACAAAATGGTCGGACCAATTCTCTACCCACCAAAGTTCAAACGGGAGTTCGCTAATTGGAAGTAAAAAATGCAAGTATTTTTTAAAACTAACTTTGATTTATTAGATGAGTCTGATCTCATGGAACATGTCGAACATGCACTAATGGCCACCCACAAAGAAGAAGAAAACATCGATGAATGGAGAGTGACATTAGAAGATAGCAACGACGAAGGGAGAGCTTCGGACTACGAAAAAGACATGGTAATTGAGGTATGTTTTCTACCTCCTGATCAACTTTATTTAGGTATTAAGGCAATGATGAAGTTGATATACAAATTAGAAAATAAAAATTTAGAATTGAGAAAAAAACTAGCTTCTACATGACCGCTTGAAATGTTTGACAATTTGAAACATGAAAATGAAAAGCTAAAAGAAGAAATTAAAGTATTAAAAATTCATACATGCTCAAGAGTTCCTACTTCTAAAATTAGATATACTGGAGGACTCAATTGGTATTTTAGATATCACAATGGTCAGATTACAAAAGTATCCAAAAATTATATTTCAACAAAATATTTAGTTAACCCTGTTGGTAGGAACTTGTATTAGATCCAAAAATATGTAATAAATTATTAATACCTATTTATCAATTTTTGATTAATTAATGTTTATTTTCCATACTTGTGAAATATTTTTTTCGAATATTAACTATTGTGGAAAAATTAGTTTAGTATTTATTAATGATAGAACCTGTTGTGAGATATCCAAAAAAACAAATTTTTAATTTTTAATAGTTAAACTGATTTTCTATGAATTTTCATTCAAAAATATTTTTTTTAATTTTAAAAATACTTAACAAAATTAATTTCATTAAATCCAAGTTTCCAAGATCTATGAATTATCTTTTATATGTTGAAAAAAAATCAAATTTATTTGAAGTTGAAATCTAATTTTTAAAATTATTTCTTTTAAAATTATCAACTCTAAATTCAAAATTATTTTCTTATTGTTAAAAAATTTATTTTACTTTGATAATTTTTACAGAGATGAGTCTAGTAATTTTCTAACTTGGATAAAAATTTGAACAATTTTTGAGTAAAAATAAATTTTTAAAATTTTGTTTCTGATAATTGGACCTTTAATTTTAAAAATATTTTTCGACTTATTTTTGAAAAATGGGATTTTTGGAGGCTAACCATTATCTTTAACATACTCTCAAAAAATTTTGAATTTTGGATGCTCTAATATTGATTTTAACCTTAACATATTTCTTTTGATGTGATCAAAAGGGGAGAAAATAAAATTAAGTTAACGCGAGGTTTAAGTTCCAAATTTTTTCATTACACTGTCATATTTATTTCTATCATTTTTTTTGTTTTATCCTAACTTAACTTGGGTTGATGCACATGAAAATGAAGGAGATTGTAAGTACCCCAAGTGAGTTTTAATGTGGTCAACTGAGTCAAGTTAGATCTTATTGTATTTGATCCCTGTGTCTAAGTATGCAGGAGCTTAGGATCGCAAGAAGTTGAGCGAAAGATGCAGCGGTCAAGAAGGATGGCACAAGTAGGGAGTCGACGAGCTCAGTGAATCCGAGGAACGCGAAGGTCTGCAGAAAGTATGCCTGTGGAGTGAGAAGGACGCGCGCAACATCTAAGGGATGAGAAGTCAGGGGAAAGCATGCTCGAGGTGAAGACCCGAGGAGGGTTCGAGTGAGCCCAACTCTGGAAGGTCTGAGATCACCTAAGAAGAATCGTCGGAAGACTAGTCAGCAAAAAGTAGACCAAAGTCAACTCCAGCACTCCTATGCACTCAAGCGCCCGTGTTCCCAGGCGCCCTTATGCACTTAGACGCCTGTGTTCCTGGGTGCCCAAGTCAATACAGATGCCCCGAGAAGCTAAAATTCATCCAGAAATTTTCGTTCGTGAATGTTGCGAACCAGATAACCCTTGAGCCACGTGTCAGACGCCCCTAAGCACTTATGCACCCGTATAAGGCCACGTCAGCAATATGATAAACTTCACTGGGGCTATAAAAAGCCTCCCGAGCTTAGTTACACAAAAGAATTTATTGTACATGAATTTATTCTAAGTTTTTATTGTCTTTCTGAGATCAAAGTTCTGTAAAGAGGTTTCTCCGCCCCTAAAGAGTTAATTAGAAGATCAAGCTTTACTTTGCCTTGGATTAGCAACCTTGTTACAAATCAAGTAAATTTGTTGTGCCTCTTTTTCTTTTACTTAGTTAATTCCTATGTTATTATCTTGCTTGTAATCTAATATATATCTTTGTTAAAGCAAAACAAAAGATTATTTTATTTTTCAAGGTCAATCACCCCCCTCTTGCCGACCGTCTGACCAATCCCCAACACATTGGTCCAAATTTTTATGTACTTATACATTATTTACTTTCATTTGGACTCAACTTTTAGGGATTATAAGATAGGCATTGATTGATTTCAACTAGGTATGTCATCTCACCCCATCTAAGTTATCAACTATGTTAGTGTTATGGGTTATTTGTGAGATGGGATTTTATGGCTAAAATTAATAATATTTGAATAAGTTAAATAAATTGAGTTAAAATAAATTATGTTGAAATTAATTGGGTTAAATTAATTAAATTATTTTTATTAATTTAAGTTTAAGTTTAATTAGTTTAATTTGTTAATTTGTTTTAATGTTAATTTGGTAGATAGTTTAGGTTTAATTAAAGTTTTAATTAAGTTTATAATTTTGTTAAATTTAAGTTAAGTTAATTTTTGTTAAATTTAATTGGTTTTCAAATCCTTTAAGGTGCCTAGATACTGACATGTGCTGACTAACCTGAAGTTGTTATAAGTATTCTGAATTAGTTTTGATATAGTCGACCGAGTTAAGTTAGGCCCTGCATTTATAATTCCTTGTGTTTGAGTGCGCAGGGACTTAAGAATACAAGAAGTCGAGCGGATGACAGACAGCGAGAAGAATGGCACATGAAGGAAGTTGATGGGCTCGGTGTATCCGAGGAACGATGATCTATGGAAGAGTACACTTGTGGAGCGAAAAGGGCGCATGTGGTACATCTAAGAGATGAGAAGTCGAGAGGAACCCTGTTCAAGAAGAAGGTCGGACTTGAGAGAAAATCAAGCGAGTTCAACTCTGGACGGCTAGACCATCACCCAGGCGAGCAAAGAGTGACCATCCAAGGCTCCTCCAATCGACTGGAGGTGCCCTAATGAAGTGAATACCCAAGGTGCCTCCAATTGATCTGAGGCATCTCGTATGCAGCAAAGATTTGCTGTCAGCTACGAAACTTAATTAAGGCACCTTTGATTACCTGAGGCGCCTCAAATCAATCATAGCCAAGATGCCTCAAATCAATTGGAGGTGCCTCCAATGAACAGTAGCCGTTAAGGAGTCGTTGTGACACGGATGAGATTTTAGCTCATTAGAGGCTCCTTGGTTCAATGGAGGTGCCCCGAATTGCCACATTAGCAACACTAACTTTTGCCTAGTAAGTTATAAATAACACCCTATAGCTAAAAGTTGAAAAAGACACCTTGTTCTTAAACTTCTGTACTTTGTATCGAGAGTTCAACTGCTGTAAGGGACTTCTCCTCCTCCAACTTTGTCAGGAGTTTCTTTAGTGCTTTTAATTGTCTTGGATTAATAACCACCCAGGTTATAACCAAGTAAGCATCTGTCTCTTATTTCATCTTTATGTTATTTCTTTTAACTTATAGTGTATGCTTGCTAAGTAGAAAGCAAGAGAAATTATTAATTTTTATTTGTAGACAATTCGCCCCCTCTAGTGGTCCACCCGATCCAACAAGTGGTATCAAAGCCCAACCGCCTTAGAAGGTCAAACATAGACTAAGCAACAAGAAGATGGTAGGATCAAGTATATCTTCACTTACCAAAGTTCGAGAGAGACTTCACATTGTGGAAGTGTTGAATGGAGGTATTCTCAAAACCGATTTCAATATTCTTTTAATGATAAAATAAAGTTTTGAAGCACCTAGGGATGTGTTAGTAAGAGCCCTAGAGCCAATTATGTGATGATTGACTAGGGACATTTTGTATCATATTCTATCATTAATAATGGCATGTTTGGTTATTATATTTACTTTGTATTTATGCCAAATAACTAAGTATAATAATGTCCTTGGGTAGTAGGTTCTTATCTACATTATATCGATTGATTGAATCGATAGTGAGATGATGTAGAGAAAACTACTCTAAACCATTCCTAGTCAAGTATTAATATTCAAGGACAATATTAATGCATAGAGACTAGCATGTAGGTCAACTGATGACTTAAGCTCACAAGTCATGGATATGTGATATCAAGTTGACACATGGGTATACATTGGAGAATATATACTGAATTGACCCGCCATGAGAAAGTTTCATAGATTGTCATATGAGTGTCATAAACTTTCTCATGTGACTATTAGTATGAATAGTCCTTTGACCTGAAGTCACTACGGTTCCCTACATGAGGAGTTATGTACTTTGATATCGTCAAACGTCACCCATAACAGGGTGGACTATAAAAGCGATCACTGGGTATATAATGAATCATGCGGAGGGATGTGAGTGATGTAGATGAGATCTATCCCTCCCATATGATGGGAGTGATATCTGTGGGCCCCTTGATCGAGTATGACTACTAAAACGTATGGTCTTGCTCAAATGAGTCAATATGAGATATTGAGCTCATTTGTTTGAGTGAGTATACTCGGGGATCAAGAAACACATAGATTGATCGAGGATGACACGGTCTATGCCTCATTGGTCAATCTCGATATCAAGGATAGAAGGACAAGGTCATACATTATCATAGTCACGGAGGTTTAGTCAGATCTCGACTTTTCTTGTTACTTGGATAGCAATGATGCATTGCTAGATGCCGCTCATTGCTTATGTGTCTAAAGCGTTTAGGCGCATTACCAATGTCACAAGAACCTATTGGGTCACACACTAAGGACATGATGCTTCGCGAAATCTGATCAGGAGCCCGAGTTGGGAACTCGGGAGATCTGATCGGGAGCTCGAGTTGGGAACTCGGGAGACTCGGGTTGGGAGCTCGGGTCAGGAGCTCAGGGACTTGGTCGGGAGCTCGAGTTGGGAACTCGGGAGACTAGGTCGGGAGCCCGAGTTGGGAACTCGGGAGACTTGGTCGGGAGCTTGGGGGCTTGGTCGGCAACTCGGTCGGGAGCTCGGCAGACTGGGTCGGGAGCTCGGCGACTTGCTCGGGAGACTTGGTCGGTAGACCTGGTCGGGAGCCCGAGAGGCTCGGTCGGAATTACGGGAGATGTTAATTCCTTAAAGTGTTTAATGAAAGGAAAAGAAAAGATTCTTTTCTTGCATGGGGAGAAGATAAAGAGTCACATGAAAAGATGTCATCTTTATTGGTATTAATGAAGGGAAGCCAAAGAGACAAAAACCTCTTCATATTCATGGGATGAATATAAAAGAGGGGCTGGTCACTTTGGATAAGTGAGAGTCCTTTTTCCCCTTCTTCTCTTCTTCCTTATCTTCCTCTTGGCCGAGACCTTATTGTAGGGTTCTTGGTGAACTACCTCAAGTTGCTAGCACAACTAAGGTAGTTCTTCCCAAAGTTGAGATATCGTGTCCGTGTGGATATGCATAGAGGCACGGACACTTGAACGTGCAAGAGATCCGGTGCATCTTGGACGAGCGGGATAAGCAAAGGGCACGCATCAAAGGTATATCTACTTTAGAAGTAGGTGTAGATCGACTTTGTACGAGTTTTTCTTTCGCATGGATCGCTCGAGGGATCTTATTTCCATTGCGTTTTATGTTTTTGGTGCCGAGAGACACCAACAGGATGAGCATGGAGGGCCCAAGGAAGAGCACCTTTGGAACAAGAACCAGCAGACCGATTTTGTGGCGAACGGTAAAGTAAAATTCCACCTATTGAATATACTGTCACCTCAAGAAATAAACAGTATCAGATCCTACCACTCCCCTAAAGAGCTTTGGAAGAAGTTCCTATTGGGATCGATGCCCCGTCTAGAGGGGGTGAATAGTCGATCACCCACTTAATTCGTCGGTTCTCTTCCTACAAGTTAGTGTGCAAGTAGAATACAATTAAACTAAAACTAATTAGAAGAGAACACACCAATTTACGTGGTTCGGAGATGATGCTCTTACTCCACGGCTATCCGTAAGATGAACGATCCTGATCCTTCGGCGGATGACTCTTTGAAAAACCTCCAGCTATGCTTGCGTAGCTACTTGTGGGTGGAGAAACCTCACCACAAACTCGCACAAGACCTCTGATCATAAAGACACTAATTGGCCTTTAACTACGACCAATTTCGTTAACTCTAGCCAGTCAAATCGAGCTCCCTTAAATAGAGCTCATGGCTAAACTAGCCATTACCAGTCGACTGGTTCCAACACCACTCGACTGATACAGCCGAATTTGAACGTTACAGCTTAACGTTCGAATTCCTAGCCGACACCAGTCGACTGCACAGATCTTTCTGTGACCTCTACCAGTCGACTAATCTCATACCAATCGACTGACCAAACCCTAAACCTAGAGTTTCCCTTCCCGAGTACAGGTCACTCACACTCAGACCCTCACGACTCACTTGACTCTTCCTTTGTAGCTTTGACTCTTGCCTTCAAGCCTTCTTCTCTTTGGCTCTCATCCCATGGATGCATACAAGCCCACAGCTTGTCTCCACATATCATCCTTCGTGTATGCCTCAAAGTGTGCTTCCTTCGGCTCATCATTGTTGCCTTGTCCACGGTCCCTTGGATGGTCCATCCTTCACCAAACCTGAAGCCATCAAGCTACCTCTATGTGTATCCTATAGAATTTACACACTCAAATACACATATCAAATACAAGGGTGAACTTATCTTAAACTCTTTGCTCAAACATCAAAATACATGGTCCCACAAACCATAGATTGCCTCAACAATCTCTCCCTTTTGATGTTTGGCAATACATTTAATTTTTATTTGTAGACTATTCACCCCCTCTAGCCGGTCCACATGATCCAACAAGTGGTATCAGAGCCCAACCGCCTTAGAAGGACAAACATAGAGTAAGCAACAAGAAGATGGTAGGATCAAGTATATATTCACCTACGAAAGTTCGAGAGAGAGTTCGCATTGTGAAAGTGTTGAATGGAGGTATTCTTCAAACCGATTTCGATATACTTTTAATGATAAAATAAAGTTTTGAAGCACCTAGGGATGAGAATGGAGGACCCAAGGAATAGTACCTTTGGAACAAGAACCAGCAGACCGATTTTGTGGCGAACGGTAAAGCAGAATTCCACCTTTTGAGTATACTATCACCTCAAGAAATAAACCGGATTAGATCATACCACTCCCCTAAAGAGCTCTGGAAGAAGTTCCTAAAGCTTCATGAAGGAACCTCGGAGATTAAACTAGCAAGACAAGACTTGCTTCAAAATCGACTAATCAACCTTCGGTTGGAAGAGGAAGAAATGGTGGCTCAATTGCACGCACAGATCAAAGAACTGATCATCGAACCAAACAATCTTAGAGAAATGGTAACGAATCAAGATTCACTAAGGTATGCTCTAAATGCATTTTCGAGAACACCGGAATGGACGTCAATAGTAGACTCCTACTATATCTCCAAGGAATTTGAGGTAAATGCCCCGCGGGCATGATACGATTGGTAATGGCTCACTTGGGTGATCCCTCACTTCTCGGGTTTGATTCCTCCCTAGTAGAGCGCGCAGTATGCTGACGGAAGAAATCGCCACAGGCTGCTGTGTGGTCGGGCCATCGGGTACCAATATCATCAGTGGTGAAGTCGCCACGTGTCTCCGTCCCGCGATTTACCCTCATTGACCGGTGGGGACTCTCGTTGAAGGCTGTGGGGCAGGGCTGGTTAGCCAAGCGGATTAGTTGGGCGCAAGCCTGGATACCCCTTGTAAATAAAAAAAAAGGAATTTGAGGTAAATGCTTTAGAAAATTTGTTTTCTACTTTAGAACATAGAAAAGGAGCCAAAATAGAACTTAGCATTTAAAGCCAAAAAGATCGAACCAAATTTAGAGTCATCTCTCGATGAAGATGAAAAAGCCTACATGGTAAGAAAGTTCAATAAGTTATTTAAAGCTAACAAATTTAATGAGACATAGGCCAAGAAGCTTCTATGGAGTAGAAAACAAGTGTTATAACTGTAATGAAGAATGACATATCAAGGAAAACTGCCCCAGATTGAAGAACAAAGAAAAAGAAAAACACAAAGGCTCAAGAAGGTCAAAACAAAAACATGTACAAGCAACTTGGAGTGATTCGTCAAAAGAGTTCGAGACCAAGGAATATGACGGATTAACACTAACGGACAATCACGTACTTGAAGACGATGAAAGATCTTCGGAAGAGAGCATAGATGAAGGGGGAGCAACCACCTACAAATCCGATACGGTAAGTGAGGTACAATTTTTGCCCTCCGACAAGTTATATGAAGCCATCAAAATGCTAAGTAGATCCTTATTTAAAACTATGACCAAATATATTAATTTAAAGAAAAACCATGCATGTCTACAAGAAAATTTGGTAAACTTAAGGTTGAAATACAAAAATAAAAGATAAAATACAAATTTAGAAAAAGATTTAGCATGTTCAAATTTAAATATTTTACAAGAATCAAATTTTAGATATTATGGAGGACTAAATTAGTATTTAAAAAATCATAAGGGTCAAATTATAAAAGTGCCAAAAAATTATATTCTTAGAAAATTCTTGATAAATTTAGTAAGTAGGAATATGTTTTGGATTCCAAAATCTATTTTGACCTGTTAAATTTCTTTTAGAGATTTAATTGATAGAAATTAATTTGTTTGACAAAATTATTTGTTTTAAACTCTCTTCACAATTACTTTTAGTTTAAATTTTTTATGTGATAGAAAAAGATATTATCGATTAGCAAAAATATTATTGAAATTTTTTGACCATTGTATAGTTTTTTATGTTTTTTTTAAAATAAAATTTTTAAATTAAAATTTTTTGAAGATTTCTTTTAAAAAAAACCTGATTTTTTTGATAAATGAACCTTATATTTTGAATGTTCAAAAAAATTAAAAAGATGTTTTTAAGTCAAAATTTATTTGTATTCTATATCAGAAAAGAAAATATTTTTGTCATGAAAATAAACTTAATTTTCTCATGAATTTTATTTTATGGTCAGATTGATCATGTTTGAACATTAACAAAAAAATGTTAGAAGTTTTCAACTGTTAAAATTAATTTAAAATTTTACTTTGGAAAATTTGAAGTATAATTCCTAAAAATTATTTTATATGCATAATAATTGTTTAAATTTTTACAAATCTACATATTATAAGACCCCTAGAAATATTTCTTAGATTTTTTCAATTTTATTTAATCTTTTTTTATGTTATCAAAGAGGGAAAAATTATGGGGGTTAAGTTGAAGGGAGGATTGTAATATTTATCGCTTGTACTAAATTGCAACAACTTGATGTTATATTTATTTTTCAATTTTATTGTTAGTTTAACCCTAACCTTAACTCATGTTGATCCATGTCAAAAAGGAGGAGATTGTAAGTATATCGGGTTAGTTTTAATATAGTCAACTCAGTTAAGTTAGTTCTTATGTATTTGATGTCTTGTGTCTGAGTATGCAGGGACTTAAGAAGACAAAAAATCGAGGGGAAGACACAGCAAGCGAGAAGCATGACATAGGAAGAGATTTGACAAGCCCGTTGCATCCAAGGGACGAGGAGTTATAGAAGAATATACGAGTGGAGATAGAAGGGTGTGCGTGGCGTATCCGAGGGATGAGAAGTCAAGAGGAAACTTGCTTGAGGAGAAGGTCGGAGTTGAGTTAGGGTGAGTTCAACTCTAGATCGCTTGACCATCACCTAGGCAAGTGAATTATGACCTGTTAGCATTAGCCCTAGAGCTAATTATGAGATGATTGATTAGGTAACTTTTTGTATCATATTTTATTAATAAAAGGCTAAATTTTGATTATTACATTTACTTCATATCTATGTCAGATGAATAAGTATAATAATGTTCTAAAGTAGTGGGTTCTAGTCCACATCATATCAATTGCTTGATAATGGGAGGATGTAGAAATATATAGAATATTATTCTTAACTATTCTTAGTCAAATATTAATATACAAGGATAATATTAATATGTTGAGACTAGCATGTAGGTCAATTGATGACTTAATCTCAGAAGTTATGGATATATGATATCAAATTGACATATTGGTACGTATTAGAGAAAATATACTGAATTGACTCGCCATGAAAAAGTTTCATAGATCGTTATATGAGTGTCATAACCTTTCTCATAGTGACTATTGGTATGAATAGTCATTAGACCTGAAGTCACTACAGTTCCCTACATAAGGAGTTGTATATTTTGGTATCAACAAATCTCACTTGTAATAGAGTGAACTATAAAGTCGATCACTGGGTATGCAACAAATTATGTGGAGGGATATGAGTGATGTAAATGAGACCTATCCCTTCTATATGACGAGAGTGATATCTGTGGCCCCTTGATCGAGTAGGACTACTAAAATGAATTATCATGCTCAAATAAGTTAATATGAGATATTGATCTCATTTAGTTGAGTGAGTCTACTTGGGGGTAAAGACACACAAAAATTGATAAGAGGATGATATGGTCTGTGCCTCATTGATCAATCTTGATATCAAGGGGAGAAGGACAAAATCATACAAGATAATAGACACAAAAAGGTTAGGTCGGATCTCGATATTCTCGTCACTTGGGCAGCAATAATGCATTGTTAAATGTCACTCATGCCTTATATATCTATGGTTTAGACACATTGCTAACGTTACGAAAGCATATTAGGTCACACACAAAGAGCATGTTATTTCGGAGATATGTTAATTTTAGTTTTACTAAAATACGGTGAAGTCTAATTTGAAATTGGATTAATTAATTAAACTCAAATGAATCTAATTGGATAATAGGATTTAGTCTAATCCGAGTTAGACTCATTTGAATTAGACTCAACCACTTAAGAAGAGTTAATGTTCATTAAAAGGTTAATGAATCATTATTAGAGAGGAAGACCAAGCGGTATAGTATTCATTGGATGAATAGAAGGTTAAAAGACAAAAGAAGACCAAGAGACTTTGGTATTCATTGAGATTAATGGACATTAATCAAAAGGAATACTAAGAGGCAAAAACCTTTTGTATTCATTAGTATGACTCATAATGATGAATTAGATGTGATCTTCTTCTTCCTCCTCCTCCCCTCTCTTGGCTGAAACACACATTTGGTGTTTTTGATTTTTTTTGTGATTGAACCATCTAAGTGGCTAGCACCGCGAAGTTGGTTATTCTCCGAGACCGAGTTTGTGTGATGAATGGAACGTGTTCATATGGATACTACTAGAGGTATAGCCACTTTGATCATGCGAAGATCCGCCGAACTGAACAACAAAGTTATTGTTGGGACAAAACTAAGGGTACGTAATGAGGGTAATCTCTTAATCAAATGCTGTATATATTTTTTACATCGATCTTTGGAAGGGATTGTTTTTTCCCACTATGTGTATGCGATTGTTTTTAACATAAGATCCCTACATGACCATCCAAGGCACCTCATATCGACTGGAGGTGCCCTGATGAAGTGAATACCCGAGGCACCTCCAATTGATCTAAGGCGTCTTGTATACAGTAAAGAACCGCTATTAGCTGTGGGACTTGAGGCACCATCGATGATATGAGGTGCCTCGAATCAATAGTATCCAAGACGCCTCAGATCAATTGGAGGCGTCTCCAATGAACAGTTGCCATTAAGGAGTTGTTAGATACTGGAAACAAGGGTCCAAATGCAAAAATCCCTTGTATTAAGGGATTAGTTTGGATTGACAAAAGATGAGGGGCATTTTTGCAAAAAGGCCAAACCTATAAACCCTTCTTTTCTTTTCTTCCTTTTCTAACAAAAATTTCCCCTCTTCCTTCGAAAAACCGCCACAACCTCTGTCATTTGCGAATCATCTCCTGTCGGAGAGACACCACCACGTCGAGCGACGATCTTCCTTCCCTGTACAGACCCATCGCCGACGTCCATTGTCGAAGTTAGGCCATCCTCCGATCATGAGTTGGCTATTCCCTTTGCCGACGCAAGCAAGGTAAGGGCTTTCTATGAGTTGTCCTATGGAGAAGATGATTTTGATGGGTTACCGCTTTGTTTTAGATTGATTTTTGCTTTAGAGGGAACACTAAATCCTATAGTTTAATTGATTGGTGATAATGTGAGATGGCAACTCTGTTGGAATGGAATTTTAATTTTTGTTTTTCGAATTAAATCTTGTTCTATTGCCTAGGATTTCTGGTTGAAATCATGGTTGAAAATAGTTCTTCTTTGGATTTTGTTTTGGTGCGAATTGGAGATATGATCAGACCACAGATGCATGTGTGTATGGGTTGGTTTTGGATGAATTGTTCTTGAACTTATAAGCCTACCCTATTTTTTTTAGTTTGTATTTTCCAAGAGCTTTGAATTTGTCCTTGGTTTTAATCTTGTGTGGAGAGTTGTTATAATTAAGTGTAGATGATGTGGTGTTTGAATTCCTTAATGTGGATTGCACATGGGAAGTCTTGCAAACTGATCAGAGGTAAATTAGGTAAGTGTTGATTCGGGTAATTGATTGGTTTGGATAGTGTGTGGTTTTTGATCTTGTAATGGTTTTGTTGACCAATTTCTACATGGGATGTTGATTGACAGTTGGGATTGGTGTTCATGGTGGTTCCTTAGATTTGGATTTGGGGTTTAAACCTAATTAAGAAGGAACTCATCGTTAATTAAAGAAGTAATTATGTAGATATTGCAATTAGAATTTATTTTGTTTATTTGTAGTTTAGCTAATTAATTAATTATATAAATAGCTAAACTGTGTCCTTGATACAGGACTCTGATTTAGTACGAGCACTTAAACATGAGGGTTACTTGGATACATTCTACATTTAAGGCCGGTACTTCTCTTTTATATCCTGTAGTTTATTGAATTTAAATGCATGCCCTATTTTATTTCTGAGTAGAAATGCTTTACCTTATCTTACACTTTGATATCATCGTTGATACTTTTCTTTGCTTGGTCTTTGAGCTACTCAAATTTATGTCCATACAGTCTCACCTATTGATTTTTCATTCTGTAAAGTACCGCTTGTAGGCGAGTACTTAGGAATAATCATTAAACACAACTAGGATTTTAGTTGGCATTAGATATACCTTACCCAGTAAATTAGTTGCATGTTTATCTGATTCTGATATTATTTTTCATACTGTTGCATAGTTGTGACTTAGTTGATTGTGCATTTAGTATCATGCACCATATTTGCATAGTTGCATGCTGACGAGCATCAGCTTCCTTATGATTAAGCTCGTCGTCAGTCATTTAGATGCTTTGCCTACAACCACTCATGGGAATTGGTAGTTGCTAGAGTGCGAGCAGCTGTCCTGTTATGCCACACTCGACCACTCATGTGTAGTGGATGTTAGAGTTGTAGGCAAACAGTTGTCACCCTCACTGTTATTTTCAAGGGATAATAGAGCTATTGGTAGCTCCCTATTTTTCCTAGGTTCTTGAAGTAGTTGGCTCCCCAGCATCCCGTCCACTCAACCACTTATAATAGTGGTAGTTGTTGGAGTGTGTACAATTGTCACAACCCTACTACTCGTCCTCACATATGTGATGTAATAGCGGCTTAACTGGCGTCAGGGACGACACATGTCATTGCATCATGTGCATTTATTACATTTTATATTTTCTTGTATTTGCTACATTTATATGAGCTATGATTATTGTATTTGGTTGACATACATATATTATTTATGGTTGCAGTTTCATTCAGTTTTACATATTCACATATGTGTTATTCTATTTTGGAAACTATATATTGTTATTTATTTTTGCTTGTTATATCTTGTTTTATGTCATGCATTTATCTACTCTTATATTTATAGAGTCTGCCCGGACTCACCACCCCTACTATCTAATTCTGTTTCAGGTAGCCGATAGATGCATTACTTAGTGCCAAGAGAGGATCCAGTTGTCAGTCTCATGGTATCGAGCCTTTTGGAGTTTTACCCGTATTTACTTTATTTCCATAATTTCTTTATTTTCGTATTTACATTATTAATCTGGTATTTATTGTCTTAGTAGAGTTATGTTATGCATTTATGGATTGGTATGGTTGTGTTTAGATTTAATTTGAGTTTTATTTGTGTATGTAGTTTCTTTTATTTCTATCTTTCTTATCGATATTAAATACGTGGTTGTGGAGTTTTTATTTATTATTATGATGTCAGCCATGTGAGACTATGCTATATTATTGTGAAATGATATGTATAAATGTTCCAGATTGTCTGTCATACAAGGGAGATGATGCCCGTTTTTCTAGTGAGCATGGGCCTCTGGGGGCATGACAATTTTTTATATCAAAGCCTAGTTTTGCTAAGTAATTTGGTGTTTATGGGTTTTACGAAGTTGTTTTACGAGGTTAATATGCATTTTATGGATTTTTATATTTTTACAAAGTAATTTTCTCAACATGGCTATGTTTTAGGACTTGGCAGCAATGAGATCTCTCTTGGCAATTATAAAGTAAGTTGGTTTAATTTTTGATAAATTTATATCAAAGTAATGCATATTGGTTCTATTAACTAGTATGCCTCATCATATTGAGCTATCTCCGCCCTATGCACGTGGTCGTGGATGACGATCATGGGAGAGACCAATGGAGTCAATGAGGAACTCGATTCAGGAGGTTGAGCGACCCATCAGGGTGGAGCCGACTGGTCGGGAACCAACTCACCAGGACCTTTGGATGAGCAGAGACCTCCACCACCGAGAGTACCTCCATCGTATCTGACAGCGATTCCAAGAGTGCCAACAATTGCAATTCCAACAGTGCCATCAGGAGTAACCACTGCCCATGCGAGCTGGATTCTGGATAGAGCTCGGATTCCATTATTAGCAGCATCTGTGAAGGGTTGTTTCACATTGTTCCACGGATGACCAGATCTGTATGCTGCTCGTGCTTGGCTAGAGACATTGGAAGACACCTTTAGCTATATGACTCTCACAGACATAGAGAAGGTCAAGATGACCCAATTCATGCAGGGTCTCACTAGATATATTCAGTTACGGATGTCTGGATGGGTTACGACTTATTATCCGAAGGCTTTGGACCGAGTACTACACATAGAGATGACCCAACATCGATTGTATGGTGATAAGAAGAAAGGCAAGCAACCGGCTCAGGATTCAGTAGTGAATCAGAAACAACAAAACATCGAACAGAAGCGCAGTAGCAAAAGTCAGAGTACACAGGAGATTTCTAGGCCTCAGCCTCCACCAAGAAGTCTAGACGATTTTTAGCAGGATCGCCCCAGGGTTCCTAGCAGACGCGGAAGTATGCTACCTTTTCAGTGTGGATCTAGAGACCACAGTACACCAGATTGTCCTCTAAAGCACCCTATATACTATTACTGTAAGCTTCTGGGGCATGAGAGCCGAGGGTGTGCGTTGAAGGCTCAACATAAATCTGCCGCAGTTACTCCCCAGTGAGGCCGGTCAGGACAGCAAAGGCCACAGTGAGGCTGCCGATAGACTCAGACGTCGTCGCAACAGCAACAGGTAGTACCTTCACCAGTTCAGATCTACTCTATGTCTGGGCATGAGCGCGCCCCCATACTAATAGCATCTCAGTATTCTAGGATGGGGTCTCACTATCAGCAGCCATACCCAGCATACCAGCCTGCACTTTATTAGCCTCAACAGTCGGTTGGAGCTGTAGTTTATCAACCTCAGCAGTCGGTTGGAGCTTCAATTTATCAGCCTCAGCAGTCTGTTGGACCTTTAGTATATAAGCCCCAGCAGACTGTTGGACCTTTAGCATCTCAGCCTTAGCAGATTTTGGCATTGCCACCCCCAGCTCCTAAGACAGGTCAGGTATATGCAGTCACCAGATAGGAGACACAACGAACCAATGGATTGGTCTTTCGCAGTATAATTGTCACGCCCCCAGAGGCACATGCTTCCTCGAAAAATCGACCAGCATCTCCCCTGTACGGCGGACAATATGAGGCAATAATACATAATATCTCACCAATATAGCTCATCCACAAGCGGCTGGCAGGACAATAATATATAAAAACACAACCACGCAGTTTATATTTGGATAAAAGATAATGGGTGGCTCAGCCACCATAAACATAAAACAAGACTACAATCCCAAAAGAGAACTCAAATGTCTCTGTTACCGACAAAACCCAATAACGAATAAAATGCAACTCCAAGTACTGAAATAAATAACTAAACCAAATACGGAAGACTAACTCAACTCAACACTGGGGACTGGCAACTGGATCCTCTCCTGGCTCCAAGAGATACGTCTACCTGCTATCTGAAACAACAAAGAAGAAAGTAGGGGTGGTGAGTCCGGGCGGACTCTGCGGATATATGAGTAGACAATAAGCATAACATAATACAAGATAACCAAGTAGAGATTCCAATAGGGTACAATCCATAAGGAAATATAGAAACCTAATCATGCATAACATATGTAAATCGACATGGTATAAAGTCCAAATAACGACTAAGCAGGTATAGAACAACTCAACAACAATAATATCAAGATATACATGCATGTCAAACATGTGCAACAATCATAGCTCATATAAGTGCATCAAATACAAGCAAATGCATAAAAGAAATACGTATGCACATGATGCAATGACATGTGTCACCCCTGACGCCAGTCAAGCCGTCAACACATCCCATCTGTGTGACCGAGTGGGTAGGGCTGTGACAACTGTACCACTCCAACAACAACAATAATACCACATAAGGCGTGGTTGAGTGGACAGGATGTTGGGGAGCCCACACTCCAGACCCCTATACCTAGGGGGAGCTATCACAGCTACAATATCCCTCAAAAACAAACAACGGTGAGGGTGAGCCACCAACGGCTCATCCCTCTAAAACAACGGTGAGGGTGTCACTGTCTGGTATAACAGGACAGATGCTCGCACTCTAATAACTACCACGATAACAAGTGGTTGAGTGAATCGAGCAACAATATGACTAACGACGACTTAATCAAATGTAAGCCAACTGTCGTTAGTATGCAACGTGCAAGTATGATGCATGATATACGATGCACGAACAACCGGAGAAACAACGATGCAATAAAGTCCAACGAATACACGATGCATCAATACAATCAATCGGAAATCAAAAACTCACGATTATGCACCTACACTACTAGGTAGGGTATTTCTAATGCCAAATAAACCTATATGTGTTTAATGGACTTCTAAGTGCTCGCGTACAAGCGGCACTTTACAGAACGGAAAACCAATAGAGGACTGTACAGATACGAATTTGGGAACACTCGAAGATCAACGAAGAATAAGTCTCAATGGTGATGTTTAAATAACGACAAAGAACAAGGTCAAGCAACCTATAAGACATAAACTAGTCATGCTTTAAGGTAAAAGAACTACTCGAGTACAAAAGAGAAATACCCGCCTTATAATTGTAGAACGTGTCCAATAAATCTCCCACGATCAACTGTGCGAGGCCAACGTCAAGGTCCTGTATTAATAGTATCGTTTAGCTACAATAAAGTTGTCCAAGTTATTCCAAACCACACCAAATAAGTCAACTAAACACCTCACACATCCCATTAATTCACGACAATAAAAACAAATTATAGATCATAATCATTTCATTAGCCCAACTTAAATGCCTACTTACCAAATACTCTTGTCCACGGCTCATGCAACTTAGGTTCTAAAATATTAAAGTTAACTCCCAAAATCCCGGTATCATTACCATTCCAACCAATCCAAACCACTATCAATATTTAAAACTTGACCAGATCTCTAAAAGCTACAACCCGATTTTCTTCTCCACCACTCAAAAAAAATCCAATCCTCCATGCTCAGAGGTGGCGAACACAGAAACCATTCACAGAATCAAAAAGTTTCAAACTCAATCTCCTCACCCCACAACCAAATGAATTCAAACCAAAACAAATTCTAGATTAATAACTAACTTCGGATCATCAATTACGAATCATAAAGCCCTATTATTAAAGCCCTAATATCAAAACCACCCTCTGATTAATCAACCTACATATTGAATAAATCCATACCTTGATACCTCTCCAATATCGGCGACTCGACACAAGTGGAGGATTGCCGGCTTCGCTCGTCGAAGGACAGGGACTGCCGGCAGCCACTGATTTCGGGCAACAACACAGAAGAGAGGAGATTAGGGATTGCGGCCAGGAGAAAGGGCGACGATCGACGATGTTCGCGTGAGGGAGAAGAAAACTCACCACCTCGCGAAGAAGGAGTCAGCACCGGCGAAGGGGTGGCGGCGTCGGCGTCGCTCGCTAGGTCTCGGCGTCGGGGCAGAGGCGACAGCTAGGGCTCGGGATTGCTCGTGTGTGGTCTGCAGCGGCGTCGGGACGAAGACAGAAGTAGAAGAAGATGAGGATGAAGGAGAAGAACAAGGAGTGCGGCGTTCGGCTGAAAGAGGAGAAGGCGGCGTCGGGCGAAACTGCTCGCGCGGCGCAGCAGGCGTCGAGGCGAAGAAATGGAACGGCTCGGGAGAAGTGAGAATAACTGAGGGAATAACTTAGGGCTTTTTAAGGTTTAAATAGTTTTTTTTTATATAGAAATTTTACATAGAGGCCCTCCAACTTTGGAAAATTACAACTAAGCCCTTAAAATTTCGGTTTTCAACATTCTCCCCCACTAACAAAAATTTGATCCCCAAATTTCATTAACAAACCAAAACAAATACTAATCAACCGCAACAGGTATCAACACCTGACCCATAATATAAATACGAAATGAAAACCAACCATACGCACCTCAAGTAAATAGATAAGAGTAGTGAGCTCTGATCGTATCCTCGAGCTCCCAAGTAGCTTCCTCATTAGAGTGGCGTTGCCAACCAACTTTAACCAATCGAACTATCTTATTCCTCAACCGATGCTCTTTGCGGTCCAGAATCCGCATAGGCACCTCCTCATAAGTCGCGTCTGGCTGAAGTGTGCTCGGCACCTCCGATAACACATGCGTAGGATCTGGTACATATTTCTGCAACATGGAAACATGAAACACATCATGAACTCCAGCCAAAGACGGTGGTAACGCCAAACGATAAGCGACAGCTCCAATCCGCTCCAAAATCTGGAAAGGTCCAATGTAGCGAGGAGCTAGCTTACCTCTCAAACCAAGCCTCTTCACCCCTTTCGTGGGCGACACTCGCAAGAATACGTGATCACTCACGGAGAACTCCAAGGGTCTGTGTCTCCGATCTGCATAACTCTTCTGACGATCCTGAGCCTCTGACAGCCTGCGTCTGATTGCACAGACTAGCTCCGCGTCATGCTGAATACTCTGAGGACCTAGAAACTGAGATTCCCCAACCTCCACCCAAAGGGTGGGTGTCCTGCAAGCTCTACCATACAACGCCTCGAATGGTGCCATCTGAATAGCCGAATGATAGCTATTATTATAGGCAAACTCAACCAAATGCAGGTGATCCTCCCAATTGCCTCCAAAGTCCATAACGCAAGATCTCAACAAATCCTCGAGTGTCTGAATAGTATGCTCAGACTGTCCGTCCGTCTGTAGATGAAAGGTTGTGCTGAATCGAAGCTCGGTACCCATGGCCTGCTGCAAACTCTGCCAAAATCGCGAAGTGAAACGCGGGTCTCTATCTGATATAATGCTCAGAGGAACACCATGTAATCGGATAATGTCACGGCAGTACAACTCTGCCAGCTTGTCCAAAGAATCTGTCCTCTGAATCCCCAAGAAATGAGCAGATTTGGTTAATCGATCAACAATCACCCAAATCGCATCGTGTCTTCTACGAGACCTCGGTAGACCAACAACGAAATCCATCATGATGTGCTCCCACTTCCACTCAGGAATAGGGATCTTCTGAAGTAATCCAGCAGGTCTCTGATGCTCGGCCTTCACCTCCTGGCACACCAGACATCTAGCAACAAAATCCGCGATGTCTTTCTTCATACCGTTCCACCAATAGGAACGTCTCAAGTCTTGGTACATACGGGTTCCACCAGGATGTATAGCAAATCGAGATCGATGAGCCTCCTGAAGCAACTCCTCCATGACTGGATGTAACTTAGGTACACATAATCTCCCTCGGAAATAAAGAATACCCTCGTCATCTCGTGTAAAGTCAGTCTGCTGCTCTGAGGCTATCCGACTACCTAGGAACTGCAGATGCTGATCACTAGCCTGAGCCTCTCTGATCTTCGTCCTGATCGAAGACTGAGCAACCATAGTCACCAACAACCCTTTCTCTGTCGGACCCAGCTCCTCCAGTCCCAACTTTGAGAAGCTCTGAACTAAATCGGTGACCATAACCCGGTGACAAGCCAGAACACTCCGGGATTTTCTGCTGAGTGCATCCGCAACTACATTAGCTTTCCCTGGATGATAGCTAATGGTACAGTCATAATCCTTCAAGAATTCCATCCATCTTCTCTGACGAAGATTTAACTCCTTCTGAGTGAATAAATACTTGAGGCTCTTGTGATCTGTGAAAATCTCAAACGTGACGCCGTAGAGATGATGTCTCCATATCTTCAGGGCAAAAATAATGGCTGCAAACTCTAAGTCATGAACTGGATAATTCTTCTCATGCTCCTTCAGCTGACGAGAAGCATAAGAGACTACCCGTCCATGCTGCATCAAAACTGCACCCAAACCCTGATGTGAAGCGTCAGTGTAGAGTACAAATCCATCCTCGCCTGAAGGTAACACCAATACAGGCGCAGACACCAATCGCGCTTGAGCTCCTGAAAACTAGTCTCGCAAGCTTCTGTCCAAACAAATTTCACGCCTTTTCTGGTCAGACGTGTCAACGGTGAAGCGATACTGGAAAACCCCTCAACAAATCGATGATAATAACCAGCTAATCCGAGAAAACTGCGCACCTCCTGAACCGACTTAGGCTGTTCCCAACTGGTGACAACCTCGATTTTCTGGGGATCTACGGAAATACCTCTACTGGAAACAACATGTCCGAGAAAACCCACAGAAGACAACCAGAAAGCACACTTGCTAAACTTTGCATACAACTGCTCCCGTCGGAGCGTCTCCAGAACGATACGAAGGTGGCGCGCATGTTCCTCCTTGGAACGGGAGTAAATCAGTATGTCGTCGATGAAAACAATAACGAACTGATCCAAATACTCCATAAAAACCCAATTCATCAAATCCATGAATACTGCAGGAGCATTGGTAAGCCCAAATGGCATTACCAAGAACTCATAATGTCCGTACCGGGTGCGGAAAGCTGTCTTCTGGATATCTGAATCCTTGACCCTCAACTGATGATATCCGGATCGCAAATCAATTTTAGAATACACTGAGGTATCCTTCAACTGATCAAACAAATCCTCAATACGAGGTAGGGGATACTTGTTCTTGATGGTCACGGCATTCAACTGCCTGTAGTCGATGCATAACCTCATAAAACCATCCTTCTTCTTGACGAATAAAACTGGTGAACCCCATGGGGATACACTAGGACGAATAAATCCCCTGTCAAGCAACTCTTGAAGTTGGACCTTTAGCTCGTCCAACTCCTTAGGCGCCATACGATACGGAGCCTTTGATGCCGGCGCAGTCCCCGGAATCAACTCAATCACAAACTCAACTTGCCTTCTGGGAGGCAAACCAGGTAGCTCCTCTGGAAATACGTCTGGAAACTCTTGGACCACTGGAACATCCGAGAGTTGAGGGCTACTGCTACCATCAGTGCTGATCAATAATAATAGAAAACCTTGACATCCATGCGACATAAGCTTCTGAGCTTGAAGTGCAGAGATAATAGAAATCCCATCATCTCTGGTGCCAATGAATTCCCACGAGGGTTGGTTCGGAGGCCGAAACGTGACCACCCTCGCTTGGCAATCAACAGTGACATGATAAAATACCAGTGAATCCATGCCTAGAAAAATATCAAATTCTACCATCTCGAGAACTGACAGATCCACGGTGAGGGTATAATTGCCGAAGTCCAATGGACACGCCTTGACTTCCTGCGTGATATCCAATACCTCACCGGATGGTAGAGACACTGATAAACGTTGTGATCTAAGGGTAGGCAATCTACTAATTTTTCACATAAATAGTCGTGATATGAAAGAATTAGAACTACCAGTATCAACAAGTAATTCAGCAGGAAATGCGTAAACTGAAATCATACCACGAAAAACCGATCCATCGGCCCGCTGTGCCTCCTCTCTGGTGACTGCATAAACTCGGCCTGTCTCTGTAGCTGATGGTGGCAACGCTAAAATCGGCTGCGGCTGAGAAGATGAAGGTCCAGTAGTCTGATGGGGCTGATATCCAGAAGGCCCAACCGACTGCTGAGACTGATAACCCGAAGCTCCAGCCGACGGCTGATGCTGATAAACTGGAGGCTGGTATGCCGGACGTGGCTGCTGATAATACGATCCTGTCCCAGAATATTGAGACCCCACTGGTGAGGAGTACTCATGCCCATGCATACCATACATCTGAACTGGTGGTGGAACTGCCTGCTGAGATCCTGTCTGCTGCGGTCGGAATGACGTATGAGTCTGGTGACCGCCTCGATATGGCCTCTGCGGTCCTAATCGGCCACCCCGAGGAGTAAATGCTGCAGACGTATGCTGAGCCTTCAAAGGACAGCCTCGACTCTCATGACCCGGAAGTTTACAATAATAACAGATAGGGTGCTCATGGGGACAATTTCATTTGTCGTGCTCCTTAGAACCACACTGAAAACAATGAGTCACATCATTAGTAAACCTCCGAGTCTGGTGAGAACCCTGCGACGATCCTGCTGAAAACCGTCCAAACTTCTGGGGTCAAGATCGAGGCACCAAAGTCTCCTGCGTAGCCTGACTCCTGCTACTGCGCTTCTGTCCAACTGTCTGCTGTCTCTGTGTTGCAGTTGAACCCTGAGTTGTCTGCTTCTCTTTGTTCTTATCACCATGCAACTGCTGCTGAATCATCTCGGCATGTAAAGCCCGATCCAAAGCCTCTCGATAGGAAGTAGGAATCCATCTAGACAATCGCATCTGGATATATCCAGCTAAGCCCAGCATAAACTGTGTCGTCCGCTCTGACTCCGTAACAACCAACTGAGGGCAAAACTCTGCTAGGCGATTGAATTCCGCCTCATACTCTATAACTGAGCGATCTCCCTGATGAAGAGCAAGAAACTCCTGTCGTCGGGTTGTAAGGAATGCGGCAGGATAATACTTGCCCTCGAAAGCCTCGCAGAAAGAAACCCAAGAAATCGGTCGTCCACCAATAAGAGTCTTCTGCATATTCCACCAAGTGACGGCCTGATTTCGAAGATGATACGTAGCCAACTCCACCTTCTCTACGTCTGTGAGGGTCATATAGCTGAAGGTGTCCTCCAATGTCTCCAACCAGGCACGAGCTGCATAGGGATTTGGTTCCCCATGGAATAGTGTGAAGTGACCCTTCACAGACGTTGCCAGCAACGGAATTCGAGCTCTGTCCAGAAGCCAACTCGCTTGGGCAGGGGGTACCCCTAATGGCACTCCAGGAACTGCCATTGGTGGTACTGATGGACCTGCCTCTGATGGTACAACTGGAACTGCTGTCGGATATACAGGAGAAGATACTCTCCGTGGTGGAGATCTCAGCTCACCCGAAGGGTCCTGGTGAGCTGATCCCTGACCAGTCGGCTCCACTCTGGTGGGTCTATCACCCTCCTGATTTGTATCTCCCTCGGCCTCCTCTGGCCTCCCCCGTGATCGTCGTCCACGACCACGAGCACGGGGTGGAGATAACTCAATACGACGAGGCATATCTGTTAACAAAAGCAACATATATTATTTAGATACAAATTTAACCAAATTTAAACCAACTTACTTCTTGTTTGCCGGGAGAGATCTCGTCGCTGCCAAGTCCCATCACAACCATAAGCAGAAAATGACTTCGAAAAATAAATCCGTAAAATACAAATAAACATCGTAAACAAAACAACTTCGTCAACTCTCACGAAACAAAACTCAGCAAAAATAAACAAATCTGTAACATACAGATTGACCTCGTAAAACAACTCCGTAAACCCACAGACACCAAAACATCGCAAAACTTCCCACAGATCCCAAAGAAACTCGCAAAACTTGGCTCTGATACCAAAAATTGTCACGCCCCCAGAAACACATGCTTCCTAGAAAAATCAGGCGGCATCTCCCCTGTACGGCGGACAATATGAGGCAATAATATATAATATCTCACCAATATAGCTCAGCCACAAGCGGCTGGCAGGACAATAATATATAAAAACACAACCACGCAGTTTATATTTGGATAAAAGATAATGGGTGGCTCAGCCACCATAAACATAAAACAAGACTACAATCCCAAAAGAGAACTCAAATGTCTCTGTTACCGACAAAACCCAATAATGAATAAAATGCAACTCCAAGTACTGAAATAAATAACTAAACCAAATACGGAAGACTAACTCAACTCAACACTGGGGACTGGCAACTGGATCCTCTCCTGGCTCCAAGAGATACGTCTACCTGCTATCTGAAACAACAAAGAAGAAAGCAGGGGTGGTGAGTCCGGGCGGACTCTGCGGGTATATGAGTAGACAATAAGCATGACATAATACAAGATAACCAAGTAGAGATTCCAATAGGGTACAGTCCATAAGGAAATATAGAAACCTAATCATGCATAACATATGTAAATCGACATGGTATAAAGTCCGAATAATGACTAAGCAGGTATAGAACAACTCAACAACAATAATATCAAGATATACATGCATGTCAAACATGTGCAACAATCATAGCTCATATAAGTGCATCAAACACAAGCAAATGCATAAAAGAAATACGTATGCACATGATGCAATGACATGTGTCACCCCTGACGCCAGTCAAGCCGTCAACACATCCCATCTGTGTGACCGAGTGGGTAGGGCTGTGACAACTGTACCACTCCAACAACAACAATAATACCACATAAGGCGTGGTTGACTGGACAAGATGCTGGGGAGCCCACACTCCAGACCCCTAAACCTAGGGGGAGCTATCACAGCTACAATATCCCTCAAAAACAAACAACGGTGAGGGTGAGCCACCAACGGCTCATCCCTCTAAAACAACAGTGAGGGTGTCACTGTCTGGTATAACAGGACAGATGCTCGCACTCTAATAACTACCACGATAACAAGTGGTTGAGTGAATCGAGCAACAATATGACTAACGACGGCTCAATCAAATGTAAGCCAACTGTCGTTAGTATGCAACATGCAAGTATGGTGCATGATATACGATGCACGAACAACCGGAGAAATAACGATGCAATAAAGTCCAACGAATACACGATGCATCAATACAATCAACCGGAAATCAAAAACTCACGATTATGCACCTACACTACTAGGTAGGTTATTTCTAATGCCAAATAAACTTATATGTGTTTAATGGACTTCTAAGTGCTCGCGTACAAGCGGCACTTTACAGAACGGAAAACCAATAGAGGACTGTACAGATACGAATTTGGGAACACTCGAAGATCAACGAAGAATAAGTCTCAACGGCGATGTTTAAATAACGACAAAGAACAAGGTCAAGCAACCTATAAGACATAAACTAGCCATGCTTTAAGGTAAAAGAACTACTCGAGTACAAAGGAGAAATACCCGCCTTTTAATTGTAGAACGTGATCAATAAATCTCCCACGATCAACTGTGCGAGGCCAACGTCAAGGTCCTGTATTAATAGTATCGTTTAGCTACAATAAAGTTGTCCAAGTTATTCTAAACCACACCAAATAAGTCAACTAAACACCTCACACATCCCATTAATTCACGACAATAACAACAAATTATAGATCATAATCATTTCATTAGCCCAACTTAAATGCCTACTTACCAAATACTCTTGTCCACGGCTCATGCAACTTAGGTTCTAAAATATTAATGTTAACTCCCAAAATCCCGATATCATTACCATTCCAACCAATCCAAACCACTATCAATATTTAAAACTTGACCAGATCTCTAAAAGCTACAACCCAGTTTTCTTCTCCACCACTCAAGAAAAATCCAATCCTCCATGCTCAGAGGTGGCGAACACAGAAACCATTCACAGAATCAAAAAGTTTCAAACTCAATCTCCTCACCCCACAACCAAATGAATTCAAACCAAAACAAATTCTAGATTAATAACTAACTTCGGATCATCAATTACGAATCATAAAGCCCTATTATTAAAGCCCTAATATCAAAACCACCCTCTGATTAATCAACTTACATATTGAATAAATCCATACCTTGATACCTCTCCAATATCGGCGACTCGACACAAGTGGAGGATCGCCGGCTTCGCTCGTCGGAGGACAGGGACTGCCGGCAGCCACTGATTTCGGGCAACAACACAGAAGAGAGGAGATTAGGGATTGCGGCCGGGAGAAAGGGCGATGATCGACGATGTTCGCGTGAGGGAGAAGAAAACTCACCACCTCGCGAAGAAGGACTCAACACCAGCGAAGGGGTGGCGGCGTCGGCGTCGCTCGCTAGGGCTCAGCGTCGGGGCAGAGATGACAGCTAGGGCTCGGGACTGCTCGTGTGTGGTCTGCAGCGGCGTCGGGACGAAGACAGAAGAAGAAGAAGATGAGGATGAAGGAGAAGAACAAGGAGTGCGGCGTTCGGCTGAAAGAGGATAAGGCGGCGTCGGGCGAAATTGCTCGCGCGGCGCAGCAGGCGTCGAGGTGAAGAAAAGGAACGGCTCGGGAGAAGTGAGAATAACTGAGGGAATAACTTAGGGCTTTTTAAGGTTTAAATAGTTTTTTTTTATATAGAAATTTTACATAGAGGTCCTCCAACCTTGGAAAATTACAACTAAGCCCTTAAAATTTCGGTTTTCAAGAATAATTTCAGTTTATGCATTTCTTGCTGAATTGCTTGTTGATACTAGTAGTTCCAATTCTTTTATATCTCAGTTGTTCAAGGGAAAGATTAGAAGGTTGTCTACCCTTAGATCACAACGTCTGTCAATGTCTCTGCCGTCTGGTGAGGTTTTGGATATCACGTAAGAGGTCAAGGGATGTCCATTGGATTTCGGTGATTATACACTTACCGTAGATTTGTCGGTTCTCGAGATGGTAGAGTTTGACATTATTCTAGCAATGGACTTGTTAGCGGCCTATCATGTCACAATTGATTGCCAAGCGAAAGTGGTCACGTTTTGAGTTCCGAATCAACCCTCGTGGGAATTCATTGGCACCAGAGATGATGGGATTTCGATTATCTCTGCACTTCGACCGCAGAAGCTTATATCGCACGGATGTCAGGGGTTTCTATTGTCACTAATCAACACTAATGGCAGCAGTAGTCCCCATCTCTTGGATCTTCCAGTGGTCCTAGAATTTCCAGACGTGTTTCCAAAGGAGTTTACTGGTTTGCCTCCCAGAAGGCAAGTGGAGTTCTTGATCGAGTTGATTCCGGGGACAGCACCGACATCAAAGGCTCTGTATCGTATGACACCTAAGGAGTTGGATGAGCTAAAGGTCTAGCTTTAGGAGTTGCTTGACAGAGGATTCATTCGTCCTAGCATTTCTCCATGGGGATTTACAATGTTATTTGTGAAGAAGAAGGATGGTTCTCTGAGATTGTGCATCAACTACAGACAGCTGAATGCAGTAACTATCAAGAACAAGTATCCCCTTTCGCACATTGAGGATTTATTTGATTAGTTGAGGATACATCAGTGTATTCCAAGATTGATCTGCATTCTAGATATCATCAGCTGAGGTTCAGAGACTCAGATATTTAGAAGATGACGTTTCGCACCCGATATGGACACTATGAGTTTTTGATGATGGCATTTGGGCTTACCAATGCTCCAACAGTGTTTATGGATCTGATGAACCGGATATTTTTGGAGTATCTAAATCAGTTCGTCATAGTTTTCATTGATGTCATTCTAATATACTCCCGTTCTGAGTAGGAACATGCACGCCATCTTCACATCATCCTGGAGACACTCCGTCGAGAGCAGTTGTATGCGAAATTTAGCAAATGTGCTTTCTGGTTGTCTTCTATGGATTTTCTTGAACACGTAGTTTCCAGTAGAGGTATCTCCGTAGATACCCAAAAGATTGAGGCTGTCACCAGTTGGGAGCAGCCGAAGTCAGTTCAGGAGGTGCACAATTTTTTGGGATTGGTTGGTTATTATAGATGATTCATTGAGGGATTTCCAGTATTGCTACACCGTTGACACATCTAACTAGAAAGGGCATGAAGTTTGTTTGGACAGAGGCTTGCGAGACTAGTTTTCTAGAGCTGAAGCAACGATCAGTGTCTGCGCCTAGGAGAGGACGGTTTTGTACTATATATTGACACATCAAATCAGGGTTTGGGCGCAGTGTTGATGTAGCACAGACGGGTAGTCTCTTATACTTCTAGTCAGTTGAAGAACTATTAGAAGAACTATCCAGTCCATGACTTAGAGCTTGCCGCTAGCATTTTTTCCCTGAAGATATGAAGGCACTATTTGTACGGTATCATGTTTGAGATTTTCATGGATCACAAGAGTCTCATATATCTTTTCACTCAGAAAGAGTTGAACCTTCGTCAGAAGAGTTAGATAGAGTTCCTGAAAGACTATGACTACACCATTAGTTATCGTATAGGAAAAGCTAATGTTGTGGTCAATGCATTGAGCAGGAAATCCCGGAGTGTTCTCGCTTGCCACCGGGTTATGGTCACAGACTTAGTTCAAAGCTTCTCAAAGTTTGGATTGGAGGAGCAGAGTTAGACAGAGAAAGGGTTATTGGTGACTATAGTTGCTCAGTCTTTGATCAGGACAAGGATCAGAGAGGCTCAGGCCAGTGATCAGTATCTGCAGTTCTTAGGCAGTCGGGTAGCCTCAAGGCAGCAGACTGACTGTACACAAGATGACGAGGGTATTCTATATTTCCGAGGGAGATTGTGCGTACCTGAGTCACATCCGGTCTTGGAGGAGTTGCTTCAAGAGGCTCATCGATCTCGGTTTGCGATACATCCTGACGGGACCTATATGTACCGAGATTTGAGACGTACACTAGTGGAACGGTATGAAAAAAGACAATGTGGACTTCGTAGCTAGATGTCTAGTGTGCCAGCAGGTGAAGGCCGAGCATCAGAGACCCGCTGGATTACTCCAAAAGATCCCTATACCTGAGTAGAAATTGTAGGACCGGTGCCGTCGATAGAGGGGGGGTGAATATCGACCGAGAAATCTTCGCGGTAAATTTCGTAAAACATTCAATCGTTCTAGACTCAGAGCGTTAGTAGCACGGCGGAAAATAAAACAGAAAGAATAAAAGACAACACAGCGCACGTGGGATTTTTTACTTGGTTCCCAACCTCCCAGGGTCAGTACATCCAAGGCCTAAGCATGGGAACGCCCGTCCACTATTGGTCTCCTTTCTAGACTTTCCGGAGGTGGAGAAACCCGTCTTATAGTGCAATAATTACAATCAAAATATAAGAAATTAAATGAAGAATAATTAAAGCAAACCAAAATGAACTGGTCGAAGACTCGGTCGATCTGGACCTCCGAAGTGCCGGGCACTTCCTCCTGGAGCCTCCTAGTCGTAGAGCCTCATCGTTAGCACGTTGTCGTTGCTTGAAAAGCTTTAAATCGTGTCTGGAAGTTATGTTTGAAGCTGAGGGGTCGAAGCCCCTTTTATAGGCTTCATTCAAGCGCCTGTGTTGATGGGGCGCCCTATAGGGCTTGCTCAAACCTTATCCCCGCGCCAAACTCGTCGCAGCTGATAAAACCTTTGACCTGGGTGCCTATATGAACCCGGGAGCCTGTATCATCCAGGGGCGCCTGAATGGAAGCCTGTTCTGCTTTCTTCACCGAGGCTACTTTTTTGTTCTTTAACCCAGGCGCCCTTATTGATCGGGGTGCCTGGATGCTTGGGGGCGCCCCCATTAATGGGGGTGCCTGGCTTCAAAGCTTCTAGCCTAGTTGTTTTGCCTGCTTTGTCTTCCAATCTTGGTACCTGCAAGATACACAAATACAAAGCAAATATACACAAATTCTTAACCTTAAGGACTTGGTTCTGACTTCGGATTTCCACGAAACCCTAGGTCGAACCGACGCAAGTTCCCACCCCCGAGAACGCATCTTTCACCTACTCCTTTCAGGAGACGGTTGCCACCTAGTCCTTCAGGTGGACTTTTGCTTAGCCTCCAATACTCTCGGATCTCGAGACGTCCGAACCCTGGCCTGTCTCTACTTTTGTCCTTAGTCATCGCTCAGCTAAGTTGCTCATGCCCAAACCCTAAGTCCAGGACTTCGGTGCCCAACTCTCGGCCAGGTCTTCGTGCCCAATTCCTCGAACCAGGTCTTCGGTGCCCAACCCTCGGCCAAGACTTCTTGCCCAGTCCTCGACCAGGACTTCGTGCCCAACTTTTGGTCAGGTCTTCGGTGCCCAGCCCTTTGTCAGGACTTAGTGCCCAGCTTCACTCACCAGGTCTTAGTACCCAGCTTCACTCACCAGGTTATAGTGCCTAGATTTACTAGGACTTTCTTTCACTTTGATACTCTTCCTTTGCTCACCCTTCCCTTGTTCAATGTATCACTGACTTAAGCATATTGTCAAACATTAAAACACTTAAAGAAGGACATCACTGATGCAACTTGCACCAACAATCTCTCCCTTTTTGATGTTTGATAATATCTTAAGTTAGATTGGTTGAAGGGACTAAATTATACTCCTTGGGATAAAAGAAAAAAATTTTGAAAACCCATTTTTGATCTTTTGGGAAAACTTCTAACTTCCACTCACTCTCCCCCCTTTTTGAAAAACATTTTGATTTTTTGATCCTTTGGTAAGAGAGAAAAAATTTATTTCTAACTTAAGACGCATCTCTCCCCCTTTGTCATACATAAAAAAAACAAGAATACTTGCACCAACAATAAAAGATGTTCTTTTGAAAGTACTCAGTATAATTTTTGAAAGCATAGTAAAACTAGGTACTTAAATTTCCAAAAAAAAATCTATTTTTTTTTGAAAAATATTGTGCAATTTTGAAAAATATATTGTATTTGTAGGAAAATGTTTGATCTGAAATAAATTTCCTTAGAAAAATTTTTAGAAAAGATTTTTCAAGAGATTGCAAGCAAATACTTAAAAGAAATGTTGTGAAAATACTCTTGAAAGACCCCTTTTTTTTCTTAACACATTTTCATAAAAAAATGTTCTTTGAAACATGCTAGTATTTGAAGAAATATTTGTACCTTTGAAAAATATTTTTGATCATAAAAATGCAAGTACTTTTGAGATGTATTGAGTTTTTTTTTAAAAAACCATGCTAGTACTTTTGAACAAAATTATGTAATTTTTGAAAAATATAAGTAACTTTGAAAGATATTATGCATTTTTGAAAAATATGAGTTCTTTTGAAAAATGTAAGTTCTGTAAAAAAGTATTACTTGACTTATATTTAGAAAGTACTTAGAAAAGTATTGTTTTGAAAATATAATATTTTACTTGGTTTCCTTTCCAGTCTGACACAATCCTAGGAAACCTTGTTAACTACAAGGACATTTTCCTAAGTGTCCTGGAAATTCTCAAGCCCATGTAAATATTATTTCAAAAAAAAACTATTTTGAAAGTGATAGAGATTTAATATGATTAAAAAAATAGTACTTTGAAGAAAAATTATGTTTTCAAAAATGACTTAATAATGCAGCGCATGAATGTATATTAAATAATTCTTTATAATTTAACCTCCCCCTAAACTTGACCCAGTCCTAGGAAGCTTGTTGACCACAAGTACTCTTCCTCTAAGTCTTTAGGGTTTAGTTCAGATCAAAGAAATTATCTAATAATTACCAAAAAAACTTTTCAAAAGTTCTTCTTTTGACTCAGACTCCCCCCCTAAATCTGACACATCTTCGGAGTCCTTGTAGATCATTAAGTAGACCTCCTCTGTGTCTTTAGAGTTTATTAAAATCAAAGAAGTAGGTAATTTTTGAAAAGATAATCTTTTAATGCATAACCCTTTTTCGAAAACACAAGTGATCATAAATGAAAGTACAGTTTTCGAGTAATATTTTCAAATGATAGTAATGTTTTAAAAAAAAAACTCCCCCTTACCCAACACCGTTTGACTCTATCTAAGTGCCTTAAGGAACTTTAGTGTTGTCTTAGGAGGCTTGTGTTTAATTGTGTGAGTCAAATAATTTTTCAAAAAGATATAATTTTTGAAGACATATAATATATTGGCAATCAGACAAGCATGAAATTTATAAAAATATTATTATGTTAAAGTACTATTTTGAAAATATTTTTAGAAAAATATTCTAAGAATTTTGAAAATAGTTTTGAAAAATATTCTTCAAATTATAGTCCTTAACATCTCACCCATTTTAGATGTCTCAATACAGCAAGCATGGTTACCTTATAGGTGTATTGTGAGATGCTTGAATTATTTTTCTTAATTCATTATTAAATCTAAGATTTAATTGAAACTTGTGTTAGATTCAAATCTAACAATAGTAAAGTGAATTTGATTTTCAGTAATTGGCTTCCAGATCTTGGCGAGGCACAAGGCCTTCTTCGCCCGTAGCCTTATTGGATCATCAACTTCTTCTTTGACAAAGCCTTTTATAGAAAATTGATCTTCAAGTTACTTCTTGAAAGATTTTGGTCTAACTAGCTTAGGTTTTGGATCGGTAGCTTCGACTAGTTCCACCAGACGGCTTTCCTAGCGTACTATCATCTCACTTCCATCTAATATTAGGTTGATCAAGTTTCAATTATTCTTTTTCCTATAACCGTTCTAAGTCATGCATAAAATTTAAATATGAATGACATGTCATATATTAAAGCATAGCAGATGGATGGCATGGTAGTTATGCATGAGTCAAGCAATTCAAATCATTTAATTAAGTTTTTAAAGATGTACCAAATTCCCGATTTGATACATGTCGTGTGAACCCGTGAATATGTCAACCCACTTTGACATATTTAATATGATTAATTTAATTGTTGTGGTTTGGGTAAGATTTTATTTAATTTGAGTTTAAGGTATTTAAGAATTAATTGAAGTTGAATTAGTTAGAAATTAATTGAGGTTGAATTAATTAATAAATAATTAAAGTTGAATTTTAGTTTGAATTAATTAAGGTTTAATTGAATTAATAAAGAATTAATCAGAATTTAAATAATTAAGGTTTAATTGAATTAATTAAGAATTAATTAGAATTTGAATAATTAAGGTTCAATTGAATTAATTGAGAATCAATTAGAATTTGAATTGAAGTTAAATTGATTAAGAATTAATTAGGCAAGATTTAACTTAAAATTCGATTTATCTTAAAATTAATTAATTAATTACGAATTAAGAATTAATTAATGTTAAATAAAGGATTAAATTAAGGTTTAAAAATTAATTTAAATTTAATTAGAGTTTTTAAGATTTATCTTGATTTAAGTTTCAAAATTTCTGGGTTGGTTAAAAGTTGTGGGTTTAGTTTTATCATTTTCATTATTTCAAAGATTTCTGATTCCTTTACTATCTCCTTGTTATTTATCTTTTCAAGTTTTTCTAATAATTCTAATTATTTGAGTCTTTGTAAACTTTATTAACTATAGCCTTGATCTCAGATAATTCCTTTTCCTCATCATCCTCAAAATTACATCCTTTAATATCCTCAAAATAGGTGGAGTAATTTGGGCCACGAGTTAATGTTTTATAATAATCCTCAATATTATCTATAATTAAATTATCATCTAAAATAATTTCGTCTCCATTATCCTCAGAATTATTAGAGATATTTTCAACTTTATCCTTATGATTTTCTGAATTATCATCTTTATCTTCAGAAATATTTTCAGGATTAATCTCATAATTTTCAGAGTCATCAGTAAGATTTTCAAATTTAAATTCAGTGTTATCAGTAACATTTTCAAATTTGAATTCAGATTTATCAGTAAGATTTTCAAATTTAAATTCAGTGTTGTCATTAAGAATTTTAAAATTATCAGATTTAAATTCAGAATTGTCATTAAGAATTTTAAAATTATCCTTGATAATTTCATATTTAAAATCAGAATTATCATCAAGAATTTTAAAATTATCTGATTTAATTTCAGGAGTAATAGTAAAATTATCAGATTTAATTTCAGAATTAATTTCAGTAATTTTTGAATTGACATTAAAAATTAAACAGTTAATTTCTGATATTTTGACATTATTTACATTTTCTAATTGGGCATGCAAGATATTAATTTGATTGTGTAGTAAATTTAATTTTCCAGAATAATTATCTAACTTATCATACGATTGTGCAGAAAATTGAAATTTTTTCGGAACATACATTTTGCGTACCTTTGCCGGACACTTATTCTTGTAGTGTCCATATTTTTCGCACTTGAAATATTTGATGTGATCCTTGTTCCTTCGGACTTCTGGTGCTGGTACGTCTTTTGGGACTGGTGAAGAACGAGTCTTTCGAGTAGGATACTGATTTTTATAGTGTACTCTCTCCCTGCGCGTGAAGCATATAATATGGAATTTAAAAACAGACATTTTAAAAAATTATACCTGATTCACCCCTGGGCTCCCCCTCAACTCCTGGCGTCGTTGCTCCGTCGACGGTTAGTCCGGTGAAGAGCGGTCTGGCTCTGATACCTATTGTAGGGTCGGTGCCGTCGATAGAGGGGGGGGGTGAATATCGACCGAGAAATCTTCGCGGTAAACTTCGTAAAACTTTCAATCGTTCTAGACTCAGAGCGTTAGTAGCACAGCAGAAAATAAAACAGAAAGAATAAAAGACAACATAGCACACGCGGGATTTTTTACTTGGTTCCCAACCCCCCAGGGTCAGTACATCCAAGGCCTAAGCACGGGAACGCCCGTCCACTATTGGTCTCCTTTCCAGACTTTCCGGAGGCGGAGAAACCCGTCTTACAGTGCAGTAATTACAATCAAAATATAAGAAATTAAATGCAGAATAATTAAAGCAAACCAAAATGAACTGGTCGAAGACTCGGCCGATCTGGACCTCCGAAGTGCTACGCACTTTCTCCTGGAGCCTCCCGGTCGTAGAGCTTCGTCGTTAGCACGTTGTCGTTGCTTAGAAAGCTTGGAATCGTGTCTGGAAGTTATGTTTGAAGATGAGGGGTTGAAGCCCCTTTTATAGGCTTCATTCGGGTGCCTGTGTTGATGGGGCGCCCTATAGGGCTTGGTCAAACCTTATCCCCACGCCGAACTCGTCGCAGCTGATAAAACCTTTGACCTAGGCGGCTACATGAACCCGGGCGCCTGTATCATCCCGGGCGCCTAAATGGAAGCCTGTTCTGCTTTCTTCACCAAGGCTGCTTTTTTGTTCTTTGACCCAGGCGCCCCTATTGATCGGGGTGCCTGGATGCTTGGGGGCGCCCCCATTAATGGGGGCGCCTGGCTTCAAAGCTTCTAGCCCAGTTTTTTTGCCTTCTTTGTCTTCCAATCTTGGTACCTGCAAGATACACAAATACAAAGCAAATATACATATATTCTTAACCTTAAGGACTTGGTTTTGACTTCGGATTTCCACAAAACCCTAGGTCGAACCGACGCAAGTTCCCACCCCCGAGAACGCGTCTTTCACCTACTCCTTTCAGGAGACGGTTGCCACCTAGTCCTTCAGGTGGACTTTTGCTTAGCCTCCGATACTCTCGGATCTCGAGACGTCCGAACCCTGACCTGTCTCTACTTCTGTCCTTAGTCATCGCTCAGCTAAGTTGCTCAGTCCCTCGCACCAAGATTTCGTGCCCAAACCCTAAGTCCAGGACTTCGTGCCCAACCCTCGGCCAGGTCTTCGTGCCCAATTCCTCGAACCAGGTCTTCGGTGCCCAACCCTCGGCCAGGACTTCTTGCCCAGTCCTTGACCAGGACTTCGTGCCCAACTTCTGGTCAGGTCTTCGGTGCCCAACCCTTTGCCAGGACTTAGTGCGCAGCTTCACTCACTAGGTCTTAGTGCCCAGCTTCACTCACTAGGTCTTAGTGCCCAGCTTCACTCACCGGGTCTTAGTGCCCAGCTTCACTCACCAGGTCTTAGTGCCTAGCTTTACTAGGACTTTCTTTCACTTTGATACTCTTCCTTTGCTCACCCTTCCCTTGTTCAATGTATCACTGACTTAAGCATATTGTCAAACATTAAAACACTTAAAGAAGGACATTACTGATGGAACTTGAACCAACAGAAATGGGAGCATATCATCATGGACTTATCGTGGGCTTACCGAGGACTCGGAGAGGACACAACATGTATGAGTAATCATTGACCGATTAATCAAATCTGTGCATTTCTTAGGGATTCAGATGATGAATTCGTTGGATAGACTGGCAGAGCTATACTGCTGCGAGATTATCATATTGTACGGTATCCCTCTAAGTATCATATCAGATAGAGACCCGAATTTTACTTCGCGGTTTTGGCAGAGCTTGCAATAAGCCATGGGTACAAAGCTCTGGTTCAGTACAGTCTTTCATCCGTAGATGGACGGACAGTCAGAGTGTACCATTCAAACGCTAGAAGATTTGCTGAGATCCTGCATTATGGATTGTGGAGGTAGCTGGGAGGATCACCTGCACATAGTTAAGTTTGCCTACAATAATAGCTATCATTCGTCTATCCAGATGACACCCTTTGAGGCGTTATATGGTAGGACTTGTAGGACACCCACCCTCTGGGAGGAGGTTGGGGAATCTCAGTTGCTAGGGCCTCATAATAGTCAACGTGATGCAGAGCTAGTCTGTACTATCAGACATAGGATGTCAGAGGCTGAGGTTCGTCAAAAAAGTTATACGGATTAGAGGCGCAGACCCTTGGAGTTCTCCCTGAGCGATCATGTATTCTTACGAGTATCACCTACGAAACGAGTGAAGATGCTCCGCGCTACATTGGGCCTTTCTAGATTTTAGAGCAAATTGGAGCAGTTACTTATTGTCTTGCACTACCACCATATCTCGCTAGTGTCCACGATGTGTTTCATGTTTCCATGTTGAGGAAATATATACAAGATCTTGCGCATGTCTTGTCGGAGGTGTTGAGCACACTTTAGTCAGATGCGACCTACGAGGAGATACTTATGCAGATATTGGAGCACAAGGAGCATCAGTTGCAAAATAAGATAATTCAGTTGGTCAAGGTCAGTTGGCAACACCATTCTAATGAGGAGGCTATTTGGGAGCTCGAGGATACGATCAGAGCTCGCTATCCTTCTCTATTTACCTGAGGTGCATATAGTTAGTTTTCGTTTAGTATTTATATTACATCTGAGTTGTTAATACCTGTTGTGGTTTACTAACAAAATTTGGGGACCAAATTTTTTATTAGTAGGAGAGAATGTTAGATACTGGAAAAAAGGGTTTAAATGCAAAAATCCCTTACATTAAGAGCTTAGTTTGGATTGACAAAAGATGAGGGGTCTTTTTGTAAAAAGGCCAAACCTATAAACCCTTCTTTTCTTTTCGTCCTTTTCCACCGAAAATTTCCCCTCTTCCATTGGAAAAACCACCACAGTCCCCGTCGTTCGCGAATCATCTCCTTTCGACGAGACACCACCACGTCGAGCGACAATCTTCCTTCCCTGTAGAGACCCATCGTTGACGGCCATTGTTGAAGTCAGACCATCCTCCGATCATGAGTTGGCTATTCCCTTTGCTGACGCAAGCAAGGTAAGGGCATTCCGTGAGTTGTCCTATAGAGAAGATGATTTTGATGGGTTACCGCTTTGTTGTAGATTGATTTCTGCTTTAGAGGGAACACTAAATCCTATAGTTTAACTGATTGATGATAATGTGAGATAGAAACTCTGTTGGAATGGAATTTCAATTTTTTTGAATTAAATCTTGTTCTATTTCCTAGGATTTCTAGTTGAAATCATGGTTGAAAATAGTTCTTCTTTGGATTTTATTTTGGTGCGAATTGGAGATATGATCAGACCATGGATGCATGTGTGTATGGGTTGGTTTTGGAAGAATTGTTCTTGGAACTTATAAGCCTGCCCTATTTTTTTTTAGTTTGTATTTGCCAAGAGCTTTGAATTTGTCCTTGGATTTAATCTTGTGTGGAGAGTTATTGTAATTGAGTGTAGATGAGGTGGTGTTTGAATTCCTTAATGTGGATTGCGCATGGGAGGTCTTGCAAACTGATCAAAGGTAAATTAGGTAAGTTTTGATTCGAGTAAATGCTTGGTTTGGATTAGTGTGTGGTTTTTTTGATCTTGTAATGGTTTTGTTGACCAATTTCTACACGGGATGTTGATTGACAGTTGGGATTGGTGTTCATGGTGGTTCCTTGGATTGGATTTGGGGTTTAAACCTAATTAAGAAGGAACTCATCATTAATTAAAGAAGTAATTAAGTAGATATTGCAATTAGAATTTATTTTGTTTATTTGTAGTTTAGCTAATTAATTGATTATATAAATAGCTAAGTTGTGTCCTTGATACAGGACTCTGATTTGGTACGAGCACTTAGACGTGAGGGTTACTTGGATACATTCTACATTTAAGGCAGGTACTTCTCCTTTATATCCTATAGTTTATTGAATTTAAATGCATGGCCTATTTTGTTTCTGAGTATAATTGACCTTATCTTAGACTTGGATATCATCATTGATACTTTACTTTACTTGGTCTTTGAGATACTCAAATTTATGTTCATACAGTCTCACCTATTGATTTTTCGTACTGTAAAGTACCGCTTGTAGGCGAGTACATAGGAATAATCATTAAACACAACTAGGATTTTAGTTGGTATTAGATATACCTTACCCAGTAGATTAGTTACATGTTAATTTAATTCTGGTATTATTTTTCATACCATTGCATAGTTGTGACTTGGTTAATTGTGCATCTAGTATCATGCACCATATTTGCATAGTTACATGTTGACGATTATTGACTTTCTTATGATTAAGCTCGTCGTCAGTCATTTAGCTGCTTTGCTCACTCAACCACTCATGGGAAGTGATAGTTGCTAGAGTGCGAGCAACTGTCTTGTTATACCACACTCATCCACTCATGGGTAGTGGATGTTGGAGTTGTAGGCAAGCAGTTGACACCCTCACTGTTGTTTTTGAGGGATAACAGAGTTGTTGGTGGCTCCCCCTTTTTCCTGCGATTTTTGGAGTAGTTGGCTCCCAAGCATCTTGTCCACTCAATCACTTATAGTAGTGGTAGTTGTTGGAGTGTGTACAGTTGTCACAGCTAGGGTTGTAATCGAACCGAGCCGAGCTGAATACCTGAGAGTTTGAGTTTGGTTCGTTTATTATCTAGCCGAGCTCAAGCTTAATTTATCGAATATAGTGATGGCTCGCGAGTATATTCGAGCCTAATCGAGCTCTAAACGAACTTACCAAATATAAATTATTAATTAAATTATTCATCAATTTATTGAAAAAATAAATTATATATTCTAAAAAATATAAAATATTTACTAAAATCTATGATTTTATTCATACAAATGAGCTTTATTGGATATTTTATATTTATTAAATGTAAAAGTGTCAAAATTATATATTTAATGTTAAATATTAATTTTATATTTTACGAACTAGCTCACAAGCTTATTAACGAGCCTGTTCACGAGCTAACGAGCCGAATACTGCTGAGTTTGAGTTTGGTTTGTTAATATTAACGAGCTTTATTAAACGAGCTCGAACGAGCTTCTATCGAATTGAGCTCCGAATAGTTCACGAGCGGCTTGATTCATTTACAGCCCAAGTCACATCCCCACCCACTCGACCTCATAGTTATGATGTGATGGTCGCTTGACTAGCGTCAGAGGTGACACATGTCATTGCATCATGTGCATTTATTGCATTTTTATTTTTCTTGTGTTTACTACATTTATATGAGCTATAATTGTTGCATTTGGTTAACATACATGTGTTATTTATGGTTGCACTTTCATTCAGTTTTACATATTTGCATATGTGTTATTCTATTCCAGAAACTGTATATTGTTGATTCTTTTTGCTTGTTTATCTACTCTTATATCCACAGAGTTCGCCTAGACTCATCACCCCTACCATCTAATTCTGTTTCAGGTAGCCGATAAATGCATTACTTGGAGCCAGAAGAGGATCCAATTGTCAGTCCCATGAGCCTTTTGGAGATTTACCTACATTTATTTTATTTTTGCACTTTCTTTATTTCCGTATTTACTTTATTAATCTGGTATTTATTATCTTAGTAGAGTTTTGTTATGCATTTATAAACTAGTATGGTTGTCTTTGAATTTAAGTTGAGTTTTATTTGGGTATGTGATTTCTTTTATTTCTATCTTTATTATTGATATTAAATGCATGGTTGTGGAGTTTTTATTTATTATTGTGATGTTAGCCGTGTGAGACTATGCTATTTATTGTTGTGAGATCATATGTATAAATGTTCCAGATTGTCTGTCATGCAGGAGAGATGTTGTCCGTTTTTCGAATGAGTATGTGCCTCTGGGGGCATGACAGGAGCCATTGTGACGCGAATAAGATTTCAGCTCATTGGAGGAGTCCTGGATCAATGGAGGCGCCCCAAGTTGCCATTTTAGCAATGGTAACTTTTGCCAATGGGCTATAAATAGTATCTTACAACTAGGAGTTGAAAAAGACACTTGTTCTTTAACTTCTATGCTTTGTGTTGAGAGTTCAACTGTTGTAAGCTCGCCTCTGGATTTATCGAAGAAAAAGTTTCTTTAGTGTCTTCAACTGTCTTGGATTAACAATTAACCAGATTGTAACCAAGTAAACACTTGCCTCTTATTTCATCTTTATGTTATTTCTTTTTATCCTTGCTGAGTAGAAAGCAGGAGAAATTGTTAAGTTTTATTTGGATGTTATTCAACTCCCCTCTAGCTGGTCCATCCGATTTACAATCTACCACCTCATCCTGCTACGTGTCGAGGTAATTAAGTTGTCTGACTCTCTTTTAAGCGCCAAGATCCATTCCAAGTGCCTGGATTAGCTTTTTTAGCTTTATGTTTTCTACATTTCAGAGTTAGTATAGAAAAATAGAATTATATTAAATAAATTTATTTGATAATCTTGGATTGTTTAGCTTTTACTTTTGAATTTCAACTAAAATCCTAGGTTGAACTGACGCTCACTGTTTCCTCAAAAGAGAACGCATTCTCACCTACTCCTCTTGGGCGAATATACATGTTGCCAAACATCTGGTCCTCCAGACCTGTTTAGACTTTTGCTCAACATTCGATCTCAACCACCGGGACTTCACACTAGACGTCCAATCCTCTACCCACCTAGATTTCTGTCTAGTCATCGCGACCCCCAAGGCTTCCCTTCTAGTGTCCTCGACCCTAGGATTTCTACCCGACATTCTCAATCTGTCAAGTCTTCTGCTCAATCTCCTTGACCAGGATTTCGTTGCTCAATCCATTTGACCAGGACTTTTTATATAGCCTTAACCATGGCTTGCCTACACACTCAGGTAACCTTGTTAGATCAGAATAAACTTTAATTTTAAATCTTTTCTAATATCAAACACTACAAGAATTTTTGGATTCAACAACACCCAATAGACAACGGTTTTTTGAAAAACCGTTGTCTTTTTTTATTTAACAACGGTTTTTTCCAAAACTGTTGATGTTGAAAAAATTTTTGCGGAAAAAGACAACGGTTGTTAAAAAACCGTTATCTTATGTATGTCAAAGACAACGGTTTTTTAAAAATCGTTGTCTATTGGGTTGGTTACAACAACAGTTTTTAAATAACCGTTGTCTATTGGTGTTGCTTACGTGGTAATACACAACAGCGAGCTCGAGCACGAAAACGAAAAATGACCGCCTTTTATAAATCTTCTTTCTTCTCTCTCGTGTGTCGCGAGCCCTAATCCCAGCCAACCCGACTCTTCTTCTCCATCGCGTGCCCTGGATCGCAGCCAAGCGCCGACACTTCTTCTCCCTCGCGTGCCCTGGATCGCAGCCAAGCGTCGACTCTTCTTCTCCCTCGCGTGCCCTGGATCGCAGCCAAGCGCTGACCTCTTCTTCTCCCTTGCGAGCCCTAAATCGCATCCAAGCCGATTCCTTTCTTTTTCTTCTTCGCGAGACTTAGCTGCAGCCAACGTTTCCTCCCTAATACGTTGGTCTTCCTCACATCCACACGAAGGTCGATCTCCTTGTTTTATTCTCGCTATCCGATCTCACTTCGTTGATCTCCGAGCTCGCGAGCAGCCTGAAGACGATCCCTTTGAGGCTTGGATTCGAGGGGAACGAGGAGGAAGCCGGTGGTAACCTGGCTGGTGCACCTCTGATCGGGGCCCTTCTTGCACTCTTTGGTCGGCTGGATCTGAGGAAGACGACTACCACTGGCAACGTATCAGGTAAGAATTAGTTACTTGGTTTGGTTTTCTATTGATTTCGAGATGATATTGGTTGGATCTTGGAGCCTGCTGATGGGTTTTGTTGGATCAGTAAATATAACTTAGTTTCCTTCCCATTTGAATTTGGGTTTTGGTGATTCCTTGAGGTTCTAATGCTCTATCGGCAACTTGGAGTGGGTGCTGGCGAAACCTCAGGTGAGTACTATGTGATAGTTATTTGGATGAGTTGTTGTTGATTTAGATTGAGGTTTTTCGTGGATTACTGCTCACGGTTGTTTTAGATCCTAATCGACTGATAGCATCTGTCTCCCGGGCATATAGAAGCCAGCTAAGTCAAGATACAATGGAGGGAATGCTGGACAGATTTGGTACGTTGATATTTCAGTTGCTAATGTAGTAATGTTAATATGGAGGCTTTACTAAGATATTTAGTCATGATAAGAACTGCAGTTTACTTGTTCTCTAACTGTTAATTGGTTCTATGTACTATGACTTTGTGTTGGCTAAATTGATTCTCTTTTTTTTCAGTTTTTAATCAACCAATTGTTGCTGGATACCACAGTAAAGTAGTTTTGAAATATCAATTCCAGTCTATACTCTCTGATTGATTTTTAATCCACTTAAATTTATTCCAGCCTATGCATGCTCATTTGTTCTAATCTCAGTAAAAGACTAAAAGTCATCAAAAGGTTTTTATGCTTTTATCTAGTATTCTACTAATTAGTTATTTATTTATTTATTCTACATGATATGACGACATCCCTCATACCGTAAAATATTTCCAGTTCATGAAAAGCTACATTTAAGAAAATTTTGAACTTACTAATGTTCATCTCAAAATCTTAAATAATAGGTAATTAGTTAATACTTTTATACCATTAGCTCCTATGATGTCAAGTAATTTGATTTGCAAGCCACATCATTTCCATAGCTTTTTATTTAATAATTTAAGACTCATAATTTAAATGTTCATACCTCATATGCCAAAGCATTGAATCATTTATGACTTCAGATTTTGAAATCAGATTTTCTTTATGAGACATGCACATTGGGAACACTATATTTGATGTCATAGGTACTACAGTTATCATTTGATCCCTTTCCTTGTTAATAATTGTGCATTTATCCCTATCAAATGTGAGCATATAAACATTTTCAACCAATTAACCCACACTCGACAAGTTTTGAGATAATTCAAGAACATAAAGCACATCTTTAATAAGTTTAGAAGTGCTTCCTTTGGTTTTCATAATGACATCACCTTTGCCTTCCACTGTCACATACTTCCATCTCCAAGCTTCACTTTAGATTTAAATGAATCATCCAAGCTTCACTTTATGAATAATAAACTACAGGAAGCTTCACTTTAGATTTTCAAGTTTGTTTTCTTATTTTGTTGATCTTAAAAAATATTTTCAAGATTAAATATATACTATTGAATGAGCATAAATGAATTTGGATATTGAGCTTTCTTCATGAATATTTGATTCATTGACAAAACCAGAAATCCTAGTAAAAAGTCATCAATGAGAAGAAAGAAAGACATGTTCAAAATGAATTGTTCCTTTTAGCCATTATCCATAAATATCTAAAGAAAAAGATATCAATCTTTAAAATGCAGTGTCATGTGTAAATCTTTTCTATTTGTTAGTTATTTGACCTTTCTTTTTGCTGCACAGGAGCTTGGTACTGATGTCAACCTATATGCTTTGGTCTTTGGTGAATCTGTCCTTAATGATGCAGTATACATATGTTGCCTTCTCAAAAAGTTAAACTATTTTCTAATACAGGATAGATGTATATGCTAACTAGCGTTTTGTTGGTTGCCTTTTTTGCCTTCTGCTGTGGTAATTCTGAAGATGGCGATCTCATTATACAGGTTTGCATTTAAAGGTTTGCATTTAAAGGTTATGACTACTTACACCCTCTTCTGCAGAGTACAAACACTAACTTTAATTTGATTGCATTAATTCCAGGACTATGAGTAGCAAGTCATCTGGGCAAAATTTAATTTTGGTCATTCTGAAGTTTTTGGAGACTTTTTTTGGTTCATGTCTTCAGGTCAGAATTCAAAAGTTATCAGTTATTATAGAAATAGTTGTGTATAACTAATTTAATTTTGATTTTTGAATATGTCGTGTTGTTTTTCTTGCACCAAAGAAGGCATCTTCTGCACATTATTTATCACTCATTTTTTAGCATCTAATTACCTTGCATTTGTTGGCTAATTTTCATGATTGTTCATTGAGATTGTACTTTCTTGAATTAGGCAATCAGTATTTTGTTTGCTACAATGATATTATTGTTAGTTTAGGAAGATATTACAAGTCGCAAGTATTTTATCACAAATATACTAGTTCACTGTTATATGTGTATGTTGGTGTTTTCTTCATAGGGAAGCAGACATCTTACAACAACCATGAAGCCTTATTCCCTAGGTGGGATAGGCTATATGGTGGGGAAGTAGACATCTTACATGCATTATTATTAATATTGGTTTAACATTTGACAATCTTACAATTTTCTGGTTAATTGTTGTATTTATTGATTGAGATTGCACCTTGAGCCATATCTCTATTTTTCTTTACTACAAGGATATCCCTATTGATTGAGATTGCACCTTGAGCCGTATCTCTATTTTTCTTTACTACAAGGAAGTACAGTCTCTCGTCCAACAATTGTCAAAACTTTAATTGTACTTGTTGTTGGGAATCATCAACCTTCCAACATAATTGAAATGCATATTTTAATTTTTTTATTGCTCAAACTGAAAGTCATCTTCTATCTGTTTATCATATCCTTTTGTTAGACTAAGTCATGGGTAACCTTGGTTTCAGACCAATTTCAGATGACAATATTGCATCTCTGTCGTACTATAATATAGTTGTATCATAATTATCTTCTAGAATCTTTTGGTCTACTATTTTTAGTTGTGAATGCTCATTTTATATTTCTATTTGTTGTGACAATTCATATTCAAGGGAAGGAATTAGTTTATGGTGCAAAGCTAAGGGGCCGGCTGTCTTCATCTGGTTGACTGCACTTGGATGAAGCTACTGGGGTGCGGTTGTCTTCATCTATTTGTTTATCTTAGTTTCTGGTTCTTGATGTATATGATACTTTGATAATGTTATCTCAGTTTGGACTAATACTGGGGATATCTTGATGTATGATATTTGCATAGTATGATGTATGATATTTGATAATATTTTGATGTATGATAGTTTAAAGTGTGTTTGCTCAATATTGTTTAATTATTAAAATAATTTAATTTTTAAATGGTATTTATTGTAAATTGTTGGCTACCTCAACCAAAAGAAATAATTTTTTTATTTGTTTAAATCACACACAAACAACGGTTTAATACTATTGTTAACCTGTTGTCGATAACATTAAAAGACAACGGTGAAAACCTATTGCTACACTGTTGTTATTGACTATAAACGACAACGGTTTGTAACTGTTGATATAGACCACCCCTTTTAACAACATGGCCTTTAACAACAGTGATTTTCGCCTACAACAACGGTGAACGTCCGTGGTTAATAAGTATTTTTCTACTAGTGAAAATATAATTAGCCAATTTTAAAGAATTGATTTTGATTTTAGTTTTACAGTGCAGGAACCCTTTTATTATTTTTCTTAATGCAAAGTTGAATTTTTGATTGATTTTTCTAGCATGTTTCTTTTGTTTCCAAAGATTGATACATCAATGCTTTAAACTTTTTTTTTCCTTTTGATTAATAGTACACCTTATGTTTACCTAATATGTTGATCTTGGTTTTTCTTCACTAGTTGGTTGTAGCCTCCATTTGATTTCCATCAATTAGGTTAATGGCGTATGATGGATCAAGTTAAATCAGAAAATTAAACATCAGTATTAGATAGTGCATTAGAGGTGAATATTCATTTGTCTGTGGAAACTATAGTTGTAAAAAGGATCAGAAATGCTATTTACTTCAACCAGTCCTGAGCTGTAAGGACCTGCGGTTGAATGGTTGCCTGAAGGTGGACACTTGGGTTACTGTTTTGGGGTATAAAATCAATTTCTCTCTTTTCTATCTTTGGATTTTGCTTCTGTTGAGGTTATTTTCCTTGGTCTTTCATCATATAACTAATTATGTATTGTGCCCTACTTATTCGATTGTTGGAGCTTATATTAATTGAGCATTCTTTTCAGTCAATTTGGCATTCATACTACTTTATTTAGTGGAGTTTCCTGACACGTCCATTTTGCCAACAAAAACTCTGTTAAGATGAATATTTTGATGGTTGATCTGATATTAGGACTCTTCATGAATGGCTGTAGCAAAAGGTTCATTCACCTTGAACACGTTAAGGTGTGATTAATCATTTTGTTTGTTTTCGTCCTTTTCAATATAGTGCAGTAAAAGATTATTCGTTCATTCCCAATGTCACTGTTCCATCTCAGGATCAATACAGAGAAGGTAAATCATAAAAATTACTAATCCGAGCAGTGATTAGTACATATGGGAGGGTAAACATCTAGCTTCGTCAGGATTAACTTCAGATCTCATGACGGTAATATTAGTGTAATCTTTAACGCTTAATGTACTAACTATCAACCCATCCTACGAGGACAATCCAATCTTACCAAAGGGCGTACCTAAATATTGGTATTTACCAAAATGCGTACCATGGTTTCATTATTACCAAATAACGCACTTATATTAGCGAACTTCCTCTTATACCCCTTCTGCCAAAGTACTGCATGTCATTTTCATTCTCTTTCTCTTTCTCTTTTTCAATAACGAATTTCGAGACATTTAAAAATATTTTTTCAGATTTTTTATTTTAAAATAATATATTATGGAATCTGATAAAAAACGTACGATAAAAATCGAAAAAATATTTCAATTAAAAAAATAACTCAATTAATAATTTAATAATTTTTAATAATATAAATAAATTATTTTTTATATTTGATTAATATAAATTAATATATTTAATAATATTATTAAATATATTAATATATAAAAAACTTTAAAAAAAGTTGAAGTTTTTTTCTTAATTTCAAACAGCATGGGCCTGAAATAAAATATTTCAGGCCCTGCGAGGGCCTGAAATATTTTATTTCAGGCCCTGCGTGGGCCTGAAATAAAAATAACTCAGGGCCTGAAATTAAATGATTTCAGGCCCTGCGTCGAATTGAAATCATGTGTTATGATAGGATTTTTTACGTAGGTCTAAAATGTAAAAAACATCTCATTATATTTTTGAAATCACAATAAAAATCATTTAGAAAGACTACTTTACGAGAAGAATTCTAATTAATATAGAATGATGATTATATTAAAAACGAATTATATATATATATATATATATATAAAGTCAAATATTATTTATTATATTAATTTAATATTATATATTATATTAATATATTATATTTTAATAGATTTTGATTGGAGGGCCTGAAGTCATTTGACTTCAGGCCAAGGAGGGCCTGAAGTCAAATGACTTCAGGCCCTCCTTGGGCCTGAAGTCAGATGACTTCAGGCCCTGCGTAAATAATTAATTTAATAAAAATAATTAATTATAAAAAAAAATTTAATGATTATTTTTGGTGTCCAAACTTCTAATGATTAAAAATTATATTGCAATAGGAGTTTTCTAGGTCTATCAGTGGGTTTCGCTCAAAACCCACTGATATTTTTTCAGAAATCCAGATATGAGAGGTCCATCAGTGGGTTTTGCTCAAAACCCACTGATGGACTAAACTACACCTATTCCTTTGGGAAAAATAATAATTTGAGGTTTGGACACCTAAATTACATTCTCCTAACTCTACCCTAACTATTGATAATGTTTTTTCAGAAATCGTGATATGGGAGGTCCATCAGTGGGTTTTGCCCAAAACCCACTGATGGAAGAACTAAATTACACCTATTCTTTGAGAAAATTAATAATTTAATAATTTTTAAAAATATAAATAAATTATTTTTTATATTTGATTAATATAAATTAATATATTTAATAATATTATTAAATATATTAATATATAAAAAACTTTAAAAAAAGTTGAAGTTTTTTTTCTTAATTTCAAACAGCATGGGCCTGAAATAAAATATTTCAGGCCCTGCGAGGGCCTGAAATATTTTATTTCAGGCCCTGCGAGGGCCTGGAATATTTTATTTCAGGCCCTGCGTGGGCCTGAAATAGAAATAACTCAGGGCCTGAAATTAAATGATTTCAGGCCCTGCGTCGAATTGAAATCATGTGTTATAATAGGGTTTTTTACGTAGGTCTAAAATGTAAAGAAACATCTCTTTATATTTTTAAAATCACAATAAAAATTATTTAGAAAGACTACTTTACGAGAGGAATTCTAATTAATATAGAATGATCATTATATTAAAAACGAATTATATATATATATATATAAAGTCAAATATTATTTATTATATTAATTTAATATTATATATTATATTAATATATTATATTTTAATAGATTTTGATTGGAGGGCCTGATGTCATTTGACTTCAGGCCCTCCTTAGGCCTGAAGTCAGATGACTTCAGGCCCTCCTTGGGCCTGAAGTCATCTGACTTCAGGCTCTGCGTAAATAATTAATTTAATAAAAATAATTAATTATAAAAAAAAATTTAATGATTATTTTTGGTGTCTAAACTTCTAATGATTAAAAATTATATTGCAATAGGAGTTTTCTAGGTCTATCAGTGGGTTTCGCTCAAAACCCACTGATATTTTTTCAGAAATCCAGATATGAGAGGTCCATCAGTGGGTTTTGCTCAAAACCCACTGATGGACTAAACTACACCTATTCCTTTGGGAAAAATAATAATTTGAGGTTGGGACACCTAAATTACATTCTCCTAACTCTACCCTAACTATTGATAATGTTTTTTCAGAAATCCAGATATGGGAGGTCCATCAGTGGGTTTTGCCCAAAACCCACTGATGGAAGAACTAAATTACACCTATTACTTTGAGAAAATTAATAATTTAATAATTTTTAAAAATATAAATAAATTATTTTTTATATTTGATTAATATAAATTAATATATTTAATAATATTATTAAATATATTAATATATAAAAAATTTTAAAAAAAGTTGAAGTTTTTTTTCTTAATTTCAAACAGCATGGGCCTGAAATAAAATATTTCAGACCCTGCGAGGGCCTGAAATATTTTATTTCAGGCCCTGCGAGGGCCTGAAATATTTTATTTCAGGCCCTGCGTGGGCCTGAAATATTTTATTTCAGGCCCTGCGTGAGCTTGAAATAGAAATAACTCAGGGCCTGAAATTAAATGATTTCAGGCCCTGCGTCGAATTGAAATCATGTGTTATGATTGGGTTTTTTACGTAGGTCTAAAATGTAAAGAAACATCTCTTTATATTTTTGAAATTACAATAAAAATCATTGAGAAAGACTACTTTACGAGAGGAATTCTAATTAATATAAAAAGATCATTATATTAAAAACGAATTTTATATATATATATATATATATATATATATATAAAAAGAAGTCAAATATTATTTATTATATTAATTTAATATTATATATTATATTAATATATTATATTTTAATAGATTTTGATTGGAGGGCCTGAAGTCATTTGACTTCAGGCCCTCCTTAGGCCCCCTCCTTGGGCATGAAGTCAGATGACTTCAGGCCCTGCGTAAATAATTAATTTAATAAAAATAATTAATTATAAAAAAAAATTTAATGATTATTTTTGGTGTCCAAACTTCTAATGATTAAAAATTATATTGCAATAGGAGTTTTCTAGGTCTATCAGTGGGTTTCGCTCAAAACCCACTGATATTTTTTCAGAAATCCAGATATGAGAGTTCCATCAGTGGGTTTTGCTCAAAACCCACTGATGGACTAAACTACACCTATTCCTTTGGGAAAAATAATAATTTGAGGTTTGGACACCTAAATTACATTCTCCTAACTCTACCCTAACTATTGATAATGTTTTTTCAGAAATCCAGATATGGGAGGTCCATCAGTGGGTTTTGCTCAAAACCCATTGATGGACTAAACTACGCCTATTCCTTTGGGAAAAATAATAATTTGAGGTTTGGACACCTAAAATACATTCTCCGAACTCTACCCTAACTATTGATAATGTTTTTTCAGAAATCCAGATATGGGAGGTCCATCAGTGGGTTTTGCTCAAAACCCACTGATGGACTAAACTACACCTATTCCTTTGGGAAAAATAATAATTTGAGGTTTGGACACCTAAAATACATTCTCCTAACTCTACCCTAACTATTGATAATGTTTTTTCAGAAATCCAAATATGAGAGGTCCATTAGTGGGTTTTGCTCAAAACCCACTGATGGAAGAACTAAACTACACCTATTACTTTGGGAAAATTAATAATTTAATAATTTTTTAATAATATTATTAAATATATTAATTTATATTAATCTATATTATTTATTAATTTATTAAATATATTATTTAATAATATTATTAAAATTTATTAAATTATTTTTTTCCCAAAGGAATAGGTGTAGTTTAGTCCATCAGTGGGTTTTGAGCAAAACCCACTGATGGACCTCCCATATCTGGATTTCTGAAAAAACATTATCAATAGTTAGGGTAGAGTTAGGAGAATGTATTTTAGGTGTCCAAACCTCAAATTATTATTTTTCCCAAAGCAATAGGTGTAGTTTAGTCCATCAGTGGGTTTTGAGCAAAACCCACTGATGGACCTCTCATATCTGGATTTCTGAAAAAATATCAGTGGGTTTTGAGCGAAACCCACTGATAGACCTAGAAAACTCCTATTGCAATATAATTTTTAATCATTAGAAGTTTGGACACCAAAAATAATCATTAAAAAAATTTTATAATTAATTATTTTTATTAAATTAATTATTTACGCAGGGCCTGAAATCAGATGACTTCAGGCCCAAGGAGGGGAAGTCATCTGACTTCAGGCCTAAGGAGGGCCTGAAGTCAAATGACTTCAGGCCCTCCAATTAAAATCTATTAAAATATAATATATTAATATAATATATAATATTAAATTAATATAATAAATAATATTTAACTTCTTTATATATATATATATATATATATAATTCGTTATTAATATAATGGTCATTTTATATTAATTAGAATTCCTCTCGTAAAGTAGTCTTTCTCAATGATTTTTATTATGATTTCAAAAATATAAAGAGATGTTTCTTTACATTTTAGACCTACGTAAAAAACCCTATCATAACACATGATTTCAATTCGACGTAGGGCCTGAAATCATTTAATTTCAGGCCCTGAGTTATTTCTATTTCAGGCCCTCGCATGGCCTGAAATATTTTATTTCAGGCCCATGCTGTTTGAAATTAAAAAAAAACTTCAACTTTTTTTAAAGTTTTTTATATATTAATATATTTAATAATATTATTAAATATATTAATTTATATTAATCAAATATAAAAAATAATTTATTTATATTTTAAAAATTATTAAATTATTAATTTTCTCAAAGTAATAGGTGTAATTTAGTTCTTCCATCAGTGGGTTTTGGGCAAAACCCACTGATGGACCTCCCATATCTGGATTTCTGAAAAAACATTATCAATAGTTAGGGTAGAGTTAGGAGAATGTAATTTAGGTGTCCAAACCTCAAATTATTATTTTTCCCAAAGGAATAGGTGTAGTTTAGTCCATCAGTGGGTTTTGAGCAAAACCCACTGATGGACCTCTCATATCTAGATTTCTGAAAAAATATCAGTGGGTTTTGAGCGAAACCCACTGATAGACCTAGAAAACTCCTATTGCAATATAATTTTTAATCATTAGAAGTTTGGACACCAAAAATAATCATTAAAAATTTTTTTATAATTAATTATTTTTATTAAATTAATTATTTACGCAGGGCCTGAAGTCAGATGACTTCAGGCCCTCCAATCAAAATCTATTAAAATATAATATATTAATATAATATATAATATTAAATTAATATAATAAATAATATTTGACTTTTTATATATATATATATATATATAATTCGTTTTTAATATAATGATCATTCTATATTAATTAGAATTCCTCTCGTAAAGTAGTCTTTCTAAATGATTTTTATTGTGATTTCAAAAATATAAAGAGATGTTTCTTTACATTTTAGACCTACGTAAAAAACTCTATCATAACACATGATTTCAATTCGACGCAGGGCCTGAAATCATTTAATTTCAGGCCCTGAGTTATTTCTATTTCAGGCCCACGCAGGGCCTGAAATAAAATATTTCAGGCCCTCGTAGGGCCTGAAATATTTTATTTCAGGCCCATGCTGTTTGAAATTAAGAAAAAAAACTTCAACTTTTTTTTAAGTTTTTTATATATTAATATATTTAATAATATTATTAAATATATTAATTTATATTAATCAAATATAAAAAATAATTTATTTATATTTTTAAAAATTATTAAATTATTAATTGAGATATTTTTTTAATTGAAATATTTTTTCGATTTTTATCGTACGTTTTTTATCCGATTCCATAATATATTATTTTAAAATAAAAAATCTGAAAAAATATTTTTAAATATCTCGAAATTCGTTATTGAAAAAGAGAAAGAGAAAGAGAATGAAAATGACATGTAGTACTTTGGCAGAAGGGGTATAAGAGGAAGTTCACTAATATAAGTGCGTTATTTGATAACAATGAAATCATGATACGCATTTTGGTAAATACCAATATTTGGATACGCCCTTTGGTAAATTGCCCTATAATATAGCTTATGGTAAGGCTAACATCATTTTTCTTAAACTTTATATATCGTTGCTTTGAAAATTATTGCATTTTAATGTATATCATGCGAAGGACATAGGTATATATATTTTTTCATGAAGGCGTTTGTCCTTTTCTAAGTGATCTCTTATGGTGTGTTTAGTTGAAAAAAAGAGAAAGGGCAAAAAAAAAAAAAAAAAAGAAATGAATTTGCCAATTTTTCTAAGCAAAGAAGAGAAAATGTTTCTAGTTTCTAATCAGCACAACATAAGCATGGGACATTTTCTTTATTTCAATTCCATCCAAATGAATTAGATGGACTGACGTTAGTGAGAGGAAGAAAAATATAATTGGTTGCTTTTCAATTTAATTACATTTCTTCTCTCTTATTTTCTCCCATTAAGTCGACACAGTATTAAAGAAATTTCATCTCAACTAGACTCATGGTTCCTTTTCATGAGATCTAAATAATACAAATCTTGTAGGTATCTTTTTGAACAAAAGATAATCACCCAAATATTAATATAAATGACAGCATCTGCCTTGACAGTCTATTATTACTACTAAACATGAATATCCAACCAAATGGTATTTATGCATATCGACAAAAACCTATATGGCATTCAAGTACCAGATTTGTAGGCTGGGGATTGATGATTTTAGCTCTTTATTTTCAAATTTTAACTCTACGATAACAGAAAGTGGTCACCATAAAATCATTCTAAAGTTATAAAAACATTAGGAAATGACCTCTTGTCACGCATGGTAGGTATGCTTTCTAGTGTCATAATTATGCATGATAGTCCATTAGTGATTTATCCAACAACTCTATTTTCATACTTCTATTCATGTTTTCGGAAATTCTATTTCTAAGATCGCAAGTCTAAATACATCATGATTTATTTACTATTATTTGATTGAAGCAAAATCTCAACCCAAGTTATTAACATTGTATTTTTTATGTTTCAGTTTGCAATATCAAACAAGAGCCAATATTATACAATTTCAATATGATGAAGTAAAAAATAAATGAAGCAAATCATCTACTTCTACTTGGGTGTCTAAGTATAGGTTACGATAAAAAATTTTGGATTGATTTTAGAAATTTATGGTTACAAAATCTTTTGGGTGAAGTTGGTCAAACTTGTATTTTGTAAATACACTTTTGGATTGTATTTAGAGATTTGTAGTTACAAAACTTTTTCGTCAAAGTTGGCTAAATATTTCTTTTGTGAATATACTTTTGGATTGTATCTGATAGATATTTGTGATATATTATTCAATTGTTGTAATAAAAATATTGTGTTGTGGTAAAATATTGTGATATACACTTTTGTTCAATTAAAATTGTATTGCAGTAAAATATCATCAATTACTTTTACAATACAAATAAATGGTAAAGTAATACAGTATCAGGACTTCAACTGTCACGCCCCCAGAGGCACATGCTTGCTCGAAAATCAGGCAGCATCTCCCCTGTACGGCGGATAATATGGGGCAATTATACATAACACACTCATCATAAAAGATGGCTCAGCCATCATAACAGAAAGTAAAACATCACCACGAAGTTCATATTAACATAAAAGATAATGGGTGGCTCAGCCACCTTAAACAGAAAAGAACTACAATCCAAAGAGAACACAAAAGTCTCTGATATCGACAAAACCCAATAACGAATAAAATGCAACTCCAAGTACTGAAATAAATAACTAAACCAAATACGGAAGACTAACTCAACTCAACACTGGGGACTGGCAACTGGATCCTCTCCTGGCTCCAAGAGATACGTCTACCTGCTATCTGAAACAAAAAGGGAAAGCAGGGGTGGTGAGTCCGGGCGGACTCTGCGGGTATATGAGTAGACAATAAGCATGACATAATAAATGACAACTAGTAGAGAATCAAAAGAGTACAGTCCATAAGAAATATAGATTCACCTAAACATGCATAACATATAGTAAAACAACATAACATAAAATCCGAATAAGCACTAAGCATGTATAAAACAACACAACAATAGTAAAACCAAGATATACATGCATGTCAATCAAATGCAACAGTCATAGCTCATATAAATGCAACAATCACAGGAAAAATGCATAAACGAAATACGTATGCACATGATGCAATGACATGTGTCACCCCTGACGCCAGTCAAGCCGTCAACACATCCCATCTATGTGACCGAGTGGGTAGGGCTGTGACAACTGTACGCACTCCCTCTTCTCCTTTATCCTCAAGGAAAAACTCACAACCCTAAAACTCAGCCAATAAGAAGACAAAAAAATCTGAAGAACAGAGACAAATTTCAAAGATCTTAGGCTTACCTCTGACTATGGCCGGCGGTCACAAGATCCAGGGCACAGCTGCGCGACAACAATTGTGCAAAGGAGAAGAAAACGACGAAGAGGAACATGTGGCGTTAGGCGAGTGAAATGAAGAAGAAGAAGATGAAGGAGAAGAGCAGGGAGTGCGGCGTTCGACGTTCGACTAGGGCTGGGGTGTGCTATCGCGCGGCGTGGGGTAGAATTGAAGGAATTCGAGAGAAACTGCTTCGGGGAGGTTTTTAGGGCTTTTAATTGTTTTTTGGAAATTTTACAGAAAGCCCCTCTATGTTTTGGATAATTTCAACTAGGTCCCTAATTTGCAAAGTGGCCCTTTAAAATTTCGATTTTCAACATCAACAAATTTAAATAGTGGCGTAGTAATACAATATAAAATACTTCGATCAAACAAAATTATGTAAAAGTAAAAAATAAACATTTACTGCACCACAATACAAAAATTATAAAGTCATATAAATAATTTATTTCATCAATCAATATAACCTATGAAATCATATATGATCAATTACTTTGATACTTTTATGAAATTGAAGAAGTAATAGATTCTTGTTTACTTCAAAATCGGTCCAATTTTGAACCGATTATGAACTAAAGAAAGACTTCGGTATTTTTATAGAAAGTAATATGCTGATCTGTTTTACTTCATCTATATATATATACACACTTATACTTCAGTAATTATCTATTTATTAGTTCATTGGATCTCAAAAGTATATCCATCAAATTTGCATGATGGACTCTAGGGTTGGAGGCCCAAGTTGAGTGGGCTTGGAGCATATTGACTCTTCAATTAGAGGCCTATATTAACTGGTGGACTTGGAGCTCATGGAGCTTGTGGACTCAAGGCTAGAGGCCAAGATTGAGCAGGACTAGAGGCTATGATTTGAGTGAACTTAGAGCTCAAGAGGAGCTGATGGACTCTAGGTAAGTAGCATGGATCATGGTGATGCTCATGCAACTTGAGGGCAAGAAGTCTAGATAAAGTGTCCCAAATGATGGACTGATGATTAATACATGATTGTTGTCATCATGAGGTATGGAGGTCAAAACTTGACAAAGTCAACATGTCCGTTCTTCTCATGCACTAACCACAACATCCGAGCTAGTAGTCCTCATGATTTACCTCCTCCATGTTAACCCTAAAACGAATTGATGGAGACGCTGGAGGCGAGCAAATCATTTTGTCATCAAAAAGCCTAGATAAAGAATCTGAAGACTCAAAGACATCTTTGACTTTGAGATATTTCCTATTCATGTTTGTCATTAGACTAAGTCTCAAGCATTCTAATGAGTTTGCGAGTGTATTGAGGAGTTAGGAAGGGACTGCCTAGGCTGATCCAATTGACTAGCTAAGGGATGGCAGTTGAGTGAAATGGGGTCTATTTGGATTAGACTCAAGGTCTAGATTTAAAAATGTTTATATTTGAGCAACAATCAAATTTTGATTTTTTTAAAGTTGACTAAAGGTTTCAACATTCAACTATAACCAATTATATAAAATACAACTATGTCAATCCATGAGAACAATTACAATCAATTATATTGACTAATAAAATGGTTGTTGGCATCTAATAATCAATTTTAAGTTATCAAGTTGATTAGGTTAGGGTTCTAATTGACTAAGACATGTCTTAAGTGAGTGTTAGAGGGCTTTGACAAACTTACAGAACCGCTTTGGGTACAATGATTTTAATTGGCACAAATTCAAGCTTTTTAAAGTTATTAAATATTTTTGACCCAAAATGATTGATGTTCTTTCGATGACTCAAATCTATAAAAAATATATATATATAGACAGACTCAGTGGACTACCATAAGTTGGGTGATAGCCATTAGACATAAATTTGATGCATTTAAGGCCATTTAGAAGAGCTTATAATTTAGGAAAAAAAATCAGGGACACCATGGACAGACTTAGGGGATTACTAGAGTATAATAATGTTCATTTGGTATTAACCTACGATCATTAAAGTCGTAAACACTTTGACTAAAAATATTGGATGATCATAAAAAACTCAAAATCTAAAAAGAAAAATATAGACAGATTTAACGGGGCACTAACAATATAATAATGTCCACTTGATATAAATATGAGATCAATTTTTTAAAAAAAATATGGAAATTCAAAAAAAAAAATTCAATCGCACTCATTTAATATGAATTTGAGATTTTTAGATGGTATTCGGGTTGGATTTTCGTTGGTAGATTATCAACAAAAATTTTATTTGTTTTAGATAATAAATGATTTCCGATAACGAGTGATTTTCGCCGCATTTTTTTGGAATACAATCAGATATCAAAAAAATTTGGAAGGATAAGGTTTTTCACAATTTAGGATTAACAAAAAAAAATTCTCAAAATTACGTTTCGATTTTTCTTTTTGTTAACCCTCTTCGTCCCTACTTCCTCCATCTTCCATCCGTCCCTCAAATGAGGCCGAGAATCGAGAGGAGCAACAAGGAGAAAATTGTCGGTGAAGCTGGCGAGGAAGCAGGAGGCGGCGAGGAGGAGTAGTAGACAAAAAGGCGAAATTATTCGCCCCAGCGCCCCCGCCGCACCCATCCCAAGATCATCACGAGGGAGATAAATCACGATCACCGGAGTAATTAGTGCACAGTTAGGCCGAGAATTGATACACCAAACTCCCAGAGTTTTAATCCAGTGCGCCTCGTGCGACTCAAACCCAGGACCTCTTAGACAACACCCCCATACACTAATCATTTCGGATCCCCGTGAGGACGGCGAGGAGGAGTAGTAGCCTGCACGTTAGGAGGACGGTGACAACAATGCAGGCACTGTTGAAAGGCGAGCAGAATGCAATGGGCAGGTGGTTGGCGAGGTGGGCGGTGCCGTGGTCGTTAGCACTTGTGATATGGCTTGCTGGGACAACGATGAGGAAGGTGGCGGAGCAACCACCGAAGGCGACTAGAGCGGTGGTGGACGTTGCTCCTAGATTTGGTCTTCGTCTTTTTTTTCTTTTGGATTTTCTAAACTTGTGGCTAAGTTATATTTCAGAGTTAGATCTAAAAACTCGACTTCATTTTCAAATTCTAGGAACATATATCTTCTTGTCATACTTCCAACGGCAATTTACTAAAAGGCGTACGTAAGAATTAGAAATTACTATTTCATGTACCATGGTTTCTAATTTATCAAAGGGCGCAACACATTAAGTGAAGTTCCTATTATACCCTTCCCGCCACAAAATACCTTTTTGGATTCACATTTTCGAGACATCCGAACCACTTTGGTAGTAAAATAATAATTAGTGGTTTGGATGGGCAGGCAGTGGTAATTTTGTCCATTCTCTCTCAGCGCAATAACGTAAATGGTATTGTCGAAGGAGGAGGACATTGTGCGCGCCCTAGTTGTGCTTTAGTCGTTGCTTTAGTCGCGAGCTCATCCCTCGAATCCCTCCGCCCAACCAAAACCTAGGCAAGTATCGAATGTGTTAGTGTGTGATCCTGAGGCGGCTTTAAGTGTTAAAGTTGAAGTCCAGACTGCTCGGCACTTTTAAAGTAGGATTTAGGGTTTCTGCAGGGTTGATTTTTATTATAATGGTAGGAAGAAGGTCTGTGGGTGGTTCATCGTCTTCTTCATTGGCATTAATCACCAAGGTATGTTAGCGATAGGCTTAGGTAAGAACAACATAGTTTGTGAAAATATTTATACTTATTTTTGCTGAATAAATTTGTAATGTATAAAAACTGTAGGGTTCAGATGAGTTTGGGAAAAAATTACATTGGTGCAGTGGTTTAGGCCACTTTAAACATTTTGTTGAAGCATTTGAAATTTTAAATGAGCGATACATTGCGAAGATCAAAGAGTCGTCCTTCAGTTTTTTCTTAAACATACAAGAATTGCAGTATATCCGGGGAATTTTGGTTAATATATTTGAAAGTTGGGATTCAACCTCGCAAGTTTTTAAATTCTCAGGTAATAGTTTTAATTATGAATTGTAAACAATATCTATAGTAAGATAAAACATGGATATAGATAGCCTTAATTAATTTATATTTAATAAATTTAAAGGAGTGAATTTCAGGTGAAATTAACTTAAGGTCCGCGGTAGGCCTGAAATAAAATTATTTTCAAGCCTACCGAGGTCCTGAAGTAATTTTACTTCAGGCCCTCGGTAGACTTGAAAATAATTTTATTTCAGGCCTACCGAGGGTCTGAAGTGATTTTACTTCAGGCCCTAGGTAGGCCTGAAATGAATCATTTCAGGTCCACGTTGGGCCTGAAATGATTCTTTTCAGGCACAACGTGGGCCTGAAATCAATTCATTTCAGGCCCACGTTGGGCCTGAAATGAATTCCTTTCAGGCCCAACGTGGGTCTGAAAAGAATTCATTTCAGGGCCAAAGTGAAATAAGTTGAAGTCTATATTGTTGATGATAATTAAATATTTTAATTATTTCAGGTGTACCGGTTGCGTTCACCAGACGAGATGTTGCTTTGTTACTGGGTATGGTGGACCGTGGAGTTTCGGTCCCTATTAATTCAACTAAAGCATCGGGTGACCTCTATCGTACTTACTTCTCGAAAGAATAACAACCTACCAGAACAAGAATTGAGGACTTACTTAAATATTATTCTAAAAGTGTTGAATCAGAGGATGATGTGTTATTAGTTTGTAAATTATATATTTTGTATATATTTGTTTGTGTTTTGTTTTCGTCTAGTTCATATAAGGTCCCTCTAGATCTTGTAGATATAGTAGATGATTATAACAATCTTGGTAGATTCAACTGGGTGGAAGCTATCTATAAATTTTTGTCTCCACAATTACCTTAGATTGGAGAATTATTTTCATCAACTCAGGGAAACCAGAGGACCACCAACCTCCCTTACGTAAAGGGATTTGCTGGACTTTTGGCTGTGAGTAGAATTTTCTGGATAAAATTTATAATATTTTGCTGTCATTAATGTAATTGTCTGGAAAACTTTGTGTAGGGATGGTTTTTGGAGCATGTACTCATTCAAAAACCATACAATGTTGAAGGACCCCGAATAAATAAGTGGAGGAATATTCCTTCGCATATTAGTAGGGTGAGGGACCTTGTCACCAAATCAGGTCCGAAGAGGTATTTATTCTAAACTGTGATCTATGTTAGGTTGATATAGAGGCAGTAAAATTTTTGTCCTTGGTAATTGACAAGTAATCATTGAAATAATTCCTAACCTACATGAAAACACATTCTTTGAGAACCTTGAGATTGGTGATGACATTCCACGGGCAATGGAGACATCAGAAGGGCATCACACAGATGATGTAAGGCCATGTGGGGAATGCATTCTTAAAGACACCCTAATCAAGGAGTTAACAGAGGAGAATATATGTTTGAATGAAAGGGTTAAGAAATTAATTTCAATTATTGAAAAAAAGGGGATGAAGGGTCAAGAAAGCTATCCTGTAGTCGTTCCTCTTTCTGATCCAGTATCTTGTAAAATAAGGAGAGGACGTGACCGAAGTCGGTATGATTACAGGGATACTCCAATTGAGAGTCCAGTATGACACCAACTATTACATAAGGGGAAGCGGAGAAAGGAAGAAATATCAAAAGTCATGGACAAGGGGAAAAGGATACTTAGTGAGGAGGATATGGATGAAGCAAGAGAAACAATTACTGTAATGGAAGTCATATCTAAAGAAGATATAGAGGAGGAAAAAAGAAGGACCTCTGAACTATACAAAATGAGGCAACAAGGCATTGATGTATGTGAGTTATTTTCATATAAATTACGTCAAATTTATTGAATTTGGTCATTAATGTTGAGGCAATCGGCCCTTAAATGATTGGAAGATCATGGTTTTGATGTGTGGGCGAATACGTTTAAAGTTAGAGTGTTATGTTGTATTTGATTTGTGTGATTGAGTTTGCAGGACTTGGAGAATCACACTTGGTGGACCTATCCGAGGGACGAGAGCCGAGGGAGGAGAGCTCCAAGGGCAAGCCGGGAAGTGGACTTCAAAAGGCACACGTGAAGGGTGGCATGGAGGCAAGCCAAGGGAAGGCTTGCGTGCGCATCCAAGGGACAATAGCCAGAGGAAGAGGACTTCAAGAGGCGAGCCAAGGGAGCAGACCTGAAGGCACACGCGAAGGAGAAGGTTCGGAGTGGCTGGAGATGAGCTGGGAGGCAGGGCAGTCGACTGGCCTGGAGGCAGTCGACTGCCAAAACCCACAGAAAGTTCGCAGCTTCGGACCAGTCAACTGGCCATGGGGCAGTCGACTGGTATACCCCAAAACTAGCCTTTGGCTAGCTGTTTGCTAGCCGTTGGGTGGCATTTAATGCCGGGCCAGTCGACTGGCAGTCGACCGGTGTGAGTCTGGACAGACTGCGAATCTGTCCTTTTCACCTATAAAAGGAGCTCCTCGTTACACGTGTATGCACAGTTCCGTACAGTAACGAAGTGCTGCCCAATTGTAGAGTGATCTTTGCTTCCTCCATCATATTTCTGCATCTGTAAAGAGGGAGCTTTTGCTGTAAAGGTTTCTCCACCTCAAGGAGACTTTTCGATAGTGAAAAGTGGTGCTCGTAGCGTGGATCCTTGGATTAGTCACCCATCTGGGTGGATACCAAGTAAAAGAATTTTGTTAGCATTGTTATTTCTTTTGCATATTATTTCCACTGCGCTAACATTTTTGTAGAGATCAAAACGATCCGCGAAAGTGCATTCACCCCCCCCTCTGCACGCCTACATCGATCTTTCAGTTGGTATCAGAGCAGGTGCATTTCGGAAGATCTAACAGTCAACCAGAGCAATTGTAATGGCGTTTCAAGAGGGATACTCCACCGCACGACCACCATTCTTCGACGGCAACGACTTCGCGTAGTGGAAAGGTAGAATGCAGTACTATCTTATGAATGACATAGAAACTTGGATAAGTGTTGCAGATGGCTTCGAAGCGCCCGTCGATGAAAGAGGAGACCCAACACCTATGAGAACATGATCAAAGGAGGTGATGAAAAGGGCGCAGTCAAATACCAAGGCCACCACCACACTGCAATGCGGGCTCTCAAAAGAGCAACTGAACAAGGTGGGGCCGTTCAAGAGCGCCAAAGAACTATGGGACAAGTTGGTAGAACTGAACGAAGGGTCAAATGAGTCCAGAAGAGCCAAGAAGGACTTGTTGGTGGCCCAACTGCAATCCCTCTCCATGAAGAGCAACGAGACAGTCAGTCAACTGCATGGAAGGGTAAAGGAAGTGATCAACGAGCTCCATGTAATTAGAGAGAAAATCGAAAACAGGGACATCGTCAGGTATGTCTTACAAGCCTTCCCGAGAACCACCCTGTGGGCATCCATGGTTGATGCTTACAAGATATCGAGGGACTTATCTTTAGTTAAATTAGACAATCTATTTTGTGAATTTGAACTGCACGAGCAAGCTAACATTTCGGCAAAAGAGAAAGGTATTGCTTTTGTTGCAGAAAAGGAGAAGAAGAGGAGAAAGGAGAAGAAGAAGGTGATCTACTCATCATCCTCGGACTCAGAAGAGTCAAGTGCCTCTATGGACAATGACAAAGAGGCCTTTATGGTAAGGAAATTTCGTAAAGCATTTAAAAGTTTTTCTAACAAATCATATATTAGGAAAGGGGCCAAAGGTAAGGTTAAGGCCAAGGAGATAATATGCTACAACTGTCACCAAGAGGGACATATGAAGAACGAGTGTCCCCAGTTGAAGAAAAGGGAGCACAAGAAGGAAGACAAGAAGAAGAATGACAAGAAGAAGTCAAAGGGAAAGGAAAAGAGTGCCACGAACCTCAAGGCAACTTGGGACGATCCCTCATCCTCAAAGGAAGAAGAAGAGCAAGTCTCCCACTTCGCTCTCATGGCACAAGATGACTCGGACTCATCAAACGATGAACGGAGCTCAAGCAGTGAAGATGAGAGCTCCTCCACTTCATCATCATCAGAGTCAGAAGCTTCGGTAAGTGAGGTATACCACTTACCCTCCTCTACCTTAGTGAAAATTATTTCTAGCACGAACATGGATTTAGCTAAGGCTAGAAGTAGAATTAAGGATCTTAAGGAAGAAATTGTCATGCTTAGAGTAGAAGCTATTAAACTTAAAGATTTGCATGTTAGCTCTACCTCTTCACATGTTTCACATATTGAAAATGAAAATAAGGAGTTAAGGAGACAAGTAGATGACCTCACAAAGACCCTTAGAAAATTTCAAGTAGGATCAAGTAACCTTGATATGATCATCAACAGTCAAAGGGTTGTATATAACAAGGCCGGATTGGGTTATAGACCTAAGATCAAGGAAGTAGCATTCTTCTCACTTACCGGTAGGATTGGTGCATCTAGGAGACTAGGGGCTAGGGGAACCACAAAGAAGACATGGGTACCTAAGAAATTCTTAAATGATACTAATGGATCAAAAATATGGGTACCAAAAGAGTATGTTTTCCGTGTTGTTTAGGTAAAGGTGAAGGAAGCCCCAACCTTGTGGATAGTAGATAGTGGATGCTCAAGACACATGACCGGGGATGTGAGCAAGTTCACCACTATTAGCTACCTAAGAGAAGGGACGGTCTCCTTTGGGAACAGTGGAAAGTTAAGGATCATTGGTAGGGGCACAATTGAGGTATCTCCCATTATTTCGATTCATAAGATACTTTTAATTAAGGATATGAAGTTTAATTTATTAAGTGTAAGTCAATTATGTGATGCCGGGTTTAGAGTAGAATTTCATGCTAAGAAATGTGTAATAAGACAAAGTGACTCAAACACTATCATACTAGAAGGGTTTAGAGAAGCAAACTTATATTATCTTGATCTATCTTATGCTACTAACAATGTTGTTAAGTGTCTCATGTCTAAAGAAGAAGAAGGGTGGTTGTGACACCGAAAACTTGGACACGTCAACATGAGGAACATTGCAAGAGTGGCCAAGGAAGAATTGGTGAAGGGACTCCCAATGATCAAGTATGAGAAGACCAAGTTGTGTGATGCATGCCAAGAGGGTAAACAATCCAAAGCATCACACAAAGGTAAAACTCTAGTCACCACTTCCTTACCTTTAGAACTTTTGCACATAGACCTTTTTGATTGTCATAGTACTCCCTCACTTATGGGGAGTAAGTATTGCCTAGTAATAGTAGATGACTTTTCTAGGTTTACTTGGGTCTATTTCTTGAAACATAAGGATGATACCCTAGATATCTTTATAGGATTTAGTAAAAGGGTAGAAAACGAAAAGAACATCAAAATAAACCGAATTAGGAGTGACCATAGTGGGGAGTTCCAAAATGCTAACTTCACACAATTTTGTGTTGAAAATGGGTACAAGCATGAGTTTTCATGCCCAAGGACTCCTCAACAAAATGGGATAGTTGAGAGGAAAAACCGAGCCCTACAAGAAGCTGCTAGGACTATGCTTAATGCATACTCTCTTCCTAGCTACTTTTGGGCCGAAGCGGTTAACACCGCCTGCTATATCCAAAACCGGGTGTTGGTACATAGGTTTTTAGGAAAAACACCCTTTGAACTTTGGAATGGAAGGGTACCTCAAGTCCACTATATTAGGGTCTTTGGATGTAAAGTCTACATCTTAAACACCAAAGACGACCTAGAAAATTTGAGTCAAGCCGATGAAGGAATCTTAGTAAGGATACTCTTAACTAGTAGGGGCTATAGGGTGTACATCAAGAGGACAAAAGTGATTGAGGAGTCCTCTAATGTCAATTTGATGAAACCACTAGTACCTCCCTAGAAAGGCTTCTATTGATAAGGATATAGAAGAGTCCAACCTCTTGCCCANGAGTAAGAAACACACTAGAGGATGAGGAAGAAGGAGTAAATGAAACTACAACCTCCAGGCCCTTGAGACATCACCATGATCATCCTATTGACCAAATTCTGGGTGATGTCACTCAAGGAGTAAGGACTAGATCATACTTTAGGGACCAAACGAGTCAAATAGCTCTAATCTCCCAATTAGAACCCAAGACCATTGATGAAGCATTGGGAGATGTTGATTGGGTCTTGGCCATGCAAGAAGAGCTAAACCAATTTGAGAGGAGTGAGGTTTGGGAGTTAGTTCCTAGACCCACTAATTGTACCATTGTAACCACGAGATGGGTTTTTAGGAACAAATTAGATGACCAAGGTAAAATCACTAGGAACAAGGCTAGATTAGTGGCTAGGGGGTTTAACCAAGTTGGGGGATTAGATTATGATGAAACTTATGCCCCTGTAGCTAGGTTGGAATCAATTAGAATTCTACTAGCCTATGCCGCTCACATGGGTTTCACACTCCACCAAATGGATGTGAAGTCGGCATTCCTGAATGGGATCATTAAGGAAGAGGTCTATGTAGAATAACCCCCCGGGTTTGAGGACCCTAACTATCCAAGACACGTGTTCAAATTAAGGAAAGTCTTATATGGATTGAAACAAGCTCCCCGTGCTTGGTATGAGAGGCTCTCTTCATTTTTAGTGTCTAAGGGGTTTAGGAGAGGAACAATTGACCCGACATTGTTCCTAAAATCTAAGGATAAGGATATATTTGTTGCCCAAGTCTATGTAGACGATATCATTTTTGGGTCAACAAATAATGACTTCCTACAAGAATTCATAAAGTGTTTGGAAGATGAATTTGAAATGAGTCTTGTGGGAGAGTTAACCTTTTTCTTAGGCCTTCAAGTTAAGCAAACTAATGAAGGTACACATGTATTTCAAACCAAATATGCTAAGGAGATGTTAAAGAAATTTGGTTTAGAAAATGCTAAGGAAGCATCTACACCCATAGGAACTAATGTGAAAATGGATAGTGATATTGAAGGCAAAATGGTAGACTCTAAACACTATAGGAGCATGATTGGTAGCCTCCTATACCTAACCGCTAGTAGACCCGACATACTTTTTGCGGTAGGTATGTGTGCAAGGTACCAATCGTGTGCCAAAGAGTCCCATTTGGTTGTAGTCAAGAGGATCCTAAGGTATGTGAAAGGGACCCTAAACGTCGAACATTGGTATCCTAGAACCCCTAATGTTGACCTAATTGGATACACTGACTCGGACTATGCGGGGTGTAAGTTAGATAGGAAGAGTACAAGTGGAGGATGTCAATTCCTTGGGTCTTCCTTAGTTAGTTGGAGTAGTAGGAAACAACCATGTGTTGCCCTATCAACAACGGAAGCAGAATATGTGGCAATGGGTGGGTGTGTTTTCCAACTCCTTTGGATCATGTACACCTTAGAGGACTATGAGCTACATTACACCAAGGTCAAAGTCTTGTGTGATAATGTAAGCACAATCAACTTAACTAAAAATCTGGTTCATCATTCTAGGACAAAACACATTGAAGTGAAACATCACTTCATTAGAGACCATGTGGTAAGGGGAGACATAGAACTACACTATATTGAATCAAAGACAAACCTAGCCAACATCTTTACCAAGCCTCTTCCCGAATCGGAGTTTACATCCTTAAGAAGAAGCCTTGGAATGTGTTTTGTGGAAGTATAGAATGAACTTGGACACATCAGCTTTGAAAAAGGGTGCTTGATCCATTAGGGTGATACATTTGGGTCACTTGTGCTTGTGGCACATTGTTGAGCCATTAAAAGTATCAAAATATCAAAACTAGACCAACTATGGGGGAGACAAGTGTTTAATCAATGGACACTTTGCCAAAGATCATAGTTGGACATTTTAAACTTTGAAAACCATTTCATGCTTTACATACTTGGCCATGTTTTTCAAAGTCATATAATTGCAAATTTGGTTTCAAAATTTGATACAAAATGTAGTGTTTTTCAAAACTTTTGGATTTTTATCAAAAGTCATGCATGTTTGGAATTTTATATGGTTTAATATTTTTCCCTGATAGAGTATATCATTTCAAACATGCATGCAAAATTTTATAATTTTTAGATTTTTCTGGAATTTTCTGGGAGTTTCTGAATTTCGACAGAAAAGCTGAAATTTCAGACTGATGGCGTATCAGTCGACTGCCCTATGGGCAGTCGACTGGCATAGCTATTTTCAGCTGCTGTGAGAAAATTCAGAAATAAATTATTCTCACATATGATGCCATAGGTTTGGGTTGCTCGAGGCAATCTTTTTGATGGTGTCAAAGGGGGAGAATGAGTGGTTTAAGTTAGAATTTTGACTTAAAATGGATGATTTTAGGTATTTTGTCTAACTTAGACCTTGAAAGGTTAAAATTTGGAGAGAAGACATGGATTAAGGGGGAGGTACCTCTTAGGTTCTGATATGTCTTATATTTTTACATATTGTTGTTGTTAAGCGGTAACTTAACTTGGATTTAGATTAGAATTGAAAATGGGGGGAAGACATAGATTAAGGGGGAGGTTGCCTCTTAGGTTTACTATGTCTCATGCTTTTTCAATTGCTATCTATTGTTGTTGCTTTTGCTACTGCTATTTATCTCTAACTTAAACATATTTCCACGCATCAAAAAGGGGGAGATTGTTGAGGCAATCAACCCTTAAATGATTGGAAGATCATGGTTTTGATGTGTGGGCGAATAGGTTTAAAGTTACAGTGTTATGTTGTATTTGATATGTGTGATTGAGTTTGCAGGACATGGAGAATCACACTTGGTGGACCTATCCGAGGGACGAGAGCCGAGGGAGGAGAGCTCCAAGGGCAAGCTGGGAAGTGGACTTCAAAGGGCACACGTGAAGGGTGGTATGGAGGCAAGCCAAGGGAAGGCTTGCGTGCACATCCGAGGGACGATAGCCAGAGGAAGAGGACTTCAAGGGGCGAGCCAAGGAAGTAGACCTGAAGGCACACGCAAAGGAGAAGGTTCGGAGTGGTTGGAGCTGAGCAGGGAGGCAGGGCAGTCGACTGGCCCAGAGGCAGTCGACTGCCAAAACCCATAGAAAGTTCGCAGCTTCGAACCAGTCGACTGGCCTAGAGGCAGTCGACTGGTATACCCCAAAACTAGCCGTTGGCTAGCCGTTGGACGACATTTAATGCCGGGCCAGTCGACTGCCCTCGGGGTAGTCGACTGGTGCGAGTCTGGACATACTGCGAATCTGTCCTTTTCACCTATAAAAGGAGTTCCTCGTTACACGTGTATGTACAGTTCTGTACAGTAACGAAGTGCTGCCCAATTGTAGAGTGATCTTTGCTTCCTCCATCATATTTTTGCATCTGTAAAGAGGAAGCTTTTGCTGTAATGGTTTCTCCACCTCAAGGAGACTTTTCGATAGTGAAAAGTGGTGCTCGTAGCGTGGATCCTTGGATTAGTCACCCATCTGGGTGAATACCAAGTAAAAGAACTATGTTAGCATTGTTATTTCATTTGCATATTATTTCCACTGCGCTAACATCTTTGTAGAGATCAAAACGATCAAAGAAAGTGCATTCACCGCCCCCCCCCCCTTGCACACCTCCACCGATCCTTCACTAGCGAAGGGCTACTAGGAGTTAAAGACCTGGCGAAGGACTGCTGGGCACCAGGCGAAGGACTGCCTGGAATTGAAGACCTGGCGAAGGACTGCTGGGCACCAGGCGAAGGACTGCCTGGAACTGAAGACCTGGCGAAGGACAACTAGGCACCTGGCGAAGGACTGCTGGGCAAAAGTCCAACTGGAGGAGCCGGTTGGCATCAGGTAAATTCTCCTGAGAGGAGTAGGTGAGGACGCGTTCCCCGTTGAGGGAACAGTAGGCGTCGGTTCGACCTAGGGTTCCATTTTGGAGACCCAAAGTCAGAACCAAGACAGCTAAGGCTGTATAAACCTAATACTCTATTGCTTCATATTGTTTTGGACAAACCCTGGATGCAGGACCGAAGGAACGTGTGTCTGCAGCTCAGAATGCCCAAAGGAGAGAGGCAAGTAGCTGAGCAGGGCGCCCCCAATGTCTCTAAGGCCAATATAAAACAAGTGAAGCAAAGAAGTGCTTCGGTAGCTTACTGGGCGGGGCGCCCCCATGCTCCCAGGCGCCCCCTGCGTCCCAGGTGCCCCCAGTGCCCAGGGCGCCCCGCGCTTAAGCCAGCGAAGCAGATTAATCTCATTCAGCCAAGAAGCCCGCTGAAACAGTCAACCAGGGCGCCCCCTGCTTCCCGGGCGCCCCCATCAAGGTTCGATCCCTATTTTGGATGGATAAAACGCTGACTGAGACTGTTGCGGATCAAAGGCCACGTGGAGGGCGCCCCCAACGTCCAGGGTGCCCCCAGACCTACTATATAAAGCCCTCGAACCCCAAGTCTTCTGAACAACTTCTTCCAATGCAATTTCGCTCTTCTGCTCCAGCGCTCTGCTCCGAAAACCTCCCGACTCGAGATACAAGCGCCGACGACGTCCCCCTGCTCCTAAATACAATCCACACCAGACGTCGGTAACGAAGAGCTGTTTATTAAGTTTACTATACTACTCTTGTAACATCTTTCTGTAAACTGTTTTGCGCATATAGAATTGCCCGCAGTAAACAGTCAACGACCGTGGGTCTTGGAGTAGGAGCCGACCGCGACTCCGAACCAAGTAAAATCTTGGTGTTTGTGTGTTGTTTTGTTTTTAATTTTTCCGCTGCATATTCTCTTTTCTCAATCCGAAACGATTTATGATATTCACGCCCCCTCTATCGTTCTTCTCGATCCAACAGATGGAAGACGATGGTATGAGCATCCATATGCTCATGCTGCTTTTGTAGCTCAGGTACCATAGCGGCCAGTATGATGCAAGTCGCAAGTTCAGAATCGGCCAAATGTTTTTGATAGGCCACTAACTGGTCTGGAGTTGCATCTTCAGGAGGATGGTTGGGAAGTTGTTCTTCAAGGACATAAGCAAGCTTTTCTGCCTTGAGGACTATCCTCAGGTTTCGAAGCCAGTCCATGAAGTTTGGCCCAGTCAGCTTATTGGTGTCCAAAATAGAACGCAAATTTAGAGAAGACATGATCAGGTGATTATCCTAGAAATACAAATTGAGGTTATGTGATGAGAATGATAAAGAATGCATCAATATACATTAATTAAATCCTATTTATTTTTCGAATTGAATAACCCTTTTTATCAATTCGGGAGATCGTAGGAACATCTCCAAATATGTTGATATCCAACCATAGATAGGAACAACCATGGCTAGAGTCCATCAAGTTATTCTTAGCTATGAAGGTAGGTAATTATACCGATTACATATTATACATATGTAACTATCAAATTATGCTATCAACTAATTGAATGTTTGCATAAATCATTGGGTTGTTAACTCATTAACAAGTATGCAGCAATATACATAGCACCCAACTGGACCTCTCTTTACATCGACCTTGGCTGTGGCATAACAAATCGATGCTCCAAGCTTAAGGCTGGCCCATTAATCAAGAAATAGTTTTAATATGGTTGGAGCTCATTCAACCGTTTAGTTAGGCTTGGATGTGTCCAACAACCAAAACTAAGGATTGACCTCTGACTCCAACTATATTAATCATAAACTAATTCCATGGTTTGAACATGTTGAGGTTCAAGCCGGGCATGGATGTGTCCATCAACCCAAACGAGAAACAAAACTCCGGTTCTAACCATATTAATGGAAGGTGTTGGCCTTAATATTTTGTAAGAGGTTTTGAGTCTCATCTTTTTCTTTTATGCACATTCATGACATATAATTATGTCATGTTCTAATGATTTCCTTAATAAAGTATGTATGTGACTTAATTTATCACGTCTCATTAATTGAATTAGGAACCGGATTTCCTAATTCTAATTTCATACTTTATTCAAGGAATTGTTTTGGGAAACAATTTCCTGAATTATCATAATCAATTTTCCGAAATAATATGTTTTAGACTTTGATTTCTCTAAATCAAATCTTATTAAATTAAGAGACAGATTCCCTTAATTCAACCACATATTATTTTCATGAAAATCTTATTTAAGGAAATATACTCTATAGGAAACAATTTTCCTAATTAATTTTGGAGACAATAATATGTAAGAGCATCACCTCATAAATCAAATAAGGAAATTATCGTTTGAGAATCACCTCAAAAAAATTTCCAAGATTTGATCACATATTTTATTTATGGAAAATTAAAATCAATAACTTAATTTGGACGTCTCTCCGAGGCTCAATCCAAAATAAGCATTTGACAGTTTAAATTCAATTTAGGAAATTTAATTATAACAACTAACTTTAAATTGGACGGCTCCCCGAGGCTAAATCCAAAATAAAGAATTTTGTAAATAATTTAATTTCCAATTATAAATTTTAATGCCAATTAATATTCCCATAATTTGTCTAGACTTTCTTGAAAGAAAGTGCCCAAAATTGCAAGCTTTCCATAACTGGAAAGTTTCCAAAAATAAAAGGTTTTCAGAATAATTGTAAGTTTCTGGTACAAAGAAAACTTACGTTTTTCCAAATTAGAAAATTTCCAAAATAGAAAATTTCTAAAATTGAAAAGTTTCCAAAAATGGAAAGTTTTCACAATTATCATAAAATTTCAGAAACAGAGATATTTCAAAAGTTTGCAAAATTTCATGAGGATTTCCAAACTTTGAAATTCCTAAATCGAAAATTTACCATAATTGGAATGTTTCCATAATTGAGATCATGATAAAGCTTTCCGCAAAACAATTATATGATTATGTCGAACATAAACCTCGGCTCTGATACCACTGATAGGACCGGGTGCATGTTGACATGGATGCGGGTTCGTAATTTCAAAATTAATTACGTACAGCGGAAGGTTTAGCATAAATAATTTCTCTAAATCATTTAACCTCACATCTAAGCATGCAATTTTATCTTGTGTAGACATCATCATATATTTGATTTTTGCAGAAACGTAAACTAATTTACATATTACCTCGCATAACTCGAAGGAAGAGACGAGATCCAACCGTAAGGGTCCCTTGGAAGCTCCGCCTCTATTCGCGTCCACGCCGAGTGTCTTCGGGATGACTTCGCAAAGCCATGAGTTTCGTGTTCTCGAGAACTACTAGATTCTCCGAGAACGCGACAAGAAAAATCAAGAGAGAAGTCGGAAGACTAACCACAAAAGGATGGCCGGCTAGTGCTCCTTCTTGGGGCTGGTTGCCGCACGACAAGAAGGGGAGAAGAGAAGGAGAGAAAGAGAGTGAGAGAATCTATGCCTTCGTCTCTTCGATTATCACCCAAGCCTTGCCTTGGGTCCTTTATATAGTGGCCTCTCAACCATCAAGCCTCTCAAATATGGAATAACTTATTCCATCAGGCCAAGTTTGATTCTATATCATGGTTAAAATCATATTTTAATTTATGATAAAAATCAATCAAGTCTCTTCTCTATTATGGAATAAATTTCCTTATCATGGTAAATCAATCCATGATTGATTTTATAAAATAAACCAATCCATGGTTCATTTTAATTTCCATGAAAAATAAACCAAACCTTGGTTTATTATATAAAAATTTATATTATCCATAATTTTATAAAACAAACCACACTTGGATTATTTTATAAATTGAACCAAAAACTTGGTTCTCTCCCTTTGTTGTGGCCGGCCAAGCAAAGAGGATGGAGGCCCTCTTTGGCCGGCCCATTCAAGCCAAGCCCCAATGAATTAAACTTTTTAATTCATCTATTAAGTCTTCAAAAGACTTTAGCCATTTTACGCTTCCGATGCGTCTCTGAAAAATTCAAATTCGACTTATCGTTTGACTTAACCAAACTTAATCTCTCTTGATTGGAAAATCCAATTTTTAACTCATTTTAAATCCCTCGGATTACTCGTAGTGCGTGTGACTAAATAGGCTTTCGCCGTCTATAATTAATCAATTATAGAACGATCATGAGTGACACCTAGTAGTACATCATGATCCCCAATTAATCGAAAGATCAACGGTTGTCCTCAGAAACAATTCTGAAACCCTTCAGCAGCTATAATGAATCGTGTCCCATTCCCTTCACCATCTTATACCCACTTGGTTCAGGACATGGTCTATGTGTGTCAGTCCCCACTAGGCTGACTACGTCACACCTAACCCAAGTAACGTTTTCTCGTCCTACGGATTCTAATTACTCTCATGTAGTTAAGAGATTCATACTCTGAACATGTCATGCTCTGGCCATAGGCTTCGAGTAACAATCCGACGATAGGCCTCGGGTATACATCTCCTCGCAAGGAGTGTTGAATCCTTTGTAGGTTGTTCAAACATCTTCGGGCACTTCGGCTTATACCCAATCATCCTGGGTCCATACCTCCTTGGAGATGCTTGCTTAAGATGTCAAAGTATAAGTCTCCATGACCAAGATGACTTGAACACCGTAAGTCAAAGGAACATCGCACTTAAGCTGCAGTAAGAACTTCACTGACATATCTATATGTAGACTACGATATGAAATTTTACAGCCAGTCACTCCAATGAACTAGTTCCCTTAACTAGCATTCATGTTTATCTCCGGACATCTCAATGTTACCAGCCAGTGAGAATCAGCTGATTACAGAATAACCCATGCTATTCTCAACAGAATTGATAGTGTCCGTATTTATCAATTCATCGACTAGGGACAATTTCAGTACATCACAATTGCACATGTAGAGATAATCACTAGTTGTGAATTCATCACAAATTCTCTCATGCTGTGAATTGTATTGCGGACATTCAGTAAATAAGTTTAAGATCTCAATCAAATACACAAACATGTATACTCAAATAGTGAATATTCATTTATTAGAATAAATGATTACAATCATAAGGCGATTGCCTTAGGACACTTCTCTCATATCATTAACATGTATCTGATCTCAGATTTGTTGTATACTCCTTTTTAAGATTCATGAATTAAGTCAAGGTTCTTGGATCTTGTAGTGAAGGTTTCCAGTAAGTCCTTAAGATTTTGAACTTCACCTTTTATGGTGGAGTTTTCATTTTCTAGTTGAATAGATTTTTCAAGTTGATTTTGTTCATTTGAGTTTTTGGTAATAATTTGCTCCTTAAGGTCTTCATTTTCCTTAAGGAGCAGGTCAACCCTAGTTTCATATACAAACATTTTTTTTATCTAAATAGGAAATAATTTTAAAAATTTTACATTAAGTTATTCTTCTACCTTATTGAAATTGTCGAGTGTAGACTCACCTCCTAAGTCTGAGTCACTTTCTATCTCATGTCTGATTGCTATCAGCGCAAGGTTGCCAGTGTGATTCATGATTTCTATGTCTGAGTCTTCTGAGGAGGAGTCATCCTAGGTTGCTTGGAGTGCCTTGTTTTGATTTGTATCTTTGGATTGGTACATTCTTCGATTTGGACATTCATTCTTCAAATACCCTTTCTTTTTGTTGTTGGTGCAAAAAGTATTAGACAAGAATAGTCAATCTCTAGGGTTTCGATGTTTGACAATATACTAAGGTCTGGTCAATCTGAGCAAAGGTTAAGCCAAACAGGACTTAATGTTTTGCAGAGTGACTAAACCTAAATCTTGTTAGTTAAACCAAGAGCTAAGCTAAGTAGGACCTAATGTTTGGCAGAGGAAAATCTAGTCAGGATCAGATAACTAGCAAAGAAGTCCTTATTAAGGCATCGAAGACTTGGTGAGTGAAGCTGGGCACGAAGTTCTAGTTTAGGAAATTGGGCACGAAGACCTGACTGAAAGTTGGGCATCGAAGTCCTAGTTCGAGGAATTGGGCACGAAGTCCAAGTCAAGGATTGGGCAAGAAATCCTAGTTAGTGAAGCAGGGTCCTAGTGAGTGAAGCTAGGTGGACGAAGTCTTGGTGAGTGAAGTAGTGCATGAAGACCTGATTGCGGGTCGGGCACGAAATCCTAGTGAGTGAAGCTAGGTAAAAGTCTTGACGAGTGAAACCAGGCAAGGTAAAGTCCTAGTGAGTGAAGTTAGGCAATGGAAAACCCTAAGGAGTTGACCTTAGGCAATGGTGATTCCTGATATGAGCCTTTTTATCAGGATAGGCTAATTTCTGGTATGTACATTCATTTGGTACTTTCAGTTATGCATATTCTGATATTTCCGATGAGACTGTACCCTATTATTTCTGTATAGTTTGTACAACTATTTATTTTGCTGTACATGTCTTTCTCTATACCCGCAGAGTCCACTTGGACTCACCACCCGTCAAACTGTTTTTGTTTTGACGTTGATGAGTCACCAGAAGAGCCCAGTTGCTAGTTCCAAGTCCCTACGCCTCCAACTTTGGGTGTTTCCGTATGTTTTTGTTTCTATTAAAGCATACTTCTGGTTTTGTATTGGTTTTTCTATCGTGGACTTGTATTGTGTTGCATTGGATGCGGTTTTGTATTTTTAAGTCCTCTGTTAGACTTTGTGTATATTGTTTTTCTGCGCGCCTACCCATAAGGCAGTTCAGGTGAGTGTTATGGTTTTATTACTGTAATGCATTTACTTTTACATGATATATCTGTTGTTTTGAGGCCTAGGACCATTTATATATTGCGTGGTGTTGTATGAATGTTCCAAATTGTCTGTCGTATAGGGGAGATATTGTCTGATTGTATATTAGACCATCAACTCCCCTCTGTCAGGGCATGACATAAGCAAACATGAATTGATGTTTTGCAGAGTGACTAAACCTAAATCTGGTCAGTTAAACCAAAGGCTAAGCCAAACAAGATTTGATGTTTGGCAAAGGGAAGTATAGTCAGGATCAAATGACTAGCAAAGAAGTTCATATTAAGGCACTGAAGACCTTGTGAGTGAAGCTAAGCACGAAGTCATGGTTTGGAGAATTGGACACGAATACCTGGCCGAGGGTTGGGCACCGATGTCCTGGTTTGGGAAATTGGGCACGAAGTCCTGGTTGAGGATCGAGCACGAAATCCTAGTCAGTGAAGCTGGGTCCTAGTGAGTGAAGCTAGGTGGACGAAGTCTTGGTGTGTGAAGCTGGGCACGAAGACCTGACCGCAGGTTTGGCATGAAATCTTGGTGACTGAAGCTAGGTAAACGTCCTGGTGAGTGAAACCAGGCAAGGTAAAGTACTAGAAGCTAGGCAATGGGAAACCCTAAAGAGTTGACCTTAGGTAGTAAAGTCTTGGAGAGTTGACTTCAAGCAAAGCCTAGTAGGTTAGGTAGACTTACATAAGTTGGGCTTAGGATGTTTGCTTGTCTTGCAAGAATTTGAAGCTGGAGGCAAGAAAGGAGAGAAAAAGAAAAGCGGAAAGCAAATTGCAACCTGAGACCACTCATAGGCGCCCAGAAGGACCCAGGTGCTCAAGTGGCTCTCAGGCGCCCGAGTGACCCAACATTCGAGAGTCACTCAAGCGCCCCATCAGTCGGGCCCTCTAAAGGCTCCAGGGCATCCCCATGACTTAGGCACCCCTATGGGTCCCGGGTGCCCGAGTGCCTTTGTTGGGACCGGGTGCATGTTGACATGGATGCGGGTTCGTAATTTCAAAATTAATTACGTGCAGTGAAAGGTTTAGCATAAATAATTTCTCTAAATCATTTAACCACACATCTAAGCATGCAATTTTATCTTGTGTAGACATGATCATATATTTGAATTTTTTTCAGAAATGTAAACTAATTTACATATTACCTCACGTAACTCGAAGGAAAGGACGAGAACCAACCGTTAGCGTCCCTTGGAAGCTCCGCCTCTATTCGCGTCCATGCCGAGTATCTTCGGGATGACTTCGCAAAGCCATGAGTTTCGTGTTCTCGAGAACTACTAGATTCTCCGAGAACGCGACGAAAAAAACCAAGAGAGAAGTCGGAAGACTAACCACAAAAGAATGGCCAACTAGTTCTCCTTCTTGGGGCTGGTTGGCGCACGGCAAGAAGGGGAGAAGAGAAGGAGAGAAAGAGAGGGAGAGAGTCTATGCCTTCGTCTCTTTGATTATCACCCAAGCCTTGTAACGCCCCAAAATTTCCATTTTTAGTTCTTAAAGTCCTTAGAATTATTTAAAAATGGTTTAGAAATATTCTAGATATTTTTAGGGATTTTTAGAATATTTTTATGGAATTTTCCGAGTCCGTTTAGTATATTTAAAAAAAAGAAAAACGTTAAAGAGCAAGCAGGGGGTTCGAACCCGCGACCACCGGAAGAATAAGCACGCGCGTGACCAGCTGGGCTGGTTGGTTTTGTTGAAATAAGCTGGGCGAAACAATAGATAAGGTATAATTAGGTAAATTCGCCCCATAAGTATAAATAGATAATTAAAGAGAGAAATTTTATTTTCTCTCAACCTAAACCCTTTCTCTCCCTCGCCCAGCACCTTGCGCCGACTTCTCTCCCTCTCCTCTCTTGGGCGACGCCAACCAACACCAAGGCCAAGGGGGCCGGCTAAGGTTCTCCTCCAAGAGATATTCCTATATTCGGGATCCCCGCGACGAGAGGAACGCGTAGGCGCGAAGAATTCTCCGAGATCTCAAGTTTCTCCCGAGCCCTAGACGTCAATCTTGGTTGTAAGTCCAAGATATCAATGTAAGTACTGCTCACCTGCAGTAAGAGGCGGTTTTTCCGCAAGAATTTCCCTTAAAAGTTTTTAAAAGAGATATTTACTTCTTGTTAAGATTTTTGCATATGATCTTAGTTCATTATATGCTTATATATTTTATTGAGTGCCCTATATGAGGTTAGGGTCCAAGAAAAGCTATGAGAAAAGAAAAGAGAAGATAAAGATAATAAAAGAAAAGGCCAAGGCCTTAAGAAATCTCCAAAAGTCAAGACTTAGGGATTTTAGCACGCAAGGTGCTCGAGAAAATGCCAAGGCATTTACAGATAAGAAAAGAAAAGGCCAAGGCCTTAAGAAATCCCCAAAAGTCAAGACTTAGGGATTTTAGCACGCAAGGTGCTCGAGAAAATGCCAAGGCATTTACAGATAAGAAAGAAAAGAAAGAAAAGCTATTTTATTTTCTAAGGCCAGTACCCGGCGTCCAAGGGCGTCGTTAAAGAAATCCAGGTGTCCAATTCCAAGGTCTTGGCCCTGGTAGACCAAGGTCTGCTCTATTAGGATTGGTGGCTCGCTACCCCAACCTTTTAGGGAACGCGCATGAGATGGTACTTACGTCTTCAGTGGATCCAAGTGATTATTATTTTCAAGTATATGCTTTAGCAAATTTCTAAAGTTTAAAGAGTTTTCAAAAAGTTAAAGAATAACTAAAGTTTCAAGTTGAGCCAAGAAAAGTAAATTGAGATTTATTAATGCTTGAGTATGCATGTTTTGAGTTATACATGTTCTTAGTTTTCTTTCAAGCATATAAGTATCTCATATGATTTTCATATTGTTCAAGAAGCATGTTTGCACATTTCGAGATTTTGTGAGCTAGATAGTACTTACTAAGCTTTTTGCTTACTAGTTGCATTTCCTCTTACTGCAGATAAAGGTAAAGGTAAGCAATTCTGAAGGAAGGCGACGAGGCGGTGCTGAGTAAAGTGTGTGTGGTGGCTGATTTTGGAGAGATCCTTGAGACGAGACAATTTAGTTATTTGAATTACAATGTTTTAGTTTATTCAAATTTCAAGTTCTTGCTTTATGGAGTTTAGCGAACATTTAAGCTTTGGATAGTTTTACATGCTCAATTTCTTAGAGTAAAGATTCCATGTCATTTCATTTAGCATACATATCCTTATGATTGCATTGGATGAGTAGAAGTGTGAGTAGTTTGAAATATTGATACTTTGTTAGAGAAATAGATGCATGTGCCAAGATAGTATTAATTTCCCTTTGAATCAAGTTTTTATTGCTTAAGTATGTTTAGAAAAGTTGCTTTCTCATTTGATAATGCCTTAGGGATGTTTCAGAATTTTGTGTGATGAGTTTCAATGGTTAGAAGTTAAGTTTGGTACAAACTCTAGCTTAAAGTCTATGTAGACTTTTCATAACTCGCTAAATTCCGCAAAAGTGCTAATTTCAAGTTTATGGATTCGTTTTGGTTGGCTAAATTGTTTAGAAAACTGGTATAGAGTATAGAAATGGTGTCATGATTTTATATGGCTCGAAAGTATAGGTTTGGTGGAGTTTTGAAACAAGGCTTCGAATCTGGAAAACAGGTTTCAGACTTATCAGTCGACTGGTACAGTATCAGTCGACTGATACCCGTAAGCTGAGTTGGGCGAGGCAAGTTTCAATAAGTATTTTCTTACGAGTTTTGGCACATGCATGACTATTTAAGTTAGAATATCATTCTTAGATAGATTAAAAAGAAAAAAAAAGATTTCCGCACTTTTAGTCGTGCATTAGAGTCGAGAAGTAGACAAAAGTAATGATCCGTCTAAGGCAGAGAAGGCGGGTCGCTACAGGTGGTATCAGAGCAGTTCGCATTCTCCAGCATCACACACACATCAGCATCAACCTTGCCGTCTTCAAGTAAGAAAGTTTCAATAAGTATTTTCTTACGAGTTTTTGAGAAAGAAAGTGTGACATGGTATCATGCATGACTATTTAAGTTAGAATATCATTCTTAGATAGATTAAAAAGAAAAAAAAAGATTTCCGCACTTTTAGTCGTGCATTAGAGTCGAGAAGTAGACAAAAGTAATGATCCGTCTAAGGCAGAGAAGGCGGGTCGCTACAGGTGGTATCAGAGCAGTTCCCATTCTCCAGCATCACACACACATCAGCATCAACCTTGCCGTCTTCAAGTAAGAAAGCTTTAAGTTTCAGTTTTTCTATTGCTCCTTTATTTAATTGCAGTATAGAGAAATGCTTAAGTACTTACTCACATGTGCATAGAACAAGGAAGCATGTTTAATACCTTAGTATCACGGAATCATGTTTAATCCCTAGAATGGATATTAGGTTACTAAGTGAGAAGACAAGTTTATACCTAGAGAGGTAGTAGTGATTTCTTGTTCCCTTATGCATTATCAAGATGGCAAGAAGAGGCCGAGCTCCTAATGCAAGGAACAGAACTCTAGTTCAAGATAACAATGAGCCTGGCACAGAACAGCCCAAACCTGATGGCAGTCATTGCTCAAATACAAGCTCAGATTTCAAAGCAACAGAAGGCCATCGCCACACTAATGGCAAATCAGCACCTAGTGCCCCTACACCACCCACAGCAGGAGTGGAGGACGTCCTTCATGTTGTGATCTTAGTATAGCAAGACCAAGGTCTTGATTTGCCCAAACACAAGGTTTGGAGGATTTCGGCATGTAAGGTGTCCGATAAAAGTTCTGAGTAAGACCAAGGTCTTACTAAGCCCAAGAACGAGCTATAGGACTAAGAAATGAGATGAGAAACAAGACCAAGGTATTGTTGTATCCTAAAGCAAGTTTGAGAACATTACCGTTAAGTGTTAAGTTATACATTTGAGGACGCCCTAGAAAGGCCCAAAACGAGGAGCAAGTTCCTAGAGGGCAAGAGGTAACAGAGTCAGTACCACTACCAAATCTCTTAGAGGTGGCGGCTCGGGAGAGTAAGGCAAGAAGCATACCTCATTCAGTAGAAGAAACTGAAGCCAGGGAATTTCCCCGGGCACAAGTAAACCATGGGATGCTTAAGCATGGTTCAAAACGTTGGAAAGAATAGTAGGGCTACTGGACTGGCATGAGGTAGAGAAGATAAAGTGTGCATCTTTCTGCCTTACGGGAGATGCTAGAATATAGTGGAAGAGAGTCAAGGCCAAGAGAAATGTCAGCCAGATGACATGGGCCGACTTCGAGACTGAGTTCTTTGAAGAGTACTTTCACATGCAAGTAACCAACAAGCATTATGATGAATTCACGGAGTTCAGACAAGGAGAACTATCCATGGATGAGGCAGTGAAGATGTTTAAGCGGTTAGCTCATCTGTGCCCAGAGCTAGTTAGCACAGAAAAAGAGATAGTTAGGCTAATGCTCAAGATGTTAAGGCCTGAGATAGCGTTAAAGGGGGCTAGCGGTGTTAAGAGGCTGCAAACCTCCGAAGAACTAATAAGTAGTGCTTTGATCACTGAGCACTACTTAAACAGTATAAAGGCCACCAGGAAGGTTGAACGAGGAAGTTCTTAACAACCTTACCGTCAGGGGAAGTGATGGCCTCTACTGAGAGGCTAAGGGCAGTATCAATCTAGATTTCCAACCGAGAGCTCTACAGTGACTTGGTAGTCCTTGAAATAAAGGATTACGATGTCATTTTAGGAATGGACTTCTTGAGCAAGTATAATGCTTCTATAGACTGCCGCAAGAGAAAAGTCAAGTTCACACCGGAAGCAGAACCTTCATTTGAGTTTATTGGAGACCCAAGGAGAAAGATAAATAGGTTCCTATCTACCTTACAAGCTCAGAGAATGTTAGAGAAGGGGTGCTCTGGTTCTAGCTCATATAGTGGATGCAAGTCAAGGAGAAGGATTGAAGAGAGAAGTAGTGAGGGTAATCTGTGACTATCCTGAGGTGTTTCCTGAAGAGTTACCAGGACTCCTTCCCAATTGGGAAATTGAGTTTGACATTGAGTTGGCCCCAGGAACCAACCCAATTTCGAAGGCACCTTATCGCATGGCACCAGTAAAACTGAAAGAATTACAAGAACAATTGCAAGAGCTGCTTGACAAGGGTTTCATCCGCCCTAGTCATTCACCTTGGGGAGCTCCTGTACTGTTTGTCAAGAAGAAAGATGGATCTATGCGAATGTGCATAGATTATCGAGCTTTGAATAAGGTAACCATCAAGAACAGATATCCTTTGCCAAGGATAGATGATTTATTTGATCAGCTGAAGGGAGCCACAGTGTTCTCCAAGATAGATCTGCGATCAGGTTACCATCAGCTCAGAGTGAAGGAGAGTGATGTGCCAAGGACTGCTTTCAGTACAAGATATGGGCACTATGAGTTTGTGGTCATGCCCTTTGGAGTGACAAACGCCCCTGCGACGTTTATGCATCTAATGAATAGAGTGTTCAAGGACTTTCTGGACAAGTTCGTCATTGTCTTCATTGATGATATCCTAGTGTATTCAAAGACTCGGAAAGAACATGAAGAACACCTGAAGATAGTGTTGCAAACCTTACACCAGAAGGAGTTGTACGCCAAATTCTCAAAGTGTGAGTTTTGGCTTGATCAGGTGGCCTTCCTAGGCCACATTATTTCCAAGGAAGGTATTATGGTAGACCCAGCCAAGATTGAAGCAGTTAGTAACTGGAGTCAACCCAAGAATGCCAGTGAAATCAGAAGCTTCTTAGGCCTGGCAGGATATTACAGAAAATTTGTGGAGGACTTTTCCAGAATAGCCTCTCCTCTCACAGCCCTGACCAGAAAGAACCAGAAGTTTGAGTGGTCAGATAAATGCGAGCACAGCTTCCTAGAACTGAAGAAAAGATTGACTAGTGCTCCCATCCTGACTGTTCCAGAGAGTGACAAGGCTTTTGACATCTACAGTGATGCATCCAAGATGGGCCTTGGAGCTGTCCTCATGCAAGACGGTAAAGTAATAGCATATGCCTCCAGACAGCTCAAGGACTATGAGAAGAATTACCCTACCCACGACCTTGAGCTAGCAGCTGTGGTTTTTGCACTGAAGCTCTGGAGACACTACCTGTATGGAGTGCAGTGCAGGATCTTCACAGACCATCAGAGTTTGAAGTACTTCTTCACTCAGAAGGATCTGAATATGAGGCAGCGCAGGTGGCTAGAGTTGGTCAAAGACTATGACTGTGAAATCCTCTACCACCCAGGTAAAGCTAATAAAGTGGCAGATGCACTAAGCAGGAAATCCTGCGCAGCACTGATGTCCCTATCATCACTGTCCCTACCACTTCAGAAAGAAATAAAGGATTTTGGAGTCGAGGTAATAATTGGACAACTTTCTGCATTGACTCTAGAGTCAACCCTGCTTGTGGATATACAAAGAAAGCAAAGTCAAGACCAGAAATCCAGAAGATCAAGCAGGAGATCCAAGGGGCAGAAAATTCAGAGTTTCGAGTATCAGATAGTGGCATCCTCTATCTTGGAGACCGCCTTTGCGTCCCCAATGATGAGGAACTAAGAAAGAATATTTTAGAAGAAGCCCACAGTACCCCGTACTCTATGCATCCTGGTTCTACCAAGATGTACCAAGATTTAAAGAAAAGGTTCTGGTGGTCTGGACTCAAGCGAGACGTGGCCAGATATATCAGTACCTGCTTGACCTGCCAGAGAGTCAAAGCAGAACACCAGAGACCAGGAGGAGTTCTACAGCCACTTCCCATTCCAGAGTGGAAGTGGGAAGAAATATCCATGGATTTTATCACAGGTCTCCCAAGGACCACCCATGGACACGATGCAATATGGGTGATAGTGGATAGATTGACCAAGTCTGCCCACTTCCTAGCCATCAAGTTATCGCATTCGGTAGAGCAGTTAGCACAGCTGTACGTGAAAGAAGTAATCAGGCTTCACGGAGTTCCGAAGTCTATCGTTTCTGACAGAGATGGGCGGTTCATCTCCCATTTTTGGAGGTGTGTTCAGGACGCCCTAGGCACCAGACTTCAGTTCAGCACAGCTTTCCATCCCCAGACAGATGGACAAACAGAGAGAGTAAATCAGATTTTAGAAGACATGCTAAGGGCTTGTGCGTTGGACTTTAAAGGTAGTTGGTGCAAATTTCTGTGCTTAGCTGAGGTTGCCTACAACAATAGCTATCAGGCCACTATCAAGATGGCACCTTATGAGGCATTATATGACAGGAAATGTAGATCACCCATATGTTGGCAAGAAGTTGGTGAGAAGAAAGAGATGGAGTCAGGACTAGACAGCCAGACTGAGCTTATAGATGAGACCACTCAGGCTATCCAGACGATCCGCCAGAGGATTGAGACTGCCCAGAGTAGACAGAAAAGTTATGCTGACACACGCCGTAGGCCACTTGAATTCCAAGTTGGAGATTCAGTATTTCTCAAGGTCGCTCCTATGAAGGGAGTGATGAGATTTGGTAAAAAGGGTAAGCTAAGTCCTCGCTACATAGGACCCTACAAGATCATAAGAAGGGTTGGTAAGGTAGCATATAAGTTGGACTTACCAGAGGATATGTCAGCTATCCACAGTACATTCCATGTCTCCATGCTAAAGAAGTGTATTCACGACCCTAGCCAAGTGATTCAACCTCAGTCAGTATAGATCCAAGAAGATCTTAGTTATGAGAGCAGACCGACACAGATAGTGGACAAAGCAGTTAAAAGATTAAGAAACAGAGAAGTGCCACTAGTGAAGGTCATCTGGCAGAATCAAAAGCATGAAGAGGCTACTTGGGAACGTGAGGACAGCATGAGAGAGAGATATCCAGAATTATTCTAAGTTCGAGGACGAACTTTTCATAAGGTATGGGGGATTGTAACACCCCAAAATTTTCATTTTTAGTTCTTAAAGTCCTTAGAATTATTTAAAATGTTTAGAAATATTCTAGATATTTTTAGGATTTTTAGAATATTTTTATGGAATTTTCCGAGTCCGTTTAGTATATTTAAAAAAAAGAAAAAACGTTAAAGAGCAAGCAGGGGGTTCGAACCCGCGACCACCGAAGAATAAGCACGCGGCGACCAGCTGGGCTGGTTGGTTTTGTTGAAATAAGCTGGGCGAAACAATAGATAAGGTATAATTAGGTAAATTCGCCCCATAAGTATAAATAGATAATTAAAGAGAGAATTTTATTTTCTCTCACCTAAACCCTTTCTCTCCTCGCCCAGCACCTGCGCCGACTTCTCTCCCTCTCCTCTCTTGGGCGACGCCAACCAACACCAAGGCCAAGGGGCCGGCCAAGGTTCTCCTCCAAGAGATATTCCTATATTCGGGATCCCCGCGACGAGAGGAACGCGTAGGCGCGAAGAATTCTCCGAGATCTCAAGTTTCTCCGAGCCCTAGACGTCAATCTTGGTTGTAAGTCCAAGATATCAATGTAAGTACTGCTCACCTGCAGTAAGAGGCGGTTTTTCCGCAAGAATTTCCTTAAAGTTTTTAAAAGAGATATTTACTTCTTGTTAAGATTTTTGCATATGATCTTAGTTCATTATATGCTTATATATTTTATTGAGTGCCCTATATGAGGTTAGGGTCCAAGAAAAGCTATGAGAAAAGAAAAGAGAAGATAAAGATAATAAAGAAAGGCCAAGGCCTAAGAAATCCCCAAAAGTCAAGACTTAGGATTTTAGCACGCAAGGTGCTCGAGAAAATGCCAAGGCATTTACAGATAAGAAAAGAAAAGGCCAAGGCCTTAAGAAATCCCCAAAAGTCAAGACTTAGGATTTTAGCACGCAAGGTGCTCGAGAAAATGCCAAGGCATTTACAGATAAGAAGAAAAGAAAGAAAGCTATTTTATTTCTAAGGCCAGTACCCGGCGTCCAAGGGCGTCGTAAAGAAATCCAGGTGTCCAATTCCAAGGTCTTGGCCCTGGTAGACCAAGGTCTGCTCTATTAGGATTGGGTGGCTCG